>CAXFZQ010000013.1:0-70799 GCA_964007375.1 Ophion obscuratus | reverse complement strand
TCAAATTTTTCCGCAAATTGCCAAAAGAAAAGCGATCGTACGGAAAATTCCCAACGAGTGATACTCCGAAATGCTTCTCCGGTCGTGTTACAAAAAAAGTTCCAGCCTGTGGAAATATTTTGAGCTTGACATTTTTTTTGTTCTTTCTCGAATTATGTTTGACGATTCAAGTGGATATTTTCGATTGTTGAAATTCCGGATGTGTATTTGTCACGATGATCGGTGAAACATTTCCGACCGTCACTCGTGCGAAATGTTCGCGACATTTGAAACACGAGCGTGGAGCACTCACTTGAGTAGCTCAGCTCGGAGCAGTTGACAACTTCGAAACGCAAAACTTAGGCCTATTTTCATCATTTTTATTCCACGTACGAGAAAGGTAATTTTTCTTTCGCAAAAAATTGTAAATTTCCATTTTCATCGGTAGTAAAAATTGCTTGAACTTCGAGGTATGTATAAATGAAGAGCTTATATCTTTAAATCTTTTTTTTTTCATGGTCGGAAAAAATTATTACGAAAATATATGAAAATATGCCTGTTTTGAAGAATTTCAAAGTGCGCAAGCCCGTCAAGCGATTCGAGGTTGACCCTCCATTTTCTTTCTTCCTCGCAACGACTTAATTTACAAAGTATAAAGAGCGCAACTCGAGTCTCAGTTTTGTCGTGTCTCATGTGTGCGAAGTGTGTCGTTTGTTCTCTCTCAAGTCTTCGATCACACACGTTACGCGTGTGTCTGTGTGTGTTTTTTTTTCTTTTTTCGTAAATTTTCCTCTTCTCGGTTGTGCCAATAAGTTCTCGTATTTTTAAATATACAATTTACGGGTAAGAGATAATTATTACAATCATACGTAATAACAGTAGTAAAAGTAAAAACAGTATGAAAAATTATTGTATTGTTTCCCCATTACTTATTGTTACGACATGTTTTTTTTTCTTCTTGTCTCGCGACTGTCGAATATCGATAAGCGAGTTGTACGAATTTCTTTTCTCCCACTTTTGTGGCGATTTTTCGGCTTTTCGCTAAACGAACTTTCGTCGGAACGCTCAACGAAACTCATTGCCACTTACTGTAGTACGAATCTCACGTCATCGTGTCTCTTTTTTTTGTATTTTAAGAATGAGATCGAAAGAACGTTTTTTTTTTCGGTTTATCAGAACTATAAGATGAGGTGTCGATTTTTGTTTCTTTTAAAAAAATGCTTATTCGATAGGATGATTATTGGAGCATCGATATTTGGAGCTTCAAATATTTCGCGTTCGAAAAAAACCAACAGGCTAAATGAACATGAAGTTTTGGAATTTTCATCAGACGATATTGGATGAATATAAACAATATCGAACACGATCGATTAACGACGGTATTACAATTGATTATAATTAATCACATACATACGAGTGTTAATTACAGATGCGTGTATTTGTCTCGTGTTGCGATTTCCTTAGCGCGCGCTTCCTTCAAAAAAATCTTACGGAAGTATCTCTTTTTCACAATTTATGCTTACGATGCTTCTTTTTTTTTTTTGGTTTTTACGATATTTGTATTTTTTCGCGTATCGAGTTTCGGGGGGGGGGGGGGCGATGTTTTATACAACGTGTATAAATACCGAATGACATTGGACGATGATACAAGAGTTACCGATGTACAACGACGAAAAAAAAAAATCTCGTTATCAATTGAATTTGCTCGTTAATGATATTTCCACTTCTTATTTCACGTATCGAGGAAGAGATATAAATCGAGAGTGGAGTCTTCAGTGACGTGCATCTCCGGGCATTTCGCGATGCGTGACGTATGTATATACATATATGTTTTTTTTTAATTTTTTCATTCGCCGATAAATGTATTCTCAGCACAAAATTGTCAAGCAGCGATTTTTCGACTAGCTACGATCTCTTCGATCGATAATTCAAAATTAAACTACTCACAATCACCCGTGAAAATCACGCGTGTGAACATATTTCATCTAATATATATCATATATGTATATATATATATATATATATAATTTTTTTTATATCTCGAAATATTCGAGATACAACAATATCTATAGTTCACGATGATTCAAAAAGAAGTTACGATTTGCGAAGAACAAAAAAAGATTAATTTTTTTTCTACGTTATTTACACGCGAGGAATGACGAGGGTCAGTTCCGCGTTTTCACGCATCACGTCGATTAGACTGGTGCTCATAGAATATTCTCCTTTCGTATATTTTTCTTTTTTCAATTCTTTCCTCCTCAACCATTCTAATTCTCTATCATTTTTATCATGGCCAAGAAATTCGACGTCTTCACGAAACTTCGTGCATTCTGCAACTTTTCGCCATCGAGGTCCCACATATTTTTCAAAGTAAAAAAAACCCGATTTTTGGACATTTTGGCAAAAATCGATTGATGTCAATTTTCGCTAAAATTCTAAAAAAAAAAAAAATGATCCAAGTCAAAGTGATATCGGTCGAGAAAAATAAATACACTTTGCGAAAAAAAGCTAAGCAAGAATTGGTTGAGGAATTACAAATTAGATACAACTTTTGTGTGTGTGGAATGTTTTTTTTTTCGAACGTCTCGAATTTTTCGAATTTTTATACTTCGTACGATATGTCGAATCGAAGAAAATTTCTTGACCATTTTATCCGAAAATCTAAACTAGTTCAAAGATTTCTCAATTTTTTCGCAGTCTGAAGTTAAAAAATATGTAAAATTCATCCGGGAGGACGATCACAAGAAGCGTCTCTTTGTTCGTGGACAATCTCGTATTTGGTACATGTTATGTATACATATATATTTTTTTTCACCACAAAAACGTGCATTCGAGAATTAAGAAAGCGTGACATGTATTTTCATGATCGATATGTTCTCGTATTTTTATTGACCGGGTATCGTCTATACGATGCCCTTTTCCGCGTTGAAAAATCGACGCGAAGAATTTAGCGGTGTAATCCGGGCTTTTCGTTCGGCCGCGATGCTCGACAGGTGCCTGTCTTACCGACGCCCGGAGATAAAGATTTCCCACTCGCTCGTGGTCGACGTTTATCTCGACGGAGTGCGACGAGTTTCGTATCGATTGCAGATGTCGTTTCGACCTGGGGCACGCCGATGTCTCGCTTTTATTGCTAATTTAATTGACAAAATACATCGAGATAAGGATAGCCTCGCGTGCTCGATCGAAAAATCTTCGTTTTTGGTCTTGTGTTTATACGATAATTGGCAACTGCGATATGTCTCAATTCTCATATAATTTCATATTTCGTATACTCTCGAACGCACGTTGTGAACATGTACTTCGAAGAACAAAAAGGCGTAAGATATGTTTCAAGTGTATTCGAGTAAAGAACGAGAAAAAATACGTGCCTCCCATTGGCAGACATTGTTTTCCAAGCCTCTGCGGCTTGAGCAGCCGGTGAAAAGTGACCTTGACGGTGAGCTTTCGTAGTAACGATTTTGAGAGCTTTTTTCCCCCAGACTACGTCACGTGGTGAGCGTGCGCTTGCGTCCTGTTTGATTTTTCGTATTTTTTCTTCGTTCTTCGTTCGCGCAACTGACGAATGATGAAAACTTTCAAATTTGTAGAACAATTTCTTTGTCTTTGCGGAAATTAATGTGGGAAAAAATACAATTTTGGTCAATATTCTGCAGAGGCGATCCGTATGGCTTGACCTTGACGTATTTTGGGAGAAAAGTAATACGTTTCTCGAATGGGACAAATTTGAGTCGACGGCAGTTTAAAAAAACATACACTTAAGGGCATGTACAAGGTCAACATAACCTCACAAATTTTCCTACCCAATTTTCTCATAAATGGTAAATTAGGCTCTGGAGAATTTTCTGACGCAGAGCTTGATGATTTCCTTTTGTCCTAAATATTATTCATCTCTGAGGAATCTCCATTCGAAAATTTCAGCTATCTCTCTGGCACTCATACGTCACGTGGTAAGTCTTCTACTTCGCCTTAACTCTCATCTATTTTGGCGAGCTGTGATCGACGAGCGTCGTTTATTTTGCGGCGTGGGGGCGCCCTAGTGCAGGCTCGATACCAGCGACGCCCCACGGCCCGACGAGAAACTACATACACTGCTGTGCTAGGGATATATACACTAGTGGAATTCATTTTGGACACTTTATAGAATTTATCTTTTTTATATTTACACAGAATACGTATATTCTCCAGCACTGAAATGATACTGTAATATTTTTATTTTAATCTATAATGTTTCTATTTAATATTTGCCTTAATAAGCCTACTTTGATAATAACACAAAATGAATAAGTGATTATAACGTAAAAATGATCAGTAAATGCGAAATATCCAAAAACGTAAGTGTCCAGAATTGATTCCACTAGTGTACACCTGCACATATACATTGTACCGACTGACACAAATTGACAGTTCACTCGTGAAAATATAAACGGCGTTCATTCATTTTCGAATTCTTTTTCTTCGTGATATTAAACCAATCCAATCGTATCTTTGCAAACCTCACAAAATATCTAAATTTGGTCGATTGAGACAATAAATATTTTTAAAAAACACGTTGAAATGTAGTCAATGTCTTAGCAAAGAATTTTCAAACGCACGGACAAGTTTCAATGAGCGAGTCAATGATTAATTATAGAATAAGTTTAGAGAAAGTCTTACGATAATAAACGAGCCTTATTTTATATGAAAAGAAACTGTTGAATTTTGTTTGTCATCACTTTATTATTAAGGCCACGTGTCACACGTCCGGCCGGTAAAAATCCTGCGGCCAAGTGTTCTCCTACACGGATCACATTTCGGGAAAACGAAGAGAAAGACGTTGTTAGTCGCTCAACAAAATGGAAGGTGTTTCTTTTCCTTTGTCCGAAATATCAGCCGTCTCGGAGAACATTGGGAATCTGCAAATCGGCCATCTCACTCGCACGCATGGCCGCTCGATCGGTGTTACACGTGGCCTTAATTTCTAGGGCGCTACGGCGGCAAATTAACTAAAGCACTTGCATAAATCGTCATACAATCCGTATCTATTATTTTGGCGAAGGCGAGTAAGGTTAGGATGATAAGTGAGGTTATAGCTACGAGCATAGCTACGATGATAGAGTGGGGAGAAGGACGAATAACCGGTCGCCATGTCGTAAAATAGCTGGCTGCAAAACAGATGAAAGCTGGCTGTATTTAGATATCCGTGAGATTCCGGGAAGTTGAAAAGGAACGTGAATGCGTTTGTTTGGGTTTATTGGAGTTTGCTCGATTTCTTTTCTTTCAACAGGATTAAAAATGGTTATACTGCAATTAGCTACGTGCTTTTCGTTATCACATATCAAGATCAAGCCTCTTCGAGATGGACCCCCTGCACAATGTTCAACAGGATGTTTAACCCTAAATTCCTCAGAGTACAAGAATAACTGAATATTTGCAAATACGAGATCGATGACTGTTTTTCTTTAGTTTCCATGATCGATTGGAGCTCGGCTCTCGTCGAGCAGTTTTTTTTCTCTTTCTAGACTATATTGGTAATTAAAGCTACGTCTATTTCAACTATCCTAACACTCGCGCCCAGACGACTTCGCTCAATTTTCGTCGTGTGTCAGGGACGAAAGCGAAACGAGACACGCGATTAATACGATTTCAGAGGAATTGAAGCCGATGTATTGATATTTTTTTTTTTTTCAGTCTCGATCGGCACCTCTCACCATTTTTGCTTGAGCCTTCGGGAATTTTTGTTCCTCTTTCGAAACGAACTCGTGATCGATGCTTCTCATTTGTGTTTTATCGAGTATTATAGCCAAGCGTGTATCTCCTGTCTGTGTCTCAGGAATTAGCGACTTGAAAAAAAGTGTCATCTACGCGAATGCAAAAGAAAAAAGAAGCCAACGAGAGTGCCGGTTCGGCTCTTCACGACTCTCGACTTATATATCTTTATCTTTCTTTTCCTCGTCTTTCTCGCTTTTTTAGGCTTACTTTTGTCCTATTCGGAACACCCCCTTTACAAATTTCTTCCGTTCCTCTCAATGGCAGTTCAAGAGCTAGCTCCGTGTTTACCGAAAAATCTCGCGACATACGAGACTATCGGATACCTTATCTAGATACATTCGTTCGGTTTAACGTCGCGTGGAGACGTTAAGCCGCGAATTCGCAACACATGTCCTTTTTTTTTGTTGCGATTCCTCGCGCTCGAAAACAGAAAACAAAAATCCCGTAGTTTCTTCTTTCCCTGATCCTGTATCCCTTTTTCTCAAGATTCTCGGCCTTTTTTTTCGTTCATCTTAGTCTTGACTCGAAAAATAATAACGTTAAAGCGTGAAAGTTGTGTCGATGAAATTACGAATGTATCGTATCGAAAAAAAATACAATGTACAGTCGTGGTGTTCTTTTTTTTTCGTTTCTTGTTTTTTTTTTACAGAGTCGTTCGACTTTTTTTTGTTCTCGAGAATTCAAGAACGGTCGATATCGAGTCTATGGCCAATGTGGAGACTGCGCAAAAGGACTGAGTCGAGCATGACGGTGTATCAATAACGATATCGAATGCTCAATATTGAACGACAATAAATTAGTATGAAAAATCGACAGCAAAGAATATCATTCGATATGAAATATGACCGTTAAATGTTGATCATCGATATTAATTTACATCATTCGTTTTTATCACTATTATGGCCAATCTATCATGTTTTTTTTTCTCTATCTACTCTGATGGGCTATAATCGCATCGATCGAGGATCATGAGCCCCCCGATCATTGGATCGTCTTAAAATATGCACTCTAATCTATGTATAGTCAACGCCACCAATCGCTCATCTTTTCTTTCCTTCTCACACACATGACCCTCACCCGCACGGATATGTATACGCGGAATTCAACGCCAATTCGTTCCAGCTGCACTCTGATATTGGTTAACAGTTTCGATAGCACACCTTCGGCTTGGCGTGTAATATCTCGTGAAAGAAAAAGAGCAGCCTGGTAAAGTCAAATTGTCATCGAGGAACTGTTGAAATTTAAATCATTTTGAGAAAATCGATTAAGGTAGTACGATCGCGCAATCTTGATTTCTATATATTTTGATCAAATTTCAACCGGACATTGTTCATATCATTGTGCATCTTTGAGTGAAATTTCAGAACAGTCGACTATTTAGATTGGGAGATAATGGGTTTCAAAATTGCAACTTTTAACACTGCAGGGTCTGCATGGAAATTTAGTCAGAATAATTTTTCGTAAAAAATATTTGTCCCCTATAATAAGAAGAGATATGGCAACAACGCATCGTTCCACGTATCCAATTACGTGAGTTTCCGCGGCATACTTAAAATAACACAACACAAATTTTTATTTGGAAGTAATTTTTAATCGAACAAAGTTTTTAATTAGTCACGAATGAACCAACGCTTTTATTTGTTCATGAAAATAACATAAACAATGTAAAATATTAATATTTATGATGCAAATTTTTTGTTTATGACAAAATTTTTAACTTTAGGAACACGATAGTAATTTTTTTCTCGAAATATTGAATACTGTTCTGCGGTGTTGACATATGTCTTCTTATTATAGGGGACAAATGTTGTTTACGAAAAATGATTCTGTCTAAATTCCAATACGGACCCTGCAGTGTTCAAAGTTGCAATTTTAAAACCCATTATCTCTCAATCTAAATAGTAGACTGATGTGATATTTCACTCAACCATGCATAATGATATGAACAATGTCTGGCTAAAATTTGAACAGAATCTATAGAAATCAAGCTCGCGCGCCCGTACTACCTTAAGGGGTTAGGCTACTGTGATAATGACGAGAACTCGTTCGTCGCTTGAGGCAACTCAAATTGAACAGGAAGTTCCAACATATGACGCAGGAATCGCAGATTGAAGGTGAACTTATGATTACAACGATAAAACTCTTGGTAAAACGTCAAAAGCGTTTTTCTCGAAACTGTTTTTCAAAACGGTGTACACGATTTCTCGGCATCTAATGAGCGGATTGGCCTGAAATTTAGTACACTTATTCAGTGTAATAGTAGTTTAGTCTTGACCGACGTTTTCCTCCTTACCATTTATTTTTCATTAGTTATTAACAATAATGTCAATTTTCCTCGAAAAATCGAAAAAAAAAATTCAATATTAATTTTTGACGATTATAAGACGATAACAAGAAAAAAGCTCGGTCAAGTCTTAGCCAATATTATCCATTTTGAGTAAAAAAAAACTCGTTTTTTTCAGATCCCCCTGATGGCCAAAATCAAGTACACCGTTGAGTCCCTCGCGTTCAAAAGTCCTTCGCGAGATTGTCTATAACTTTGTTGATTATTGATATGTTTTGATGAAATTTAGTACACAAATTTGTTAATGTGCATACAAACAAATGTACGAACGATTCTTCAATCATCTTACTCCTTCGAAATTAATTTTTTTAAATAGCCCCAATTTTGGGCGTCGTCACAGTAGCCTAACCATTCAGCCAAATGCGAGAGGATCAGAGTCCGCTTTAGAAAGAGTTGGAATTAAATTCCCCATATTTATATATATATATATATATATATATATAGGTGTATGTGTGTATGTGTGTGTAACTTCTACTTATGTTTATATGTATAATAATGCTTTCTCTCCGGTTTGTATAATAATCTATGAAGACGGCACAAAGCTGAACGGCTAGTGTTTAGATACAAGTATTTTACAAGTACACGCGTCAAGTGAAGTAACATCTCGTCTTGTCATTCTTGTTTTCCCTTTTTTTTCCACACTCGTCGCATCGTTCATTTTTCTCGCTGCATTGTCGTCGCCTGAGGAATCTCAACGCGGCTCGAAATTCGCGTGCACCGTAACAATATCCGGGAGAGCGGTTGGCTCGCGAAGATACGAAAAATGTATTGAAAAAACACAAAAAAAATGCGTTAACGGTTACGAGAAATATCCGAAGGAAAAAAGTCCCTCGTTGTCGAAAATTCGGTACAGTAACTTCGTAAAATACATCTTAGATTGACAATTTGAAAAAGTCGAATCGATTGAATTAAAAAAATTAAATAAAATCACCACCAACTGCGACGAATCTCGAAGACGTAAGGATTTTTTTTTTTTCCTCGTAAACAATCGTCGATACGTCGAACAGTCGGAAATATGTAAATTCATTGTTTCTCGCGGAGAGAAGGATTGCTGCCGGATTCGATGTGTCTCAAATTCTACGAGTTTTCTCTCTTCATCGCCATTCTCGCTCGTGAGCCATTTTCTTCTCGCTTTTCGTCACGTGATGGTCGGAGCGAGAAAGAAATCGGAAAAAATGCGCTCGATCGTCGTTGCTGTCGTCTTCGGGTGTTCGCAACGAAACGTTGGGACTCTTGCCGAAAGTTTATCGTTGCACGGAGCAACGCGAACAATTCGAGTTACCCGTATCGAGCGGAGCGAAAACTCGCGCGTGTTTTGGCAAGTTCGTTGAACAACTCGGTCCCTCGCCCCGCGCGCCAAGCACTCGAGCGGAGCTTAAGAGTGTTGGAAAAAAGTTTCGAGCACAGTCCGTATCGCGTTCCAACGCGAGCACCACCAAACTTAACTGGGTCACCGGGGAAAGGTGTTTAAAAGCTTCGAGACGAGAAACGAAGGAGAATCGTGTCGGACGATTCAGGGACGTTTTGTATCCGCACGACGGGCTAGTCTTTTTTACACGTCGAATGCGCTCCTCCAGACGCCCAACGGGGAGACAGTTTCTCAACGAAGTTCCCACGAGGCTTTGCTTGAAGATACATATATCTCGTATATATGTATTTATCTTACGTATGCATATATATACATATATGCGTTTATGTATAATATATATGTATATGTGTGTGTGTGTGTGTTGTACGACGAGGAGTCACGAAGTTCGCGACGCCGCCGCCGCGGGGAGCGGTGAAGGGCACCACCGCAAGCCCCCCTTTCACCCTGCGAGCTTTGGTCCAGGTCTGCCTCTGTGTGTGGTCCAATGAGAAAAGCACAATAAAAGATACAAGAAAGGTCAGTTTCGAGTGAAAATAAAAGAAACGCAATTGGATCCGTGCGCAAAACTAGCGCCGCGTAGCGTACGTTTTTTTCAATGTCAAAGTATCTGTTATTGTGGTTACAATATTGTAATGAATTATAAAAATTGTTATCGCGCCTCAATTGCGTATCGACTTTTTTTTAATACATTTTTCGAAAGTATACATATCCAAAAGTATCGTACGAAAATTTTATGAATATCGAAGGAGTCTAACTGTATTTTTGTTTGACCTTTACTTTACTACCAGGAACATGTTCAATTGCATGTTAGAAACTGTAAGGGGCTATACCAGTGTGACACTTTCAAAAAATCGATTTTGTTTTGCCCTTTTCGACAGTTTATACTTTCGATAATATGATTATCATTTATATCATTCATATCAATATCAATTTATCTTGCAAAAATCGATAGTTAAATCTTCAAACGCGTTTGTGTCGAAATGAGATTCTTCAAATTTGCTGACATTGTAACTCAAAGAGGAATTGTCCGATTGACTTGAAATTTGAACTGGGTACTCTGGAATATATTTACTCTGCAATGACGTGGGCTATTTTTGATTGGATGAAAATTGACGATTTGGCATTGAAAAAACGACCATTTTACAGGCAAGAAAACAGACTTATTTTCATAACGACGCCATTTTGTTAGATTTTGATATTTTTCGAAAATCCTACGTCATTGTACAAAAAATACCTTCCAGTTTAACGAAATTTGTTCCTTTTTCGGTTTCAGGTACTCAATCGGCCGGAATCACGTCAGCAGTGGAGGAACTTTTTTTTTGACGCCTCCGAAGGCAGCGCATAAGTCGCTTGGATCTCAATATTTTTCTATGAAAATATTATGTAATGTAGGTGAAATATAGCCACAATATTCTTAATTTTCCGAAACATTTAATTGAGTACTTTTCTTCCAATAAAATTCCGAAAATCACCCAAATTTTTAGCGTTCGCACTGGTATAGCCCCTTAAACGCTTTTATCTCGAAACAACGTTTTTCGACGGCTTGTTGATAAAATCTTCGAAACTGAACTGAACTGAACCGATCCTTATGAAATGTTAACCACATATTCTTTACAACTATAACTTACAGCGCATATGAAGGATTTTTTTTAATTTTGATTTTTACTATTTTCTTTGCCAAAAACGGTGAAAAAACTTTTTTGTTTTTCCAAAAAATGTCCGCCATTTTGTTATTTTTGCACATATCAAAAATCGTATGATATGCGCTATAGCCATCAACATACTGAATCTTGATTTTTTTCGTTTCAGACTATCCATCTCCGAGATTTCATCAACAGCGCAGACCTACAATTTTTTGGGACATTCTCTAAACTACCATTTGCGTCTGTAAATAGTTACTCAAATAAATAAATAAATTTTGTTTTATTACGAAAGTGTATTTATTAAGTGTAACAACATTTACGTCAATATCTGGAAAATAAACCCATTTACAAATCATGAAAATAGCTATTTTTAGCGTCGGAAGTGAGAAGACGCCTTAATTCGGCCGGCCGAATACGGTAAGAAGTGTTTCCTCTCAGCAAAGTGAGGAAAGTAACTAAAATTTCTTTGCAATGTATATTTTTGGTTACTTTTAATGCTGTTATAAGACGAAAAAAATCAAGCTATATAATTGCTTTTAACAAAATTTAACAAACATATATTGTGACTGCCAAACTTTATGATGGAATCACTAAAATTCTGTTTTCAGCACGAAATGAGCGTAATTTTGAAGACCGGCTTGGGGATTATAACGCACAATATTAATTTCGAACTTCAAACTCAATCCAAGGGAAACCTGTTGGTATCTGCTGAGCACGTCAGAGACGTAAAAGAGTTAAGGACTAAACATGACCTAAGTTTTATAATTCAAGCTCGTATCACAAGGCAAACCTCTATTTTTTTACGCTTTACAAAACTTGTTTAAAGATAAAACTGCAGCTATCCATTTATTGCGTGGTTCTAACCTCTATATGATACCTGAATTCTAACTAATAAAATTTGCATTTACTATTCCTTTCGGTATCTTTGCAATTTATTACACCACAACTGTCGTGACCCATTTTTAATAAAACAATATTTTAAATTTGATTGCAAAGATCTTGTTCGAGGTCAATACAGATTTGACAGATAAATAGCCGAGTTTGTTGCAGTTTTTGTTCACTGCGAGCGCTGCGTTCGATTACATTACAAATGAATGATTAGCAAATGAATAATCAGCTACACGCGACGCCTGCGTAGATATTTTTTTTATATCCTGCATATTTATTAATTTGCCAAATAAATTTAATTTCTGTTCAACTGGAAAAATGACGGCTGAAAGCGTTGGATAGCTTGTTACTTTGGACGTGTTATATTTTGCAGCGGTAGAAAGCGTTCAAACGAAAATGTATTTGGGGATACTCACCTACACAAACCATTCGTCCTTTTGGCTGGAGGAGATGTCACTGTGTAGGGGAAAAAAAATGCGAGGTTTATTAAACAGGCATGAGTCTACTTGCTGGAAACAGAAACGATGAATTTGGAAACTCAGATTGCTGGAGGTTTTTTGGTCTTTTTTGGTTACTGGAGGAGTCGGAAGTAGGATACGTTCTTTGGTAAAAACTCTCTTGGGGATAGCGAATTTTACTGACAGGAGTGGACCAGATCGGGTCAGAAAACAAATGGGATTGGAGTTTTCATCGTTAGACTGCAACGAATATATATTTTCTTTGTATTGGCGATTTTTTAGGCACATTCGGACTATGAAAATTACTGGTACATTTTCGAGGATCCTTATTTAATATTCATAACCCAATGCGGAAAAAGAATTTTTACTTAATAATAAAAGTGAAGAAAATCAGTAAGAATTTTCGTTGCATTCCGATAATGCAAATTTGCACCATGAAAAAAGTAAACGTCCATCACTTTATTAGGTTAAACTTTGCATCGTTGGAATGCAACGATTTTTTCTCCATTTTTCATATCATTATTTTGATCATTATCCAAAGCCTTGTTTTGCGAATTGAGGTTATAAATCTCCAATAAAAAGACGTGAAAACGTTTGAGTCATTTGTCGCAGCATAAATCGGACAACAAAAAATTGAGCGATTATAAATAATATAAAGAATTCATTTTCGTTGCATTCCAACGATACAAACTTCAACGTCATTTCATATTTCGGTTTTGCATTGTACTTAATTGTATAGTAAAAAAATGTACTGATTTAAAAATGTTCTTAAACATCGCCGTAAGAGGGCGCTGAGCTGCTGGTCCTTTCTTTAGAAGTCTAAACGGTTCACTTCAAAACTCTTTTTTTAATAATATAAAACAAAGAACCAAGCTTTTTCTTGAATATATTTTTATACCGAAGTATCGACGAAGCTATTTGAATTTTTGGAAAAATCGCATAATTACAGGGTTAAAAAAAATATTCGCGCAAATCGATACTTTTTTCATTAGCTGTGGCGCTATGCAAGTTGCCTAAAGATTAAAAAACGGCTCCGTTCACGCTTCGTTACGCAAATATATTAAATTTACAACAAAAAACTTGTTCTTTGTTGTTTTAAATAACCCAAAAAGATGTTACGAGGTCCACTATGATTGCCGGAAGAAAAAGACCAGCAGCTCGATGCCTACCTTTAATTCCTGTAACACACATGAATATGACACTGAAGTTTGCACCGTTAGAATGCAACGAAATTTTTTTTTCCCAAATTTTCTTTGGCCGAAAATGAATCAAAGAAGTGTGCGGCCGTATAGGTGACAAGAGATCGTTAAGGATCGTTAAGGAGCGAGGCCTTCGGTCTCGCCAATGAAGGTTTTCCAAGGTTATCGATGGAAATAAGATGTTTTTCTGACGTTTCGGCCCTCTGATTCGGGTTCTCTTCAGAATATATTTTTTTTCTCGAAGTAGTGGTATTTCAGGTTTTTTACACATATTTGGAAAGATGTTATGACCAAAAACATTATTTATGGATATAAATAATGTTTTGTGAGAAGATGCTCGATAGATGGAGTTATTATCGTTTATAGGCGATTTTTCTGATCTATTGAGTTTGTCCTTAAGAATTTGTTTTCTTTCCAAAATGAGCAAAAACTCGAAATTTACAATTTGGTTCGTTACATATTGAGTTATGTAGCGGACGAAGTTCGAGAAAAACTTTTCGAGTTTTTCTCGAACTTTTTCTCGAACTTTCGTCCGCTACACAACTCAATATGTAACGAACCAAATTGTAAATTTCGAGTTTTTGCTCATTTTGGAAAGAAAACGAATTCTTAAGAACAAACTCAATAGATCAGAAAAATCGCCTATAAACGATAATAACTCCATCTATCGAGCATCTTCTCACAAAACAATTTATATCCATAAATAATATTTTTGGTCATAACATCTTTCCAAATATGTGTAAAAAACGTGAAATACCACTACTTCGAGAAAAAATATATATTCTGAAGAGGACCCGAACCAGAGGGACGAAACGTTAGAAAAACATCTTCTTATTTCCATCGATAACCTTGGAAAACCTTCATTGGCCGGACCGAAGCCGAATCCTTAATGATCTCTTTCTTTGGCCGATTTCAGCTACAAGAATCATGCTAACATCTTTTAAGATTCTTATTTAGCGATTTACATGAAATTTGCAAAACATAATTTTGGATAACAATGGAAATGAGAAGCTGGAGAGAATTTTCAACGCATTCCTACGATGCAAACTTCAACCCCATACTTAAATACGGTGCAAAACCGCAAATCCATCGAATATTGTTTTTTTCCCCTTACAAATCGCAACTGACAATTAAATGAATACTTTTCAACTTTTCGCCACGATCCCGCGGCCTGTTGAGTACGCCCATGATTCTAATATTAAACTTAACCTCAATTGCCAATTGACCCAAACAAACCCGAACAAACAGCGATTATCACCAATATTGACATACCCAAATGTTCGAACAACCTCAAAAGCATGGCAGACGGAACGTTGTCGAATCTGTTTTCCTTTTTTTTACTGACACGAATTATTATACAATAAGTCCAACAGTTTAAGTAAAAAGTACCGACGCAATGCCCAATTCCTGACTTATCCCGTCTTCATAAACCAGTTACCAGAATAGACGGGGACGGCATGCTTGGCCACGCCAGACAGACGGACGAAAAGCAAAGAGGAACAAACCTGTCCGAGCCGTGGCTCCTCACTTTGCCTGGCAGTAGAGGCGGACCCGGGCCTCGCTGTGCCCGAGCCTGAGGCCCGCAGGGTGTAGCCAGTTTCCCGGCCGTGGTAGGGTCGTTGCGCCCGTTAACCCAAGTCCCGTTCCCATATTGCCCATGTTCCCGATCGGTCCCAGAGTACCCATCGACCCCTTGAGGGTTGTCATTCCCACTGGCATACCGGTGCTCGCACCGTTCGATCCGTACATCTGTTGCACTGGAACACCGTCGAAGAACATCAGTCCCGCCACACCACCCTCAAAAGCCCCATGGACCCTTGTGGCCCGTGCTACCTTTCGTTCGTCCCCAGACGCGCGTATCTTACCATTTGCGAATATCAAAGCAAATATAGGGGAACTCGGGGCAAGATGAACGCACGGGGTAAGACGAATCGTAAACCCAGCTACTAAATGATGCAAGCGAATGTAGTGCTTCCGTTTGCGTTTGAAGGGCCGGCGGGGAGGTGAATGTGTGAAAGTATCAACTGTGGCGGAAGCACGCGTTTCGAGTGAGAAAACTATATCGATTAGTTGACAAACCGGTCTAACTTTTGGTAAAACGATGAAGTGAAACTCAAATTAAGTCAAACGAAGGTAAAGTTTGCCATCGTTTCACTTTATTTGAGTTGCTGATATTGATTACGGGCAGGTAAGTAAAGACAATGACAGTAATGCCGCAAAACTACACAATTCTAGTCCAGGGCCTCAACTATAAGTCCAGCTACCGCTTCAAATAAAATCGCATTGACTACGACTATTAAATATATAAATCCGAGGTTAAAATATAAAAGCGAGGTAGTAAATACAAGATCCATTCTTTAGTGGGAGAAACACACAAATTTGAAACCTGACAAATCTGGACCGTAGCTGTGTAGTTTTACGCTACTCATTGATAAAATAAAAACGGTTTGCCAGAAATGTTCAAGGTTATTGCGTGATTTTTTGTTGATTCGTTAAGGGGCTATACCAGTGTGACACTTTCAAAAAATCGATTTTTTTACCTTTTCGACAGTTTATACTTTCAGCAATATCCTGTGAAAAATTCAAGGCCGTACCTCTAATCATTTTATCTTGCAAAAATCGATAGTTAAATCTTTAAACGCGTTTTTCTCGAAATGAGATTTTCCACATTTGCTGACATTGTAACTCAAAAAGCAATTATCCGATTGACTTGAAATTTGAACTGAGTACTCTTGAATATATTTACTCTATAATGACGTAGGATATTTTTGATTGCATGAAAATTGGCGATTTGGCATTGAAAAAAACGACCATTTTATAGGCAAGAAAACAGCCCTTTTTTTCATAACTACGCCATTTTGTTAGATTTTGATATTTTTAGAAAATCCTACGTCATTGTATAGGAAATACCTTCCAGTTCAACGGCATTTTCTCCTTTTTCGGTTTCGGCTACTCAATCGTCCAGAATCATGTCAGCAGTGGAGGAACTTTTTTTAGCGCCTCCGAAGGCAGCGCAGAAGTCGCTTGGATCTCGATATTTTTCTATGAAAAAATTATGTAATATAGGTCAAATATAGCCAAATACATTATTAATTTTCCGAAACATTTAATTGAGTACTTTTCTTCCAAAAAATTTCAGAAAATCACCCAAATTTTCAGCGTTCACACTGGTATAGGCCCTTAACCAAGACAGGGCAGGATTAATGCAAGCTATCGCAAAGTCGCAACATTTTACAACGTACCACAATCTATGTTAGAAAGGGTGCAATGAAACTAGTAGGGTTTTTGGTTCATCTTCAACTGGTGTTTCTATCAGAGGAAGAAGAACTAACAAATGAATTATCAGAAATGGAAGCAAGATTATTCGGACTGAATACTACAGAACTTAGACAATTGGCTTATCAAATTGCTGGTATAGAATGAAACCAGTTTTATATGCGGAACATTCCAATAATTCATGCTCCCAGTGCTGTTTCATCTTGCCCCGCATATGAGATAAGGTAGGAAAAATAAAGATTTGGTTAAAAATATATGTCGTATACGAACAATCAGAGAGACTGATTTTTTTGTTTTCAAATTAAAATATTGATAATTGTTGATTAGTTAAAAAAAAATAATTAACGTTGACTGATTCACATGTATTGTTTTATTTGAACATGACCTTAGCGTTCTCATCTTGCCCCGAGTTCCCCTATAAAGGAGACAAATCAGCTTGATAAAGACGATATTAAAAAAAAGTTCCGATCGATTGCTCTCCATTGCTTTCACTAGTTTATCTTTGCGAGGGGAGTAGGACGAAAAAGAAGACACAGGAAACGTACGATCGGAATTCGATCCACTGAAGTCTCAACGGGAATGAAACTATTGCTTTGCATCGTTAAGGGTTAGGTCAGGGCACGAGGAAACGAGAGCCTTTTTCCAATACCTATCTTATGTGTACACGAACTGTGTGCATATACCTATTTTATATCCGAGTTATGTGGGTCAAACGGATTTCCTCTGTGTACCTGAGCCTTTTAGAATTCCTGTTTTTTTTACTCTTTTCTATATACTCTCCTGGATACACATACTCTGTATATTATTGGCCCCGAGCATTCCACCGTCACGTACGAAGCATTCGCGTGGCCAGGCTGCCGTATGAAACTTCGCGAATACAGTGACCGCATCTCGCGAAATCTTCGCGGAAATGTGGTCGTGAATACATTCAATGTTTCTGAATTATTAATTTCCGTTTATGGCTACGTATAAATAAACGAGGAACTGGAACTTTTGAGAGGGATTCGTATGGAAAAAGCAATCGGACACGATGATCGAAGTATCAATGCAATTTGCACTTGATCTCATTTTTTCGTCGACGTTTCGAAGCACTGTCTGAACACACAGAAAAGAGTACTGTAAAGCAGGGTTAGGTTGACATTCAGCGTAACTTTGTAACAGTCGTTGGTCAAATTTGTTGTTTAAGTTTATTATAATGTTGCTAAAGTTGATTGTAATGTTGCTCTAGTTTATTTCGATCTCAACGATAATTATAAAGCTGATTAAGTGCCTATAATAGCACCCTAGGTACTTGATATTTTTATGTAACATTTTTTTCTTAAAGCCTTAGGCCACTCCAGAGGCCTTAAAAATAGCCTCTTTGGGGATTTTTTTTTTGAGCAAAACTACAAAATAAATCGAGATTACAAAAAAGGGTGTTTGTCATACATATCTGTGACTGTATACAATAATTTTTTTGAAGCCATTAATTTTAAAATGGCGGCTGTGCAGCGCTAATCTCAAAACTGAATTTTTTAAGTTGGCCGGAAACATAAGTCAGACAATTTTCGACCGATTCACTTGAAATATTGAATATATCTTGAAAAATACATTGTCTATGGAAGTACGTAAGATTTTTTTTATATTGCATAGTTCATTTGTTATTAACAATTACCTGACGATTTTTTAGGCAAATTTTTGGAATGTTAAAAATTTCGTCCGATAATTGTTGATAACAAATGAACTATGCAATATTAAAAAATCCTACGTGCTTCCATAGACAATGTATTTTTCAAGGTATATTCAACATTTCAAGTGAATCGGTTGAAAATTATGTGAGTTATGTTTCCGGCCAACTTAAAAAATGCCGTTTTGAGATAAACGTTGCAGAGCCGCCATTTTGAAATTGATCACTTCAAAAAAATTATTGTATACAGTCACTGGTATGTATGATAGACAACCTTTTTTTGTAATTTCGATTTATTGTGTAGTTTTTCTGAAAAAAAATCCCCAAAAAGCCTACTTTTTTGGCCTCTAGAGTGTCCTAACCCCTTAATAGAGATGACGATTTGATTGCAGAAAATCGTTATTTTTCATTTAACTGCATGTATAATGCATAAAACATTTTTTTTTTTATTCAAATTATGTTAAAGTAGCCCTTTATCTTAGTCATATATTGTACTTCAATGCCTCGTCAAAGAAACGCCACATTCGAGGTTACTTTGATACTTAACAAAAATATATATATATATAATTGTGGGGGTTTGGTGGGGCTTGACTTTCGAATATAATATTTGATAGCCAAAGGACACATTGTTCTATTGGAGCAAAAAAAAATTGAAATTTAGGATGTTGAAAAAAAGTTACCAACCGAAACATTTCAAAACCTGTTCAAAGTAACCCCATTTTACGGTATTTACTTTCACGAAACAAATACCTCCTCGGAGTTGTATTGTCATTGATTTTTTATAGAGTATCAGGTCCTGCAAGGATTTTTTGTTCAGCAAATAAGGAGTCGCAAAATGTATTGAGCTCGAGAACGAAATGAAAAAAAAAAACAATGTAAGAGGATTTTCGCGAAAGACAGGAGACACTGAAAAAAAAAAATTAGAGCTGGACCGCGCCCTGGAAACGTAGCTTTTCCTCCCAGCGTAAGAGCCGCGTAGAATATGCACGAAGTTTTCTACTCCGTTCCGTCACGATCTGTGTACAAGGAGAAGGGATAAAATACAAAAAAAAGGAGAGCCAACGGAAGCGCTTATGGGAGCTGACTCGGAGAAGGTAGGGAATGAAATAAGAGAGGAAATAAGAAGAATGTCGAGATGAAACAGAGAGGAAGAGAAGCAGGAAGAGAAAGCGGAAGAAAACTTGAAGATGATAAAAAAAATACTCTTTCTCTCTCTGTCTAAAGCAAGTGAGCCTCGATGCTGGATTGGTCAGTTGCAAACGAAAAAGAATTATGATGACCGCCAATCGTCAAGGGACTTGTAAAAGCACCCGTGTCATTTACACCCTTAACGCCATGTATGTTTATCAACGTGTATTCCAGGCTCGTTGATGCTGAATCCCGGTACGTATATGGGCGATTCCACACGTGAAGAAAATATTTGTATTTTAAAATCGTTAAAAAATGGTCGACTCGCCGAACTCTCTTAAAAAAAATAGTCACTAATCATCCGTTTTAAGGGGTTATATACAGTTCAAGTTTTCGAAAAATCGATTTTTTAATAGTTTTTTCGTAATGTACATATATTTTGGTACACACACAGAAAATGTCTTGTCAATCCGGCGAATATTCTCGAAGTTACACGCACATTTGTAATGACGTGTCAGAACTTTCGAAAGTGCTTTCGAAACTTTAAACCCGTTTTCCTCAGAACTGTGTTTTTAACGTCGGTGAGCAAGATTTGTGGGAAACGGCTGAACCGATCAGTCTCAAATTTTAACACAATCTGTTCAAGTATATTTTTTAGTAATTAATGGAAGGTTTTTCCTCACTGATGAATATCTTCCATTTTATAAACAATTTGAAGCCAAAATTTTTGTCGAAAATCGATTTTTTTTTAGAACCCGCCATTTTGTCTAAAATGATTATTTTGCTTATTGCTTCGATCAATTACAAGATAATCCCTTATATGGACGAAATATTTTTGGTTGTTTCATTTTAGATGATCCAGTCCAGAGATATCGTGCTCACCGCAAGACGCCTTTTTTTAGAGGTGCTCCCGTAGATCAGCTATAGCAGCTTTCAAAATAATTATTTTTACAAATAAAAAATGTTAAAATACAGATAAAAGTTACCATAATATGTGTACGAATTTTTACGTTAATATATTTAAAGGTCTTCTCAAGAAAAATTCTTGGAAAGTCGATCTTTTTGGGCCTCCTAACTGTATATAACCCCTTAGAAAAGACCCTACTTAAAAAAAAGGTTCTAGAAAGGGCCGATGCTTGGATTTTTTTAACCGCAAGTATTTTTTATAGAACTGTTGCGTTGCATGAACATGAGCGCCTCATGAGACCTCCAACCAAAAATCAGAATTTGTAATTACCTGAACGAGAACAATTTTTTTAAACAGTATTTGCTCATATAAATAGCAAGCACGTGAACAAGTTTTACATTCAGGGGAAATATTTCATGAAAGGAATTGCTTATAACAAAAATACTTGTAAAAAATCGAGAATGTGACCTGAGTCGGACAAAAGTTGTTCAAGTTATGCAGCAAGCTACTTTCAGTAACATTGTTTCGGTAAAAAGGCCCCTTCAGTTTTGCAACACATTATTTTGAATTTAGTGTAAATTTGGTCAATATAGTCAATATAGCAACTTTTCGATAGTAGACATATGCATCTTTTCACTGGTGTTGAAGTTTACATCGTTGAAATGCAATGAAAATTCTTCTTTATGTCTTCATCCTCATCAGTATCTGAACTTTTTTTTGCAGCGGGAGGTTATGGATCTCCCATAAGAGTTTTCAAAAAATGTCAGTGATTTTCGTAGCCTAAATAAGCAGAAAAAAATTAAGGGGCTATACCAGTGTGACACTTTTTTAAAAAATCCATTTTTTTGCCTTTTTCGACAGTTTATACTTTATACTTCACGTTTATACTTAGCAGTTTTTATGGTAAATATGATTTTATCTTGCAAAAATCGACAGTTAAATCTTTAAACGCGTTTTTCTCGAAATGAGATTTTTCAGAATTGCTGACATTGTAACTCAAAGAGCAATTATCCGATAGACTTGAAATTTGAACTGAGTACTCTTGAATATATTAACTCTACAATGACGTAGGATATTTTTGATTGGATGAAAATTGACGATTAGGCATTGAAAAAAAAGACCATTTTATAGGCAAGAAAACCGACTTTTTTTCATAACTACGCCATTTTGTTAGATTTTGATATTTTTCGCAAATCCTACGTCATTGTACAGGAAATACCTTCCAGCTTAACGACATTTTTTCCTTTTTCGGTTTCAGCTACTCAATCGGCCGGAATCATGTCATCAGTGGAGGAACTTTTTTTTGGCGCCTCCGAAGGCAGCGCATAAGTCGCTTGGATCTCAATATTTTTCTACGAAAAAATTATGTAATATAGGTCAAATATAGCCAAATATATTCTTAGTTTTCCGAAACATTTAATTCAGTACTTTTTTTCCAAAAAATTCCCGAAAATCACCCAAATTTTCAGCGTTCACACTGATGAAGGTTGATTCTCTTATTACCCTTAAAGGTAATAGGAAAATAAAAAATGTCGCTGCATTCAGCGGTCCAGAGGTAGAAACATCCCGTGCAGAAATTTGTTAGGATGTCCCCAGGCCCTAACATATCCCCATAGGGATTCAACAGAGACGCCTAGGGACTTCACATCAAGGGGATATTGTGTCAAAGTGCAGTAAAATAAATAAACGATAATTACGATAGATTTTCAGGCATGTGATTCAAATCGAATTCTAAGATATGCTTTTTTTATGCGACATGTACGTTTTTAACATTCACTCATTTTGTACATCCATATATTCGAAAATTCAACGTACAGAATCTGATGGAACCCAATGCGAACACTCATTGGATGCCTGTCAGAAAGTGGGGACAAGTATAGTAATCCAATTATCTCCCTGTGACCATTTCGACACAGTATTGATTTGTCAACTCCTTCCCGCTAACTCCTTGATCGCCACTAAGAATAATTCGACCGAAATAATGCCCACGTAACGTGACGAAGCTGTCGCTCGTCGTCAAATGGCTTGTAAATTATTGCTCGTCCAAAAAATTGTGCACTTTTAGACGGAACGGCCTACACATTCGGAACGGCGTGTGCAAAATGTACAGCCGTTGGGATTGGTCGACAGAATAATAACCACGCAAGATCCACGAAGAGAGAAGGTTTCCAAACCATGGGAATCCTGTAGCTCGTTGGCTGGCAAGTATGCGACCCCGTGTCAAAATAACGAGCAGAAGGCAAAAACCCGATCGATTGCCGGGCAATATCCATTGTGTAACGATCCAGCGAGCAATATACACGTATACGTGAGTGTACAAATTGGTGGGCGTGAACCAAAAAGTCGCAGCCGACGTGGACTCCACCCGTGTAGTCTTGTGAATTCTGCCCTTTTTCCCGATACCTGCCGATACGATGTTTATCAATTGAAAATAACGTGTTCGTCCCCGGCCACGCGTACACCACCGACCCAATTAAATTCGTTAATTTCCAGCCGGATAAGGACGTTTTTTGGGTGACTAGACATTGATGGAACAAAAAAAAAAATATCCGCGCGACAATGGATAGGAAGCAACGAAGGTTGGTCTTCGTTGATAAAGATCTTTTGCATTGTTGTATTCTCCGAATACATATGCATGAGTGTAGATAAAACGCCAGAAGACACAAGCTATCTGCATTTCGTAGCGTCAAGGAGTTTTTGCAGTTTGCAAATGCGGCCTGACGCTAGCGAGCAAGAACGTAAGGTGGCATTTTTACAAGCCAATCGACTTGTTTTTCAATAGCACGAATCGTGAGAGCGCAGCTTTTGCGACAGCAGGATGAATATTATCGCTGATGTCCTATTGTCGATGTTTGCTCTTATAGGAGGGTAATTCACGCTTGAACGTGTGAATATTCAATCGCGGGTGAGCTCTTTGATCCGTTCTCTTGCTCTGCTTCTCTCTATATATATTTCACGGTCACGGCCTTGCTGTTATCGTTATCAAGCAATTGGACAATTTGTACGAAAACGGTAACGGGTGGCTCGTTGGTTAATCACTCTCCGAACGGACCGGTGTGTGTATATGTAAATTCTCCGTGAACGGCTCGTTGTACTTCTACATACGTGCGCGCACAGACGAGGCACCGCTGCGTATGCAGCGATCCCTAATTACCTTAATTATAAATCGGGCTTTGGTCGATAAATACCCGATCATTAACGAATCAACGAGAATACGCGCTTCGATTTCCCGATACACGATACGACAACGATGCACCTACTTCGTAGACCAGGTGTCTTTATTATACGTGTAATTGATGCAGCTTCAATGGTTCGGTACATCGTTACGCGTTTCCGCACGATCGAGGACTTTCCGCCGCCCAAAAATATGAAGGATTCTGAAGAACAGTTTTAAGACTTTTTGCGGCGCAAATGATAAAGTTTCCCGCAACTCGCGCTATCTTTTTTGTCACCGTTACATTTTAATGATTAAGGGGCTATACCAGTGTGACACTTTCAAAAAATCGATTTTTTCCCCTTTTTCGACAGTTTATACTTTCAAAAATATAATTAACATTTATATCATTTATATCAATATCATTTTATCTTGCAAAAATCGATAGTTCAATCTTTAAACGCGTTTTTGTCGAAATGAGATTTTTCAAATTTGCTGACATTGTAACGCAAACAGAAATTATCCGAATGACTTGAAATTTGAACTGAGTACTCTTGAATATATTTACTCTACAATGACGTAGGATATTTTTGATTGGATGAAAATTGACGATTTGGCATTGGACAAAAAACGACCATTTTATAGGCAAGAAAACAGACATTTTTTCATAACTACGCCATTTTGTTAGATTTTGATATTTTTCGAAAATCCTACGTCATTGTGCACGAAATACCTTCCGGTTTAACGACATTTTTCTTTTTTCGGTTTCGGCTACTCAATCGGCCGGAATCATATCAGCAGTGGAGGAACTTTTTTTTGCGCCTCCGAAGGCAGCGCATAAGTCGCTTGGATCTCAATATTTTTCTATGAAAAAAATATGTGATATAGGTCAAATATAGCCAAATATATTCTTAATTTTCCGAAACATTTAATTGAATACTTGTCTTCCAAACAATTCCCGAAAATCAGCCAAATTTTCAGCGTTCGCACTGGTAAAGCCCCTTAACGGGTTATGCTCAGCTGCAATAGTCGAAAACAGCTCATTTTTGAGATTTGTTTTTATAAAAAGTCGTGATGATGAATTTTTCAAGAATTAGGTACTTGAAACAGCATCATCTAAAGAATACTCTGTAATTTTTTGTCTAAAAATATTTCATTATACTCGATATAACCAGTTCATCTAATATAAAAAATCAAACAGATTGCGTTAGTATATTAGTTTATCCTATGATTAATCGAAGCAATTTCCGAAATATGAAATTTAAAAAAATGGCGCTAATGTCAAGACTCACTTTGGTGAGTCTTGATTTTAGCAAAAAAAAATAGCATTTTTCGTTCATGAAATCGAAAGTGTGCCTACGTAGGAAAAAATTCCTTCGACAAAATTCTATATTCTTACATCTATGGAAAGCCCTAAAAATTTGAGAACGATCGATACGGTAGTTTTTGCGATATTTTGCTCACCGGCTTTGAAAACGTACTTTCGAGAAAAAAGCGTTTAAAGTTTCGAAGGACGCTCCGAGTTTTCCGCCGAGCGTCAACATAACAGCCTATAAATCTGTCAACGTTGATCCGATCATATTGCAATTTTTAGGGAACATTTACTAGATAATATGCTGTTAAAATATATTGGTTTTGAAAAAAGTGATTTATCGACTCTTATAACTAGGCATAACGCCTTGAAAGAAAAGAGATATGCCTCGCCTGCGCGCATTTTATCGCCGATAATGGAAATCTTTTCCGGATTTGTTGCACGTACAAGAAACAAGATTATGCGCGATCTCGCGGAGACGCAAAACCGTAATAGGCCAGTCAATATTTCGAAAGAACTTTTTAGCAAAAATAAAATAAGCAAAATTGATCTAAGGGTAATTGGACAACGCTGAATCGAATGGTAATGATAATTTTGCAATCAGCCCCGAGAAAATGTTTATAAAGGGTTAAACCGTTTAATTTGGAACCTAATAACTTAATGGAAAAATATGTAAAACAAAAGTTATTCGTGAGAAAAAAATACGTAAAAAAGTATTGAACGTTCATCTTCGTATGTTCAAAAATAAGGGAGAAAAAGACGAATGGAAATTTATTTGCAAGCCAAAATTGCTTTACAGCCGAAGCACCACTGGAAATGTGAGGAACGCAAGATATCTCTATCTCTCTCGCACTCGTTAGAGTGCATTGCGCGTGCAACTCACTCCACGTTGTGAAAAACAATAAGTTTTTCACAAAGTGAAAAACGACGAATGAAAAATTACGGAGACAGACGGAGAGAGACTGAGAGAGATAGAGATAGAGTCGTCCTGGGAGCCTTCCGAGGTGCCCATTGGTTTTTGGGTTTTCATATTGTATTGAACGATTCGACGCCACGCAGCTGAAAATTTGGTTTTCCGAAAACCGATATTTTTAAAATGTTATACCAAGTTTACATGTATAAGATCTATTTTTTTTAAATCATCACGTCTTGAAATTTGAAAAAAAAATCATAGCAATTCAATAATTTTTTGGAAATTTCCGAAATTATCTAAATGTTGGACTATCCAAACCGTTAGACTGATTTTTTCTTCACTGCATAGCAACTTTACCTATATAATGCTCTATTATTTTTTATTCAATTATCAGCACATCTTGAAAATCGAAAAAAAAAAAAATAGAAACTCGATTAGTCGTTTGACATTTCTGAAAAAATATAAATTTGGTTGTATCTAAACCGTTTGACCGATTTCCTATTTAAAACAAATTGGCACATCTTGAAGTTTGAAAAAATTAGGGCAATTCTATGATTCTTTGCAAATTTCCGAAAAAAAAATTGTATAATCCAAACCGTTTGACCGATTTTTTCTAAATTTTATACCAACTTAACTTTTTCTTTTAATCAGCACATCTTGAAATTTACAAAAATTATAGCGAGTTGAAAATTCGTCGAAAAATTTCAAAAATCACAAACTCTGGACCGGTTGACTTGATGCTTTCCAAATTCAATACGAACCTTCCTTTCATGATACTCGAATGAATGAATTTTGAGATACACCGCTTATTTTTTTCATATGAATAATGGAAAAAAATAAGCTGGGGTCTTCTCACTTCAAACTCTAAAAAAGGCTATTTTCATGAATTTTGTTTGATAGATTTATATTATAGATATTGATATAAAAGTTGTCACACTTAATAAATACACTTTCGAAATAGGCGGGGGGGGGGGGGGCTGCTAAGCAGCAGCTCATATGAGTTTCGTGGAAGAGGGGGAGGGGACAACAGATAATTTGCAGCCTAATTAGGACAACAACCTAATTTTCGCTTCTAGGAGGGGAGGGGGAAAGCAGCTGCCCCTTGCCCCTCGTTGGGTACGCCCTTGAATCCCAACAAAATGGGCAGAAAACGAAGAGATTGTATAAATTACCATCCGTGCGAAACCCTGTAGCTCAAACCATTCGCGAGTAGACGTTTCAATTTGACAGTGCCAGAACAAACGTAAACACGCACACTCAACCACTCTCGTCTTCGTGCTACCGGAATATCGACGCATGCGCGGAACGATAGAAAGAATCTCCTACGAGTGCAAACGGCATAGCCATAGTCTGTCACTTTCTGACAGAGATCGTCAACCAGTAATTTTGACAATGTTCAGTCGTCATTTTTCAATACTTATACAATAAATACAAATAAAAGAACCTCTCGAAAATGACATTAACTCTTACTAAAGCAATATTAAACAACAACAAAAAACCCAAGATAAATACGAATTTGATATTTTTTACACTTCGAGGTTTTCGCCGCTCAATTAAATGCGTTGAAACAATTATTTCTCCCTTATTTTTGAAGATACGTTACTATACGATACGATATTTTTGAAGATACGTTTTTTCTTGCCCCGAACAACTTTTGTTTGACATATTTTTCGATAAAATGATTAGGTTCCGAATTAAACGGTTTAACCCTTTTTGAACATTTTCTCGGGGGTTGATTGCAAAATTATTATCACCATTCGATTAATTGATTATACCTAAAAAGTTAAAACTACGTCACCGATGTATACGAAAAGATATTTCGTATCGGCGTGTGGTAATTTTTTCTCGGAGTTTTTGCAGGTTGTCTTGAACGTTATATCTGCAGCTTTCACGAGCACGTCCCGGGATTGGCATATTATGCTCGTCGACGAGGCAGAGACGAACTGGGATACTCACGTTTCCGGCTCCGGGCTTTAGTCTTTTTTGCCTCACTCCCGGAGGATCCCCACGGGACAGAAAAGAAAAGTCGGATACTCATCCTCATTTATATATATATATATATATATACATACACACTGATCTTCACTATTCCCAGCCCCGAGACCGAAAAAACTTTAAATTGTGTACTCGAGAAAACAGAAGCTCTAAACAATTCTCGTAACTTTTATAATGTCCTTTTCTTGAACGAGGGAGAAAGATTTCATCCTTGGGCTGCGATACCTCGAGAAAATACGTCGTCACGTGATCGTTTATACTTACTTTGTTTCAGAGATTTTCCGTTATCTCATTTTTGCTTGTCGTTTCTCACAAAATACATACTGAATGCAAAGGAAAAACAGGAGATTGAAAAGTGCACACAATTTTTATGGTATAAATATATTTTACACGAGATCGCGAATTCGTCGATTAAATACAACTATTTACAGTAACAAATTAAAACAAAAATAACATCTGACATATGCACTGTTGGGTTTTTAATCTCGTTTTAAGACGGGACACTACTGCAACGGGTGAACAAAAATTTCTTTTGCATTCTCTCAAGGTATAGATATTCAAGAATTGTGAAAAAATCTTGAAGTGAAAATATTGAATATTGACCAAGTTCCAGATGATTTAGTGAGAGCAGGTAGCACAACGATTTACGTATATTAAAACGTTCACTTTTACTTTACCTAGCGTACTTTTCTTAACCTAGGCGAAATCATAACTGTAGCTATAATTGTCCGATTGTCAATTTTTAACAACCAAAACTTCCATAACTGTTGTAGCTATCGTACGTAGCCGTGTTTTTTACTTAGTATTTTTAAGCCTCTGAATGTAAGTAAAAATTTTGCCAAATTTACACCTTTTTCAACATGCGCCATTGTGTGAATTTTTTGTTTTCGAGAAAATGGCTACCTAAAACGAGAACTACATTTACATTAATTGCAAAAGTTTTTAATTTTTATTTTTCAGACCAACCATTGTCAAGTTATCAATCCGGCCGTTGGACCACATTTGTTATACCCAAATTTACACTTTTTTTGCCAAAATTTTGCCAAATTTACACTTTTTTCAACATGCGCCATTGTGTGAATTTTTTGTTTTCGAGAAAACGGCTACCTAAGATGAGAACTACATTTACATAAATTGCAAAACTTTTTAATTTTTATTTTTCAGACCAACCATTGTCAAGTTATCAATCCGGCCGTTGGACCACATTTGTTATACCGAGTCTCTATTATGTCTTAATAAGTTGTTAATTTGAATTTTTCTTCCGTAAAAATTAAAAAATATGCTTAATAACATACCGTTTTTCCAAATCACAAATAAATAATCTAGCAGACAAAAAAATTTGGAAAAAACGGCCTTTTTCGGCCCGTCACAGTGATGTCTTCCCTTAACAAAAAACACGAGTGGATCGATTTGATCGACATACTCATTGATAGGAGTCCATTTTATTGCGTTCGAAACGGCTATTCACGAGCTTATATTGTCTCACTGCATCGGAGATTCACAGACCACATGCGAATAACAATTTCTCTGCAAAAATGAGAAAAAATATATCCTTGGCCAGTCAACAACGAAACGTACAATCGAGTCATTTGCACTGGAGCTACGCATTAAAACATATTCAAATAGATACGAATTTTATCACTAATTTGATCGACAAGATTAACCACATCGAAAAGTCATCGCTAATTCGTCGAAAGGGAGTTCCAAGAAGAATTTAGTAGAATTAAATGGCGCATTAAGGCTTTAGGCCTTAAATCATGTGTGAATTTAACAATTTTTTTTCGTATGAAAAAGTTATCCACTCATAAAATTAATTACACATATATTTAGTATGAATATCAAGCTGTTAGAAAATATATATATATATATTTTTTTTCGTTGTGCAAAATGGCCGACTACTCGAAACTTCTCGAAACAGCTTTTTTCCAATTAGCGTGACAAATAAATTCAACAATTTTCACTCGATTTTGCAGAGAAGTACGTACGAAATTTCTGATTAATCGAAAACTTTTCATTATGTGAGCAGTTTATGAGCAGTTATAAGGAAATTTTTCATTGAAAATTCATTTCTTAAGTTCAAATACCTACAACTTTTGAACAAAACAATATTTTAGCACTTCCATACGTACTCCTCTAGGTATTCTAATGTTGACTGACGAGAATTTTTGTTTTTTGTTCTAGGTAAAAAATTGTGGATGCTAAATGTCACGCCGCGGAGCGCCTAAAAAAAATAACAAAATAAAATATTAGTAGTCGGCCATTTTGCACATAAACAAAAATCGAACAGCTTGATATTCATACTAAATGGATGTATAATTAATTTTATGAGTGAATTACTTTTCCATACGAAAAAAAATTGTTAAATTCGCACATGATTTTATACCCGTTACTGTGGCCTAAGGCCTTAATGTCAAGAGATTTAAAAAAAAAACAGATTAACTGAAAACTCCATCGGTGATTATAAACACGCGACTTTAAATTCCGTCGTCGTATGTTTGATAAAGATTAAGGCCATTGATGAGGAACGGGCCTTCGGCAAACGGTGACACGGATGCCGTTTTAACTAGAAAGAATCCACGATAATTCGTGTCGACTCCGTCACCGGCTAAGACAGCCGGAAATCTCGGTGGGCATAGCCCGAGTAGATACGTGACAAAGCTCGGGCAAGGCCAGCCCCAAAAGCCAAGTTTCGAGTTGATGGACTCGGCGAAGTAAACGGCCGCGCGATGATGACTGCATCCAAAGGGATTCTTCTCTCCCCAGCATCCGGGCTGATGTATTCCGCCGTTCATGTAAAAGTCAATGTGTCCGCTGGACTCGACTTTGCCCTGTATGAAGGCGTTCGTGTGAAAGACATCGACGAATTCGGCATCGCCGGCGTCCAACTTTTTGCTGTTCGGCACCGTCACGTAGAGGGGCATTGCCGGATCTAGGCCGGTTATGCGATTGATTTTGTAGGGAACGAGAACATTGGCGGAGAAGGCGGGTACGTGAGCACCCAGGCTGAAGCCGATAACGTGAATATTCGGAGTGCCAAAGTCGCGCAATCTGTCGATAAGCTGGGCCAAACAATTGCCAACGTGGGGTACATTGTGAACAGCTATCGGATAGCAAGGTCCAACAGCCAAACGATGCCAATCGACCGCTATCAGATTGGCCGATTCTTTTTTCAGATACTCGTTTCGTATGTCAACGAGGGTATCCAGTTGCATGTCCGAGTTGTAGCCGTGAACGATTATCTTGGTGTTGTCATCGCGCGAGTAATTCGTCTCGTTGAGATTCGACCACGTAGCGTTTACGAAAATCTCCTGGCCGGCGTAGAGATTTTTTCGCGTATAGAGGAAGAAAGTCACTTCGTCGTCGGGGCAGGTTTGATAGGTGTGTATGAGACAGGGGCCGAAGAAGAAATCTCTGCCAGCTGACATCCTTTGGACTTGACCGTTTGGACGGTCGCTTCCCTCGAGCTCGTTGCCGGCGATGGCGTTGGTAGCCGGATCCTGCGATAGAGCATGGCCCAGTAACGTCGTCATGATGAGGGAAAATACGACCAGCAAGCTCAAGCCGATTAGGTGTCTCGGGCACACTGGTCGGCGACGCCTCGGAGTGCATCGATTGGCCATTTTGCAGGAACCCTCCTCGAGCCTCCTCAGCGACGACAGACAACGACCTGTTGACGATGACGGCCCGATTGCCTCCAGTTTTTCTCGCCCTCCTTCTCCGCGTTCTTTTCCTTCTCGCCTTCAAACACTTTTCTTTGAGCGTTCTGCCAACCTTACACGCGCGGCGCTTTTTTTCCGTCTACGCGCGGTGGGTCCGAATCGCGCGACGAAGCCCCCGAAATTGAAACGCTCTCACCGCGCGCAATGACAAGAAGGAACTGAAGCTAACGCGTTTTCCGTGACAGCCGTGGAGCGGACGAGGCTCACCCTATCAGACCCACGGCGCACCGCTAACGTCGTTTTGTGTCCTCGCTGTCGTAGACGTGGCTTTGGGGGGGGGGGGGGGGGATTTGGACGCGGAGCTTCGAAAATGTGTGTGGTCAGAGTGTCCGTTTGTTTGAGTTTATCAGCTGACAATAAAAACGCCTTTTTTGCCTTCAATCGGGAGAAAATCAGTATCCAAAAACTCGCCGCATCACCACGAGGGCAATGTACATTTATATTACACTCCCGTTTTTTATCGACCATATTTTACTCGCGCTTTATTTTTTGTTCACGAGCCAACAGGACGACCTTACGTTTTCGATTGCACACACATTTTCCAGTAAGCTGCTATGTGCCCCTCGTGAAATTCGTCCAACAAATGGTGTGCAATGGTGCGAGAAAACCGTGATGAAGGGACGTAGTTGAAAGTAAAAATAACACAAGACGATTTTACGACGAATGTGACACGAAAAAATGACAGTTCTCACTCGTGTCGTAGAATGAGGTTAATTAATCTGCTATTACGAATATAAATGAAGCTTTTCGAGACATTGCACGATATTGTTATGGTGCACGAAAATAATGGTATATCGAATATAAATGAAGCTTTTCAAAAGATTGCACGATATTATTGCGGTGTTAAAAAACAATTTCGACAAATTTTTCCCCTGTTTATGATGACGCGAAACCAGCATCAAAAAGGCTCAAAAGTCTCGATTGTCGAGAGAGTCTTCTTTGTTTTTTCACCATATTTATCCTAGAGGTTTTTACGCGCAGTATCATCCTGCATCGCACGGCTCAAAATCCGCTTTGCAGCCTCGTGCGCTAAGGTTGATGAGTGACAAATTTCAAAGTACACCGTGACATTGAGGGACGTTCCTCGGAGCCACACGTTCCTTAATCCCCCAGTTAATCCAAACAGGGTATTCGAGGAACGACATATGAGGGTAGAGAATGGAAAATAAAAGAGCAGGGTAAGCGGGATTGTTATGCAAACGAATTTACGAGGATGCTGGCTGGAGAACGAAATTATTTTCGTCTATTTTGCCGAGACACGAAGTGCCGAGATTTCAGTGCCGCTTGTGCAAAAATGAAATGCTTTCGATCAAATATGTTCCAAAATGTATTCGGAGAAAGAAAGTGCGAGGAATAAAAGTGCACGCAAAAGAGTATTTCCGATGCGGAAATGGGTGAAGGTGAAACGATACGAGCATGCGTAATTGTGATGTACGCCCGTTTGTTTGCTAGCCATCAACGTGTATGGATATGCAGACCTGTGTATACGCAGCGCTATGTATATGTCGCATCGCCATGGGAATGGTTTTTTCAACAGCGCTTTCGATTTCTTGACGATGTTTATGGAGAGTCAAGTGGTGGGCATCGAGTGACGAAAAGGCGTCAAGGCGTTCGGAGAAGAACCTACCCCGGTGGTAGTGCGTGGTGTATGATCCACGAGTGTGTTGTGTTGCATAGAGGCCTAGAAGAAGTGGAGTGGGAGACGTATGCGTTTCGGGTCACGAAGTCATTCCTTCTCGGGTCATTGGGTCGAAAGGACTAATTTTCGAAAAGGCTCTGTGTAACACACCTCACTAGCACTGCTATCCGGTGATTATACTTTGTACCGAATATTTTATTGTATCGAGACACCAATAAATCGTGTAAGCCGTGTCACTGCGGCAGTCAGTGAGATAGACATTGTTCTTTAATTCATGAACGGAATTCCTGACTCTCTGTATATTCTTGATATCTGACATATACATGTAGGCATTGAACGTCTGGGTCGAGTCTCACTCGACTTTCGAGAGTTCTCACTTTGAATACCTGATCGAGTACAGCGATAGGAATCACTTTTGCGCTCGTTTGTCATCACCGGAGCTCCAATTTCGGAAGCTACATTACCGATGCTTACGGCGTCATTGACCTATATTCAATGAATAAGAAAAAGTGCCACTTCGTCAAATGGGAAATAGAGTCACAATGGCCGTTGTTTAGGACATTTTTACGGATCCTCGTAATTGAGAAGATTCCGGATGATTATGTATGGTGGCGTAACAGAACTGAAGGCAGCCCATCGTACCGATTGTAATGGGCTGCTGGATGATGAAACAATCATTTGGTCATTCAATGTAAACAAATTTGTGTTGGTAAAATAATTCAAGATCATAATGGCAAGTGTTTTCCGGCATTATTTTTTGTCTGATTTCCATATTCAGAGCTGTTTATTATATTGAAGTTTGCATCGTTGGAATGCAACGATTTTTCTTTCTTATTGCTGTATTTTTTTGGCACCTTTGGGGGCTACAAAAATCATTGGAACATTTTTGAGAATCCTTATTGAAATTTTTTAACGAAAAACTGCAAAAAAAAATTTTAGATAATAATAAAACTGGAGAAATAAAAAAATCAAATTTTTCGTTCCACTCCAATGATGCAAACTTCAACACCATTGTTTTTTTTTTTATTGGTGTGAGCTATAAGAGACTAGAAGGTCATTAGCGTTCGTAGGTGACGTTTATTAAATCAGGCTCATTAAATTTGATCGTTAGAGTGATGGACTAATTTTTCGTCGATGAGAGTGGTTGCCGACAATCATAAAAATCGGAGGTATTCGCCATGAAAATCGATAGATTCGGAGTTGACTGTTACGTATACTTTATATTTATCAATTCGGTATACCCGCGATAAGATATGTCGTGAGATTCGGAATGAGGAAGATAGATAGAGGAAGATAAAAAAATTCGTGGTTTTTCGGGTGAGCTTATTCAACTGGCCATATCGACGACAATACTTGACATTCATTGTAGCATTCATCACGCTAGTAGGCCAAAAAGAGATTACGAAATTTCTACTCGATCTTTAGGTGCAACCGTGGCCTTTTGCCATTTTCAGTCATTGTACAAGAAGCAAGGAAGTCTGATATGGCCGCGGAAAATTTGCATAATGAGTAGACGAGATTTCATTAAACATTACGAAGTCACGTGTTGACTCGAGCCTAAGTACCGAGATAAGGAGGTGTACCCCCCCCCCCCCCCCCCCCGTGCATCACCAGTCACTTGTCGTGAATGCAATATAACGCGATATTACACGGTGATGATGAATTATTTTGTCATTCGAAACTCTCGGAGGAGGAGAATAGAGTTGCGTGTATACGTAATTTATACGTGTGTTCACGCATCGCGCGAAGGTGAATGTCTTTATAGCGCAGTAAGACGGTATTTGAGGTCAGAGAGTGCGACGAGCAGTACGTAACCTGGGTATATCAAATAAAGTAAGTGTGTCATGCTTTCGATAATCAAAAATGTGTGTGTGTGTGTGTGTGTGTGTGTGTGTGTGTGTGTGTGTGTGTGTGTGTGTGTGTGTGTGTGTGTGTGCGTGGGTGCGTGTGTGCAGGAGCAAAACGTCATATGCAATTTCCGTTGAGAGCGAGCATAATTAGTAGGGCTTGCATATTGTTCCGAACTACTCGACTATTCGAATATCCGTGATATCCGAATACGTGAAATCTGATACTTCAAATTCGGACGGTTCGAGCATCCGGGTAGTTCGAGTATTCGGACAGTTCGGGCATCCGGGTAGTTCGAGTATTCGCACAGTTTGGGCATCCGGGTAGTTCAAGTATTCAGACAGTTCGGGAATCCGGGTAGTTCGAGAATTCGGATAGCTCAGATACAGGGTTGCGAAATTTGTAATGAAAAAGTAATGCATTATTCATTACTTTTTTAAAAAGTAATGAATGCAATGTAATATGTAATACAAAATGCAATGTAATATGTAATGACAAAAAAATTCATTACACATTACCTTGTAATGGGCAATGGACATTTTTTACATTACATAGTCCAATGTAATGAGTAATGGATTTTTTTTACAATACAAAATATAATGTAATGAGTAATGGAATTTGTTTAAATTACAAAATCCAATGTAATGAATAAGGGAAATTGTTTACATTAAAAAGTGTAATGTGATGAATGGATGGATGGATGGATGGATGGATGGATGGATGGATGGATGGATGGATGGATGGATGGATGGATGGATGGATGGATGGATGGATGGATGGATGGATGGATGGATGGATGGATGGATGGATGGATGGATGGATGGATGGATGGATGGATGGATGGATGGATGGATGGATGGATGGATGGATGGATGGATGGATGGATGGATGGATGGATGGATGGATGGATGGATGGATGGATGGATGGATGGATGGATGGATGGATGGATGGATGGATGGATGGATGGATGGATGGATGGATGGATGGATGGATGGATGGATGGATGGATGGATGGATGGATGGATGGATGGATGGATGGATGGATGGATGGATGGATGGATGGATGGATGGATGGATGGATGGATGGATGGATGGATGGATGGATGGATGGATGGATGGATGGATGGATGGATGGATGGATGGATGGATGGATGGATGGATGGATGGATGGATGGATGGATGGATGGATGGATGGATGGATGGATGGATGGATGGATGGATGGATGGATGGATGGATGGATGGATGGATGGATGGATGGATGGATGGATGGATGGATGGATGGATGGATGGATGGATGGATGGATGGATGGATGGATGGATGGATGGATGGATGGATGGATGGATGGATGGATGGATGGATGGATGGATGGATGGATGGATGGATGGATGGATGGATGGATGGATGGATGGATGGATGGATGGATGGATGGATGGATGGATGGATGGATGGATGGATGGATGGATGGATGGATGGATGGATGGATGGATGGATGGATGGATGGATGGATGGATGGATGGATGGATGGATGGATGGATGGATGGATGGATGGATGGATGGATGGATGGATGGATGGATGGATGGATGGATGGATGGATGGATGGATGGATGGATGGATGGATGGATGGATGGATGGATGGATGGATGGATGGATGGATGGATGGATGGATGGATGGATGGATGGATGGATGGATGGATGGATGGATGGATGGATGGATGGATGGATGGATGGATGGATGGATGGATGGATGGATGGATGGATGGATGGATGGATGGATGGATGGATGGATGGATGGATGGATGGATGGATGGATGGATGGATGGATGGATGGATGGATGGATGGATGGATGGATGGATGGATGGATGGATGGATGGATGGATGGATGGATGGATGGATGGATGGATGGATGGATGGATGGATGGATGGATGGATGGATGGATGGATGGATGGATGGATGGATGGATGGATGGATGGATGGATGGATGGATGGATGGATGGATGGATGGATGGATGGATGGATGGATGGATGGATGGATGGATGGATGGATGGATGGATGGATGGATGGATGGATGGATGGATGGATGGATGGATGGATGGATGGATGGATGGATGGATGGATGGATGGATGGATGGATGGATGGATGGATGGATGGATGGATGGATGGATGGATGGATGGATGGATGGATGGATGGATGGATGGATGGATGGATGGATGGATGGATGGATGGATGGATGGATGGATGGATGGATGGATGGATGGATGGATGGATGGATGGATGGATGGATGGATGGATGGATGGATGGATGGATGGATGGATGGATGGATGGATGGATGGATGGATGGATGGATGGATGGATGGATGGATGGATGGATGGATGGATGGATGGATGGATGGATGGATGGATGGATGGATGGATGGATGGATGGATGGATGGATGGATGGATGGATGGATGGATGGATGGATGGATGGATGGATGGATGGATGGATGGATGGATGGATGGATGGATGGATGGATGGATGGATGGATGGATGGATGGATGGATGGATGGATGGATGGATGGATGGATGGATGGATGGATGGATGGATGGATGGATGGATGGATGGATGGATGGATGGATGGATGGATGGATGGATGGATGGATGGATGGATGGATGGATGGATGGATGGATGGATGGATGGATGGATGGATGGATGGATGGATGGATGGATGGATGGATGGATGGATGGATGGATGGATGGATGGATGGATGGATGGATGGATGGATGGATGGATGGATGGATGGATGGATGGATGGATGGATGGATGGATGGATGGATGGATGGATGGATGGATGGATGGATGGATGTATGGATGGATAAATGATATATGTATAGATGGCTGGATGAATAGATAGATAGGAATGAAAATTTTTCATCGATGTGTTTGTTACCTACAAATGATTCTGCATCCATCTATCCATCCATCCATCCGTCCATTTATCCATCCATCCATTCATCTATATAGTACATCCATCCATCCATCCATCTATAAATACATCATCTATCCATCCATCTATACATACATCATCTAGCCATCCATCCATCCATCCATCTATTCATCCATCCATCTATATATTCATCTACCCATCCTGTCTATCTATTCATCCAGCCATCTATACATATAGCATCTATCCATCCATACATCCATCTATCCATCCATCTATCTATCGCTCCATGCATTCATCTATCCATCTATCCATCGATCCATCCATTCATCTATCTATCTATTCATTCATCCATCTATCCATCCATCCATCCATCTATCTATCTATGCATCTATCCATCTATCTATCCATCCATCCATCTATCCATCCATCTATTCATCCTTCCATCCATCTATTCGTCTATCCATCCTATCTATCCATTCATCCATCCATCTATACATACATCATCTATCCATCCATCTATCCATCCATCCATCTATCCATCCATCCATCTATCCATCCTATCTATCTATTCATCCATCCATCTATACATCCATCCATCTATCCATCCATTCATCCATTCATCTATCTTTCTATCCATTGATCCATCTATCCATCCATCCAGCCATATATCTATCAATGCATCTATCCATCTATCCATTCATCTATCCATCCATCCATCCATCCTTACATCTATCCACCCATCCATCCACATATACATACATCATCTATCCATCTATTCATCGCTCTATCAATCCATCCATCTATCCATCGATCCATCTGTCTATCCATCCATCCATCCACCTATATATACATCATCTATCCATCGATCCATCCACCTATATATACATAATCTATCCATCCATCCATCCACCTATATATACATCATCTATCCATCGATACATCCATGTATCCATCGATCCATCTGTCTATCCATTCATCCATCCACCTATATATACATCATCTATCCATCCATCCATCCACCTATATATACATCATCTATCCATCCATCCATCCACCTATATATACATCATGTATCCATCCATCCATCCATCCATCCATCCATCCATCCATCCATCCATCCATCCATCCATCCATCCATCCATCCACCCATCCATCCACCCATCCACCCATCCACCCATCCACCCATCCATCCATCCATCCACCCATCCATCCATCCATCCATCCATCCATCCTCTCTCTCTCTCTCTCTCTCTCTCTCTCCCTCTCTCTCTCTCTCTACCTATCTACCTCTCTACCTGTCAACGCGAAAAAGTAATGTAAAAATTCCATTACTCATTACATTGGATTTTGTAATGTAAAAAAATTCCATTATCCATTACACTGTAATGGGTAATAAACACTCGAACTACCCGAATACTTGAACTATCCGAACAGTCTGGTCAGTTCGAATAAATGGGTATCCGAGTACTCGGACTATTCGAATTGTTCGAGTAGTTCGGATGTTATTAGTATTCGAGTACTCGAACTATTCGAATAATCCGGCTGGACGGGTTTGAAGTATCGAGTTCGTCAAGACCGGATAGTTCGGGTAGTCCGAACAGGCGAAAAAGTGGTAGCTCTAATAATTAGGAAGAATCAAGTTTCGGCTTCTGATGTGATTTCTCTATCAAATATTCAGTGCAAAAGTTTCGGGCCACCTGATTTTTTTTAGTAAAGTGATAAAATATTTAATTCGTGAACTCGTTAAATATTTGATATTTTTGAGAGAGCTATGATGTGAATAACAGCGCAATGTATAATTTTTTTGTACGGCGTATTATTTGTGTACAGCGTCGAACGAGTTTCGTCGTTGTGCCACTGTACACAAAAAGTATTGGGCCGCTATCTCCTCTGGTTTCGTACGCACAGTGTGTTTGCATTGTCTTTCGTACTAGTTCGAAAACATGCATGACAATGAAAGATCAGTACTATTTCTGCCGCAATGGCGAAACACACGAATATTAAAGTCCGCAAAATCGCGTTAAAACTTTCTTCAAAAGGAAAGAGTTCTCGCGATATTGCAACTACTTTATCCATTGGAAAAAGTATAGTCAATCGTATTGTTCGTAAATATAAATTAAGGTAGTTCTGTAATTTTTGTCAAAGCTTAGGGATTGGCTGAAATCTAAGTATGGTGTAGGATATAACCTTCGTGGACTGATGCCCAAAAATTCAATTTGATTCGCCGTTTAGTTCATGAGATAATTGCAATTGAATTTGGGTATTCTGTACGCGATCCCTATACCTAACACGTAAACCGATAGGAGTTTGCTCGTATTTCTCGATATAGGTGCTGAACGGATCTTAGGATTTTAAAATAAAATCACAAGTGTACGCAGTACTATTGTGGGATTGATTTTAAAAAAATGGCAAACTTTGACCGTTTAGTTTCGGAGATATCGACTTATGAAAAGTGGTAATTTTATTCCACACTGAACTCGGGCCCAACCATCTGTAACGGAATGGCAACAGTGTACGCTGCAGCCAGCTGATCGGCGCGTGGTCTGGGAACTCGAAGCGTGTTTTTTTTCCCCGAGTTCTAATAATTTTGAGACGGATGTGAAATAAATTTATTCTGCAAACAAATTTAATTTGTTCAATTTATGCATGTTTTTATGCATGTATTTGTCTTTGTTACAGCGAATACAATTTAAACTGTCGGCAAGATGTTGTAAATCCACGATCCGATGTCCTTCGACAGATAATTTTTGTCGCTGATCGTTGAGGTTATGGTTATTCTCATCGCGTTTAGCCGCATTTGCTTGACACATGGGCTGCCACAGCTTTCAGTCTTTTAGCAAGCGCCTTTTTCCTTGTCAACTTTCCTTTGTATCGCATTTGGGTTGGCATTTTCACGCTTTTGTTATTGATATAAAATATTTCGCGAAAAACGGATCGTAGGAAGCTCAACGCTATGACTGGAGGAAAATCGCGCTGTTGCTGCGATTACAGCGCCGCTCTCTATAAGAGTATGAGACCTATCTATGCACGAGGTGCGAATGTGTGGGACATATAGAGGGTACAAGCTCGGTCAAAAATGTACAACCTACAGTATCGTATAGGCATTGGATGTTACTATACGCTTCGACCGAAACTTTTGGCTCAGATGTGTACCTACAGAACTACCGTAAAAAATTCCTTGTGTGATAAAAGTCGAAGCGGTAGACCGCGAAAAACTACGGAATACGTTGACAAAATTATAAAAAGGACGTGCGTTATGTATGGATGAAAAACTGCAGCAGGCATTTCGAGAGAATTACGTAGTGGAAATCATGCCTACATTAGTAGGGGGACAGTATCCCGACGTCTGAAGGCTGTAGGACTGATTGGACGCATTGGTGTAAAAAAGGCCACTCATCGGTAGAAAGAATGAAAAGGGCAGATTAAATTTTGCAAAAAAATATCAGTGTTGGACACCATCAGATTGGCGGAAAGTGTTTCTTTCCCCTATGAATCCGAATTTCAATTATTATTAGGAAGTGATGGTTGGAAGTACGTGAGACGTCCAACAGGTACCTGATTCAACGTAAGGTATCAAATTCCCGACTAGAAATTTTGCTACGCAGCAGACTAGGGCCGTATCTGGCATGCCGTATTCCGTACTACGGCACTTTGCAGGCCGCCGTATCAGGGCTGCAACAGGCGTGAAACGCTTTTTGCATCCGGCCCTGATGCGGATGCTGGTTACGGACCTGGTCAGTATACCTTTGCAGGCTCTGATCCGGCTGCCGTATCTATACCTGAAATGACAAATAAAAACAATCCAAAAATTATGAATAAAAAAATTCTGTTAGTATCATTTGTTTCCATATACCTTATTTATGTTCCTGTTCATATGATAATTGAGTTAAAACATCATTTTGCCTCGTTAAAGTTTTTACCTACCCTCGGGATTGAACCCATGCCTTCTTATTCTAGAGCTGAGCGCGCTACCTATTTAGCCATCCTAACACTTGTGTAAACTTTCTTCTTTTCTTCCCTATCTTTATCAGTCTAATTATATTCTACAGAATGTCAATAATTTTATGCATGATGTTCAAGGTTACATAATTTCAATGTAACAGTAATTATATTTTTACCGCTGAATTTTTTTGCCCATTTAGGGCCTTTGCACACGGTGTATTTTCTACACGCAGACCACGCGATACAAACGCGATACACACTTGATCTATATGCATTTTTCAGTCCAAAAAGCGTGTGGATCATGTGTGTATTGCGTTTGTATCGCATCATCTGCGCGTAGACAATACGCCATTGTCAACAGCCCTTAGGCTGTAAAAACAATACTCACATGCATGTAATTTCGACAAAAATAGTAAATTCGCTCTTATGTATATATATACATACATACATACATACATACATACATATATATATATATATATATATATATATATATATATATATATATATATATATATATATATATATATATATATATATATATATATATATATATTTATACATTTATATATATATATATATATATAAATGTATAAATAAGAATAAAAGCGAATTTACTTTTTTTCTATTTACAAATTCGTGCATTTTCCATGTTCGTTTGTGTATAAACATGGGCTAATTGTTTATGTACTAACGAACTGAAGCGATATTATTCAATAATACACCATTCCAAATATTCAATCATTCAAAATTCATAAAAATAATATGTATGTATGTATGTATGTATTTATGTATGTATGTGTGTGTGTGTGTGTGTGTGTGTGTGTGTGTGTGTGTGTGTGCGTGCGTGTGTGCGTGCGTGTGTGCGTGCGTGCGTGCGTGCGTGCGTGCGTGCGTGCGTGCGTGCGTGTATACATTAATCAGTCATTTTAAGTTCTGCCATTAAGAATATTTTGAATGATGTATTATTAAATAATATCTTTTCAGTTCGTTTGTACATAAACAATAAGCCCATGTTTATTACCTGCTCGCAGAGTGTAGATTATTCGAATTCATGCGGTTTATATCGCATACGTGAATGAAACCTAACCTCAAAATCTTGATTCGCCAACTACGTCTATGGACGCTATATTACGGCGACATACAGGCTACCGTACTTCAGCCTGTTTAGGGTGCCCCCTCGCGTCCGTACTGAGGTACCGCCGATCCGGTCCACCCAAGGCACAGACCAGGCCTGCCGTAACCTCGCGTCCATGGATGCCATATTCCGGCGACATACAGGCTACCGTACTTCGGCCTGTGCAGGGTGCCTTCTCGCGTCCGTACTAAGGCCCTACTGATCCGGTTGGCATCCGGCGCAGAGCAGGCGTGCCGTAACACGGTGTCCATGGACGCCATATTACAGTAGCATACAGGCTACCATATTTGGCCCTGTTCAGGGTGCCTACTCGCGCCCGGACTAAGTTTCCACTGGTTCGGGGGACTTCCGGCACTGATCAGACGTGCCGTATTACGGTATTACGGACTGGAGCTTGATAGCAGCCTGATCAGTCTTCAGGCTGCCGGATCCAAATTTCTAGTCGGGTTCCTACCGTAAAACACGGCGGCGGGAACATTAAAGTTTAGGGAGCATTTACTGACGACAGCGTTGGTCCGCTGGTACAAATTCAAGGCAATATGGACGCTACGATCTACAGAAATATATTTCAAGACCATATGCTCCTATTTGCAATGGAGAAAATGCCGCGTGGTAGATTTTTTCAACACGATAACGACCCCAAACGTGCTTCGCGCATTGTAAAAGATTTTCTTCGAAGACGAAAAGTACGCCTTCCCAACTGGCCAACGCAATCACCGAACTTAAGTCCGATTGAGCATTTGTGGCAAGACCTGAAGGATCGTGTTGGAACAAAAAATCACTCCAACAAGGCGGAATTGTGGAATCATTTGACCCATGAGTGGGAAAACTTACCAAAAGAACGGATGTCACACTAATAACGCCCATGCCCCCGTGAAAAATTTGCCGGCGCTTAAGATGCGGCCGCGGCTTGGTACGATATTCAGCACCAACCACTAATACCCAGTGTTGGCCCTTTATACGGGCCAATGATTTGGCAATGATTCTGCCAGTGCTCATTTGAACCACGGCTAACCAATGAACACCCAACCTTGGGCCAAATATCGATTTCCAACTGTCAGCCAACTATCGGCTCCCAGTGTTGGCCCCGAACATGGGCCAATCGGTTGATCATGGGTGTGCCAGTCTCGAATTGAAGCTCGGCACACCATCGAAGAGCCAACGCTGCGCCAGTACTAATTAATGACCGTCGGCCAATTGTTGGGGCGAGCGTAGGCCCTGAGTCTGAGCCAATCGGTTGACCGTGGAATTGCCAATCCTGGCCCAACACTGGCTTTGAACGGTATAGTCCATACATATATACGAAAATCTTTTTTACGTATATTATTATTATATATTTTTTTATTATCGCTGCACGCAATTTTCTACGTCCTGTGATTTAAAAAAACTCATAATTACTGTTATCTGAAATTCACTTTACTACAAATAAAATTGATTTATAATAAAGTTTTGTGGTGTATTAGAAAAATGCCGAGTTATTATGATAGTATTAAGAAACGTCGAGTGTTAAAACGACGACAAAAATTAGAAGACTCTGCACAACAGGTTAGGATCAGAGGCAATGAAACAAAAAGACAAGTAGATAGTAAAACAAATGTGGAAACATTCCACGAATAAGTGATTGAGCATAACGATGTTAGTGAATCTAATTATTCTTTCGGTGAGCAATCATCGAGCACAGAAGCTTGTGAATCTGATCGATTGTTGGCTAAGCGTTGGGTTATTTTGACAGCCATACACTGGGCCAACGATAGCCCGAATATTGCGCCAACAATATGAAGCCGACCTTAGCCCTACTATGGGCCGGTGATCACGCCAACCGTTAGCCAATGATCGTGATCTCTTTAGCCCAATGTTGAGCCAATACCCGGCCAACTGTTAGGATTTCCGGTGAGCCTACTATCGGCCAACCGTACATCCCAGCGTTGGGCCGAAGAGATCACTCCTACCTTGGCGCAACACTAAACCGGTAGTGCTGCCGTTCATCGGCCAATGGTAGAATGTGATTGGCGTGGCGCTGGCTCGAGGTTGGGTCGGCTGCGTCGTTTTTCAGGGGCCCAATGTTGGGCCAATACCCGGCCAACTGTTAGGATTTCCGGTAAGCCTACTATTGGCCAACCGTACGTGCCAGCGTTGGGCCGAAGAGATCACTCCTACCGTGGCGCAACACTAAGCCGGCAGTGCTGCCGTTCATCGGCCAATGGTAGGATGTGATTGGCGAGACGCTGGCTCGAGGTTGGGTCGGTTGCTTCGTTTTTCACGGGCCTCGTCGATGTACCGCGGTTATCGCTGCTGAGGGCATGGCGACAAAGTACTGAGTCAAGTGAAGAAGGTCGAATCCCATTTTGTAATTTTCAAATTTTTCGTTATGTTTTTCACACTCGTTAAATAAACATACTCGTTAAATAAAAAGTCATGGACGATCAAATATTTAAGAACAATATCTATGTATATAATTAATTGTTTTCAAATATAGGTAAATACATGTTGTCATAACTCGTTGATTTTTTCCCCACCGTCGTATTTCAATGCAATATGCCTGAAAACTAGAATGGCCCAAAACTTTTTCACGCAACTGTACGTCAGTACATGTATTTATATATATATATATATATATATATTTAATGTTCTACGTTCAAAATCCCTTGCGGTTTTTTACGTATTATCCTTCCCAATTAAATCCTCTTCGATAACTCCCTACCCACAGTTTGTAATCTAACATAACTTCCGTTGCGTTTAAATCTGTCTTAAGGGGTCTTAAGGGGGGGGGAGATACTTTTGTGCAAGGAGAAAAAATTTGCTGATTTTCATGATTTTTTTTTTCAAAAGAAAAGATTTCGTCACCTTTTTTAGACTTAGGGTATGCTTTATTACTACTTTTGGCTTCCAAACTGCATTCTGAAAACTGGTGTGACACATAGCTACAAAACTAATAGGCCGATTCTGATGAACTTTCGTATAAATCGTTCTAACCTGATTGTCTAAAACATGACCTTGAATGTTCTTGAACATTTCTTAAAAGTATTTTTTCACTGGAATATGTAGCCATTTCTTTCGGAAAATTCAATCTTTTTATTTCAAAGCGTATCATTTCATCAATGTTCAACATTTCTCATTTTTTCTCAGTTCATATTCTGCGTATGAGCAGAGGCGGTTTATACACTAGGCTCGCTAGGCCCGGGCCTAGAGCGCCGCGGCAAAGGGGGCGCCGCGCGTCAGCGGAATCTGCAAGTACGTGCGCCCCTTCTTATCTCGCCCCCTTATGATCGCCAAGCAGGACCGCCGGCAGGGGAGGGGGGGGGGGCGCTAACTTTCTCAGGCCTAGGGCGCTAATTTTCGTAAACCGGCCCTGCGTATGAGTGTTGATAAAAGAAAAATTTTCGTTCGAAACGACTTCGTTCCGAAACGACGTCTCGGAATTTGAACAGTTATTTTCAGATTCACTTTAAATTTGCATGGCGTTAGAGTTTGCATCGTTGAAACGCAACGAAAGTTCCAAACTTTTTCCATTTCTTCATTTTTATTGTACTCTACAATTTAAAAAAAAAAATAGATAACGTTCGTGGATCTCTAATGAAGATAAGGAAAACCGTTTAAGTGATTTTTGTACCGCAACACGGCAGAAAAATGTGAGCCAGAGAAGAAAAATTGACTTGCGTTGCATTCCTACAATGCAAACTTTAACATCGTAAATTTTACAGCAGGCTCAAAGTGGGAACAGTGAGTACACTGAACCTTTTCTGTTTCTCAGAAGTGGACATGTATATATGTGCGTCTTTTTCACATTAAAACCGCCCTCGGATGCCAATAGGTTTGAACCTGTCTTCGAGTCACTCCCGCGCAATTCGGTTGTGAGAGGTGATTTTAGATTATTTTTTGTGTCAAACGTTGAAAAACCAGCTGAGTTTGTATGTTTGTTGCTTCTTTACCTACCGCAGTTGTGTTCGAAGTCATTGTTCTCCCGCCATATACAGCTATTTTGCGGTATTTGAGCATTGTGTTTGTTAACCTAACAAAAATAGAAACTTGTCAGTACCCGCTTTAGAAAAAAAGAGAGGGTCGGTACACAGTGGTTCAATTTTTCGAGGTACACAGAGGTAAGTCATAATATGAATATTTTCGCGTTGTGATTTAGATAGGTACTGGTACTACCTCATTAGATAGGTACTCATTGTTGATTAATATTCAATAACTGATTGTGATTGATCTCATAATATGCTGTCTTTTTTAAATTAATTTTTCAATAGTTTACTGTACAATACTCCCCATTGTATAAAGAAAAGCACTCCATTACCTACAAGTGTACAGTGGATCAGGGTAATTTTCTTCAAACTTTGCTTGATTTTGAATTTCTGTTTGACTGTGAAATTAGGCATGTTTCACTGTGTACACTCCCAAGTACACAGTGGATCAAATCCCATTTCTTTAAAATAGTTATTATCTCAATATCTATTGGATTAGTCAGTGTCTATTAACAAAATGAAGCAATTGAACACAGCTCACGTTTAGTCAAGGTTTCATTGATATTGTGTGAACGGTTAGGCAGCTATAGGCCTCTGAAAAAAATGAGCCACTGATCCCACTCTGACCCTATCTTTCAAATTAAATGATCCTGGAAAATACATCGGGATTTTTTTCGATAACGTGAAATCTTCTGTTGTTAAAAACAACATTTCACGATTTTCGTTCACAGCATGAAACTTTTTGTTTAATTTTGCCATTGTCACTTGCCATTTTCTGTGAATATCTCTAGCTATTGTCATGCAGATTATGCAAAATTGTAGTTTTTCTTTCATTCCAGGTCAATGGTTGCGGCATTCGTGCCGCGAGCACCTTGCGCAAAAACCACACTGTGTGGGAATTCTCTAAAGGTTTCGTACACTGTAAGATGCTCTTCAAACGCGAAGTCCTCGAAATCACGTCGAAACTGTTTGCATGACATTATTCTACTTCCGAAGTGGGTGGAGGCATTTTTTGTTCTCTTTACGGCGCTGGCTCCGATGACGAGACCCGATCGCGAACGCCGCATACACAAATCTTATGGAAAAGGCGGAAAGCGAAATTTCCTGTCCGGAAATGTTCTCAGTCAATGATGGAGTACCCCCACGTACCTACACACTTCAAGTGACCCGCACGGATCGTGGCCGAATGGGGCGAAATTGGGCGCAGAAAAAAATCAATGAATCTAATACAATAGCACCCGATGCACTTGGGTTGGCTCGCGTCGAACAAGCGAGAAGCAGATAAGAGCTTGGCAATCTCCACTGTGCTCTTTATTGTAAAGAACCGTGTATAGCCACTCGCGAAAATCGAATCCTATATCGGGACTGCGGAAAATCCGGTTTCCCAAAAGAGCAGCTGAGTTAAACGTGTATGTGCGGAGAGTGGGAACGGGGGAGAAATACGATAGGAGAACACAACGAGAAACCGAATTCGTTCAGTCAGTGGAAATTCCCTGATACAGACGGATGAGGACTTTGCATAAAACTCGAAGCTGTGTGTGTGTGTGTGTGTGTGTGTGTGTGTGTGTGTGTGTGTGTGTGTGTGTGTGTGTGTGTGTGTGTGTGTGTGTGTGTGTGTGTGTGTGTGTGTGTGTGTGTGTGTGTGTGTGTGTGTGTGTGTGTGTGAACGATACGTAACGTACGGAAAATGGAAAAATATGTATACAAAAGTAACTTTTTGTGTACTTTGTTTATCCAAATCCATTTTGGATTTGCCGTGGGATTTGCTATGGGCGGTAGGACGTAAGGGAAAGTGGATATGTACATCGAGAAGAAAACAGAAGGTACAAATATGAACGTATGAAAAGGCACATCGAGATGATGAGAATTACAGAACTTTTTTAACGGGTTACACCCAGCATGTAGCCAGAAAAAAGAAGATTTTCCGTGAATTTTTTCTCGCAAAACGAGTGCGGGTTTTCATTTTTTTTTTTTTTTCAATATTGAAAATTCGATTTTTGTCTTGAAAAATCTTTATAAATGTGGTAGATACAATGGTTTGGACAGAATGCTGTTTGAAAAACGTCCTTCGGGGTGACCAACTGATGCTCGGAAACAACTCGTCCGGAATAAAAAAATATCTGTTATTAAAAAGCTTTCACTTTTTGCATAAAATTAGTGCTTGAACGAAGGATTTGATTAAATATGGGTTTTTGAAAAAATGGCCGCAGCCCAACGTAAAAGTATCGACTTTCGGAGGAAAAATACCCTCTATTTTCGTTGATAAAAAAAACTATGCATCGAAAAAAGACATTTCCTTCATTCAAGCAGTGCTTTTTCATATGTATTCTTTTATATATATATTTTTTATTATAGCTTCCATTGTATGGGGTCATTCTCCTATTACATTCCTCGCCATATTCCACTTCACATCCCCTCGCTTTTTCACATTAAAAGGAAGCTTATATAATTAGAAGTTGATCGGTGCAGCGATTTTTGAGATATCGTGGCCATCGATTTTGAAAAAGTCAATTTGAGAAGAACACATTCAAAGTTAGCCGTGTCGCTGAACCCGTCTATAAACGCCCATAACCCCTTGAATTTTAAACGGATGAAATTAACATTTTCGGAATATTTTTGAAATGTTATATTTTGAGATTCGGTCGAAAACGAAAAACCGATATTATCAAATATAGATATGACAATAAGCGTTCCAGCGTTATCTTTGATAAAGATTCCATAATTACTCAAGTATCAAAATAATTAATATTCTTTGTTTCACTCGTCTATTACAGGATTTCCAATTTATTTTGTATTAATAATTCTGGTCAACATTTTGAATTCTACGTTGCAATTACTATTTTCCACTATCCCCCGTCTCGAAAAACGACAAAACCTACCAACTCCCAGGATATTGTTAATTCTATTTTCTCTATATTTATCCGCTAAATAAACGAATTTGCTGACATCGATTGCTTGTCTACTTGCTTAAGCGAGTTAGAACAGCAACGGACTGGTGAGGGAGAGGGACAGTGCGAGAAGATAGCGAATATATGATGAGGTACTATATTTGGAGATTTATTCGGGAGAGTAATATTCATCATACGAAAAAGAGCAAAACGGTTCATTTTTATTCTGGATTTATTTTTTAAAGGAATTATTAGAAAACGAAACTTCTCATGCGCTGAATGTGTTAATTTCCCGACTTGAATTGTAAATGGAGATATTTTTCATCAAATTTCATAATATCGGTCTCCTCTTTGAAAAAAAACTCTGTAACAAAACATAAATGTTTTCCTATTCGGAAAACCAAAGAGCAACAAAAACTAAGCACACGAGAGGCAGACTCAAAATTTATGTAGTCCATCGTATTGCACTCTCCGTTTTTTCGTCCCGTCATGCTATCTTTTCGAAAAACAAAAACGGTTCCATATTCCAGCTCACTTGTTTATTACTTCGATAAATAATTAGATATCTGAGACCTCAATCACGTTTGGTTCGGTCATTTCGCGGCGAAACGTCACACGTGCGAATCGGCCCAGCTACGGCAATGTACCGAACAACCGTATCTGCGGTTGCGTCGAAGGTCGGTTCTCGAAGAGAAGTGCGGTCAAAAATGCATGGAAATTGACGTAGCGACGATACCGCAAAGTTGTCGCGATTAGCTACATGGCTACCACCGAATGTCATTTGTACGGCTTCGGACCGCAATTGCGTTGCCGCACGGTCGTTGCACATACGAAAAAATGGGCACGTGTACCAGGCCTCAAAATACTTCATAGAAAATTAGAAATGCACCGAGATCCACGAGTGAAAAAAAGTTTCCGAAAAAACTTCATTTGACGTTCCGCGTATGCATCTTACTGATTTGGGGCCGATTATATTAGGCGAAGAAATTGTGATTATTATTATCATTGTTATATTTAGGTATGTGGTAGTACGAGGACGTGCCAGATCACTAGATCGCTGCTGTGTCTTTTTTATACGCTACAGATAATGGACATAAGTTTGGGTGTTTAAGGGGTTACCCCCACTTGCGATTTTGAAAAAATCGATTTTTTTATTGCATTTTTTTGAAGTATACATATCTGAGAACATGTCCTGAAAATTTCAAGTCGATCCGAACAAAATTGACTGAGATATGAGCGTTGAAAGAGAAGAATCTGTTGTGTAAACGACCGGAAATTGAAACTTTAAAAGCGTTTTTCTCAAAATGGCATTTCTGAAGTCGGTGACCAAGATTACTCGAACACTAATGAACCGATCTTCTTGAAACTTTGCAGGCTTATTTAATACATAAAAATGTAGTCTTTAATCGTTCGATTTTTTTTTCGAAAAAAATGGCCATTTTATAGCCAAAAAACGGCCGTTTTTTTTTCGTTAAAATCGAACCATTAACTTTGACTGACCGCCATTTTGTGAAAAATGAATATTTTTTAAAATCCTTCGATTAAAGACTAGTTTATACTTATATTTGACTAAATCCATCCGCATTTTTTTTTTTTTTTTCAGATGATCCACTTCGCCGCAATGTTGGTCACCGCAAACCGTGTATATAAAAACATTATTTCATTGACGGCCATTTGCCACTAAACAATGTAATATTTTTCAATAAAAACATTACTGAAAGTTCTTCAAGATGTGTTCTTCAAGATGGTATATTGATCGATTAAAAAAGTTTTGTAGTTTTCTTTAAAAAAATTCACGAAAAAGGCCCTTTTTGCGCTACAAGTGGGGGTAACGCCTTAAAGACTCAGGCAAAGTTACCTCACTTAGGCTGAATAAATGAATCGAATGTTGGCAGATTTGGCATAATTCTTATGGGAAAGAGCTAGTGAGGTTATTTATTTTTATTTATTTTTCGCAATGAGATAAATGTGGGAACAAAAACCGTGGGATGTTCCGAAAATGTGAAGAACTAAAATTATATTTAAGTAAATAAAGGTAACCAAATGCTTTAATGAGAATTCTGTAGTTAAGGCGGGATATACATTTAGACAGGAAAAAAATAAGCAATATTGGGGGATTTTTAAAACTGAGAAACAATTATTCTACAATTATCAAACTTTAGGTATACTTTAATAGTATATTTAATTATACGAAATAATTTTTTTAAATTAATTCATCATCAAAATGGCGGAGCTATGGCAGAGTGTTACAGCAAGGTCGCCGCGGGAGTTGCGAATCGGCGTGCAGTCTAGTTTCCCGTAGACTTTGATTTGCAAAAAAGTTCAAACATTTTTTCAGTTTGAACATGTATTGTTTTTATGTGACGGTAATTTAAATGAAGAAAATACAAATTTGAGAAAATGGCACGCACTTACAAAAAAAAATCAATATTCCACGCAACATTTCTGTAAAATATGGATTAAAAAAGTCGTTTTTTTCCAATTTTTCTAAAACAATTTTCGTCAAGTAGTAGGCACCAATATTATCAATATTTCTACCAAGTTTCAACTCAATCGGCTTAATAGTTTTTGAGTAATCCTGCACGCCAATTTCGATAATGCAGTTTTGAGAAAAACGCGTTTGAAGTTCACGCCCGCTCTGAATCCGAGCGGTGAGGCACAGCGTTGAAGGGTTGTAACGTTTGAAGTTTTTCGAATTTCGCTATGAAACTTTGGGAAAATATTCTACATATATAGTTCTATCGTTTAAAGAAAATAAAATCGATTTTTTGATCGTTGTAAATGTATATCCTGCCTCAATGGCAGTAATGAGTCTGCAAGGATCAGACTCGCTCTGAAACAAGATTGAGGAACACTATGCATTTGGGATCAATGATTTATTAGCCATACTAAGTCGTTATGTGCGAACAGAATCCTAATAAAACGGTGAAATCGGCGAATTTCGTTTGGCAATAACTCATTCCCCTACAGAAATTATTGTAGAGATCCAATTGGATTCCCATACTTGTCCCCACTTTCCGATGCGATCACCCATTGAATTCGTATACTAAAACGTCACGCTGCTACATTGGATTCTAATCGGAATTCCCGACTGGAATCCAATGTACGAATCCAGTTTGAATCCTAAAGGATTTCCACACGATCGAACAAAATCCGATACGATTTTTTATGGATCCCATTCACATGTTGAATTCATGAGTTGGTTGAATTCATATGTTGATTCATATATTGAATTTTCTAAATAAAATAGGGATTCAATGGTCGATCGCATTAGTTTGTTATATTAAAACGTCACGCTCGTACATTGGATTCTAATCGGGATTTTCCACTAGGATCCAATGTATGAATCCAGTTTGAATCCTAAATGATTCCCACATTACAGAATCCATTACGATTCTTGATAGATTCCATTCCATTTCTATGGTACTGAAGTTTGCATCGTTGGAATGGAACAAAAATGTATTTTTTTCGCATTTCCGTATTTTTTAGCGCATTTAGGCTACGAAAGTCACCGTAACATTTTTGAAAATGATTACTACAAATTTGTCACCAATATATGCGAAAAAAGATTTTATATCATAATAAAAATAAAGAAATTATAAAATCAAGAGTCATTTTGGTTGGGATTCAACCATGCAAACTTCAACACGATCGTATTCTATACGTTGAATTTACAAATACAATATATATATATACAAAATAATTGGATCTTAAAAAGGTATAAATCTTATCGTACAATAGTATATACCGCTTAAGGATTTTTTTTTTCAAACCGATTTGAATCACGTCGCTGAAAATCCACTGTAATTATCGTTTGTAATTTGTTTGACTGCACTTTGACAAAATATCACCACACACGTACGCGCTCGCGAAGCGTGCAGTTTATGTTTCAACACGTTGAGGTTTGTCTCGTGATTTTTCACATATTTTCGATTCGAACGTGGTGAAAATTCTCAAACGGCGTTCATTCGGAGACTGTGCAGACTCCAATTGGATCCTAATGAGGACTCTCTATTTGCGGTGTTTCTAACAAATGCCTATGGTGTGGGTGCATCTTGGATATGGTGTGGGTGCATCTTGGAGCTCCCCAACAAATTTGTGCACGAGATCACGGAGGGATATTTTTTTTTTGGAGATCCAACATAGTCCGGTTGCGAATTTCAAATGAAAAAATTCTCACTGCCCGGGTTTTCCAGATTTTTACTCTATTGTGAAATGACAATGACAAATCCATTTTACACTTTACGTTGACGTACCAAATGTTTTTCTCTCGTTTAAAATCGATGTGAATAAAAAATCGCTCCGGCTCAATATTTTACAGATGCAAAGCATTGAATCAAGTGATTTTACGCACACGTTAAGTAAAACTTCATCATATTACGATTTTTCCAATTTCGAAGTAGGGGGATTTAAACTTTTTTTTTTTCGTTGCAGTAAAATCCAAATTAATTGTACGGAATCAAGTGCATTATATTGAATTTTTTCCGCGATAGGTTGCCCGAGGCTGGCGATTGATTTTGGTCGATTCTTCTCATCGGTAAGCTTCGATGTAGAATTTCGGAGGGGGAGACGAAAGCTTCGGAGAAATAAAACAGAGTTACCCAACACCTATAACGAACTCCGAGGTGGTCACAAAGCGAGAGGACAGCTAAACCGATACTTCATGTCTTTCAATCTCTCCTCCTTGCTCCCTCCCTCGTTGTCTCACTCGGTTTCCCTCGCGCACCGAGGCAACGGGAATCGATAACAATTTCGAAAGCTTTTAATTAAATAAAAGTTTCGCTGCGGCCGAAGAAATAAACGTGATGACCCAACGCAACGAGATCCAATTTAAGCGTGCTTTTATTTGCGATATTGAATTAATCGATCGGGCGCTATTGGAAAAAGCTCTTCCTCGCTCTCTCTCCCTCTCCCGCCACGGTACAAATCACAGTGACAATCAATTACGCTCGGTGGTCCACTGATTGAGACAAAAATATTTCCATGGCGAATTATTGCCTCGCCATTGATAGAATATACTCCGATATCCGTGAGACATACACATAATTTTCGTTGCTCTACATTGATGCCAGCTTTGGCAATTAAGCACAAGTTATTTCTGTCTTGTCATCAATTCGAAAAAATCATCCAGTTCGCGAAAAAAAAAATATAACGCGCAGTAACGAAAAATGTAAAATAATCATCCAGTCGCGTGTGTGTCCCTTTCACAGTAATTTCAAAGCACCTGCGATTAAGGCCTTAGGCCACAGTAACGCGTATAAAATCATCTGCGATTTTAACCATTTTTTTTCGTATGAAAAAGTGACTCACTCATAAAATTAATTACACATCTATTTAGTATGAATATCAAGCTGTTAGAAAATATATATTTTTTTTTCGATGTACAAAATTTCCGACTACTCGAAACTTCTCGAAACAGCTTTTTTCCAATTGGCGTGACAAATAACTTCAACAATTTTCACTCGATTTACGTCAAATTTAAAAGTTATGTTCCTAATTGCCTTTCACGGAAACGTACGTACGGAATTTCTGATTAATCGAAAACTTTTCATTTTATGAGCAGTTTATCAGCAGTTATAACGTAATTTTCCACTGAAAATTCATTTCTTAAGTTCAAATACCGACAACTTTTGAATAAAACAATATTTTTTAAATTCCGTACGTACTTCTCTAGGTATTCTAATGTAGATTGACGAGAATTTTTGTTTTTTGTTCTAGGTAAAAAATTGTGGATGCTAAATGTCACGCCATGGAGCGCCTAAAAAAAAAGATAACGAACGAAAATATTAGTAGTCGGCCATTTTGTACATCGAAAAAAAAATATTTTTTTCTAACAGCTTGATATTCATACTACTTAAGGGGTAAGGGCACTGTAAATTTTTTGAAAAATCGATTTTTTTTTATTGGCTTAAAAAATAGTTTAAACCCTCTAGAATAAGAAAAAAAAGGTCCTGTGCGACCCAAACAAACCCAAACAAACTATTCGCAAAACTTTAAACGCGTTTTTCTCGAAACATGGTTTTTCAAAATGGCACGCAGCATAACTCGAACAATTTTCATTTTTTTTACTTGAAATTTTAACCAGATGTGAACATTTACATTATCTTGAGAATGTCGATCGGAATTTTCAAGAACTTTATTTATTGATTTTTTATTAACAAAAAACTTGCCGTTTTTTTCGTCAAAAATCAATTTTTTTTTTCAAACGCACGCCAAATCCACAAAAATTGATACTTTTTAAAATACGATCGACATTCTCTAGCTATAGCCCTCTAGATTAATGGTTTTTTTTTGTTCTAGATTCAAAAGTGCACCAGTGGTGCTGCGTGCCGCGGAGCCCTGGAAGCAAAACATGTCTCGGGAAGATAGCTGTGGAACCGACATTTTGTTTTTTTTTACTGTAAAAAAATTTTATAATAAAGTTTAATGTATGCCCGATAACACCATTAAAAGTTTTTTTTCAAATACCTTCAATTTCGGGAGCAAAAAATTAGTGAAAAAACCTTTTTTTTTGGGCCGTTACAGTGGCCTTACCCCTTAAATAGATATGCAATTAATTTTATGAGTGAATTACTTTTTCATGCGAAAAAAAATTGTTTAATTCGCACATGATTTTATACCCGTTACTGTGGCCTAAGGCCTTAATAAAAGCTGGTTGAGGGGTACAGTAATTCAGTCGCAGTTACGAACTTTCACTCGAACATTTTGGTATTGAAGTTTGCATCATTCAAATGCAACAAAAATATATTTCTTTCTTATATCCGTATTCATTTTGGCACATTTAGGCTACGAAAGTCACTGTAACACGATTGAGAATCCTTATTCAAAACTTACAACAAAAAGCTGCAAAAAAAAATTCCAGATAATGGTAAAAATTAAGAAATGGGAAATACAAGAAGAATTTTCTTTGCATTCCAACGATGCAAACTTCAACACCGTCAAATGTTAAGCGTGCTTTTGCTGAGGGCTTATGCCTAGTTGTAAAAGTCGGAAAATCACTTTTTTTAAAACCCATACATTTTGACAGTATATATCCTATAAATGTTCCTTGAACATTTCAAGGTGATGGGATCAAAATTGACAGATTTATAGGCTGTTATGTTGATGCCCGTCGGAACACACTCGGGGCGTGGTTCGAAACTTTAAACGCTTTTTTCTCGAAAGTACATTGTCAAAGTCGGTGAGCGAAATATGTCAAAAACTACTGCATCGATTTTGTTAAATTTTTAGGCCTTTTCCTATATGTAAAAATATAGTATTTGATCGGAGGAATTTTTTCTCCTATCTATATTTTCGATTTCATGAACGAAAAATGCGATCTTTATTTGCAAAAATCAAGACTCAGTTTGAACACGCGCCATTTTCTTTCAATTTAATATTTCGGAAATTTCTTCGATTAATCATACAATAAACTAATATACTAACGAAGTTTATTTAATTTTTTAATATTAGATAACCTGGTTCAGAAGGGCATTGCTCACTGCAAAGACGTTTTCGAAAGGTGCTTTCCGGACATCGTCCGTAAATCGATGATAATTAAATATTTTTACACAAAAAAATTGCAGATTGTTCTTCAGATGGTACTTTTTCGAATAGGGGAACTCGGGGCAAGACAAATACGCGGGGTAAAATGAATCATAAGCCTAGCTACTAAATAGTGTGTGCGAGCACATTGTTCCCGTTGGAGTTTGGAGGGGTGGCGAGAAGGGAAATGAGTGTGAAAGTATCAACTGTGGCGAAAGCACGCGTCTCGACTAAGAAAACAACATCAATTTTTTGAGAAAACGACCTAATTTTTGGTAAAGTTTACCATCGTTTCAGTTCATTTGAGTTACGGATATTGATTAGAGACAGGTAGGTAAACACAATGAAAGTACTAATTATTAATATAATAAGAACGGTTTGTCAGAAATTTTCAAGGTTATTGCGTGATGTTTTGTTAATTCGTTAACCGTGTAATGGGGCAAGATGAATACAAAGCTGCAATATTTTAAAACGTACCACTATTTACGTTAGAAAGGGTGAAATGAAACTAGTAAAGTCTTTGGTTCCTTTTCGACCGGTGTTTCTACCAGGGGAAGAAAAAGAACTTACAAATGATTAAAATGATATGGAAGCAAGATTATTCGGACCAAATACAACAGAATTTAAGCGATTGACCTATCAAATTGCTGGTATTGAGAATGAAACCACTTTTATATGAGAAAAATGTCAATAATTCGTGTCCCATCATTCTCCCAGCGATGTTTCATCTTGCCCCGCATACGGGCAAAATAAAACTTTAATTAACCCTTCGTGTGTACACTGGGTCTTTGAAGGAACAGTCGAAATTTGAAACTCAAATTTCATGAGAATTCGTGAGAATTTCCTTCTCACGAATATCTGTGATATGAATCATGCGGGCTTCGGCTACCCCCTTAAAAAATCTAGGTAATAGTGGGGACTAAAGGCCCAAGGGACGCCCGGGTCTGACAGTTTACTTACATACGCCAGCCAGTGCAAGTCATGTCCGTTCCCTAAAAGGGTCAGTGTACACATGGCGTCGGTCTGTTCGAAAGTAAGTGAATGCAGTTTTTTTGCTTTTCTCGTAGTTTTTTAATTTTTTTCATGGCTAAAATTAATGTTTTATGTAATTTGATGTTATTTCGGCTATTTTTTACGGACTTTTGTCTGGAAAACAATTTTTTTGTTTTTGTATTTTTGGCTTATAAGTCCGTTAATTTTCCACACTTTTATAGGAAATGAAGTTTTGCTATATTATTTCTTGCTTTCTTTACTTTCTTGCTTTTTCGGTTTTTCAAAATTAGTCCATGCTTTTACTGAAATAAGTTTTTTTGTTCCAACAGTTTTTGAAGATGGGTAAAAGAAGTGCATCTCAGTGTATGTACAATTTACACGACCGTCGCTCTGACGTGTTGTGCGATAAAAAAAGTTCAAATGAAGCCGATGGACACGAAGTTCATGAAGAAAACAAAAAAAAAAACAATATATTCTTTTGCATCGTGCGAAACGCCGGTTTGCGATTATCATCGAACGCACTTTTGCCACAATTGCGCACTGTAAATTCCTTTTTTTGTCACTAATTATTATTAATATTTCATAATTTTTGTATTTGCGGCAACAAAAACTCATTTTTGACCAAATAATTACCATTCCGTTTATTATGATATGCCTGAATCCGTAAAATATTCCCCACGTTCAGGTGCTTAGCTAATTCAACGTTTTGGAGCCCACGCCAAAGACACTATATTCTTCTGAAAGATGATAGTCTAAACGACAAAAGCCTATAACCATTTTGTTAAATATTTGTTTATTGTAGAGTTACGATTTTTTAAACAAAAATCCGTTTTTTTCGCTTTTTCGACTATTCTATTTTTATTAACAACGGTTTTAAACTTTCGACTTTGGCAACTTCTGGACCATGTAGTAGACACTTCACGAAGCAACCCAGAATTTTTTCATATTTTTTACAAGCCTACGAAACTTTGAAAACCCGACTGTTCCCTAAAAGACCCAGTGTACACGCCGTGTCTAGAAAAATGTAGTGTACACACGCAGGGTTCAAAATATATATTGTATGGTAAAAATCGGAAAGAATGATTTTTTTTGCTTCCAAAATTAAAAGCTTTATAAACGTTGATTAGTTAAAATTCACTGACTCATACGTGTATTGTTTCATTTGAACATGACCTTACCGTTATCATCTTGCCGCTACTTCCCCTACATAATTTTCGTCGACATTTTTCACGATTTCGTAAAAAAAAATCCAAAAATGAGACTAGGCATAACCCGTTAAACTGTCGCAAGTCCCTCGTGGATTCTCTTTGGCGAAAGTGGGGCTAGTTATTTTCTCCGTTAAATGCTTATTTTTCTCCGTCAAAGGAGGAACGAACATGAGCTAAATGACAGGGCAGAGCTTTGCGTAGGTTACTCCGAGGGTCAAGTTTGTAAGGGTTCAAAAGAGCGGGAATTCCATCAGAATATATGCAGAGTGGACGGAAGAGAGCACGGTGAGACGGGAAGAGAGACAGAGAGAGAGAGAGAGAGTGAGAGAGCCTTAATCTCCGGTTTCGCGAATAATTCAACCGTTTCTCGAGGCCGGCAAGTCCCTACGTATGCACCTGGTAAAGCCATCCTCTTTGCCTCACTCTCTCCGAAGTCTCTAATAAATCTTGCAGTACCGGAACCGTTATCCAGTCGACACGCTCCATTAAATCGAGCCCTGAGCTTCGTTCACCGCCTCCCCGTGCGTCTCACTCGTACAAGCAACCGAGACCCTCCCTCCTATTCTCGTTCACCCCGCAATTCCTGTATAGACGATTGGAAGCTTCGGAGCGAAAATCGCGAGACAAAGGACGCAGCGCAATTATTATAACCCTTATATATACATATATATACATATATATACACACACACACACACACACACATATATATATATATATATATATATATATATATATATATATATATATATATATATATATATATGAGCATGTGTGTAAGAATAGGAGAAACTTTGTGATGGTTAACCTCGAAACCCATTAGCCATTGCGAAGTTTTCGGCGCTCAATTATTCCGACGACGTACGAGCGTTCACACCCACCCACGACTGCGAGGGACATGCGGAGGACGCAACGGAAATGATTCGAAACAACGTACGCGCCGCCGATGTGGCCAAGCTCAATCGATGCTAATTTTTTTTATGATCCAGTCGCGCCCGGCCGTGGTGGTCAAAGTCAATGCCAAGAAGCCGGCTAGGAAACTTACACTATGATCGTGGACGTTTTAGAATTCACAAAACAACGAAATTAGAAACGATACCTATTTTTCTTCACACCTTTAATTGTTGGCGGAATTCATTTTTTTCTGGTGATGTAATTGTGAGTAGGGTCGGAGTGGGATCAGTGGCTCATTTTTTTTTCAGAGGTCTATAGCTGCCTAACCATTCACACAATCTCAGTGAAACCTTGACTAAACGTGAGGTGTGGTCAATGGCATCATTTTGTTTAAAGACACTGAACGGCCTAACCCAATAGATGTTGAGATAATAACCATGTTTTAAAACATGGGATTTGATCCACTGTGTACTTGGGGGTGTACACAGTGGAACATGCCTAATTTCACAGTCAAACAAAATTTCAAAATCAAGCAACATTTGAAGAAAGTTACCCTGATCCACTGTACACTTGTAGGTAATGGAGTACTTTTCTCTATAAAATGGGGAGTATTGTACAGTAAACTATCGAAAAATGAATTTCAAAAAGACAGCATATTATGAGATCAATCACAATCATTTATTGAATATTAATCAAGAATGAGTACCTACCTAATGAGGTAGTACCAGTACCTATCTAAATCACAACGCGAAAATATTCATATTATGACTTACCTCTGTCTACCTCGAAAAATTGAGCCACTGTGCACCGAGCCGCTCTTTTTTTCTAAAGCGGGTACTGACAAGTTTCTATTTTTGTTAGGGTAACAAACAAAATGCTCAAATACCGCAATATAGCTGTATATTGCGGGAAAACAATGACTTCGAACATAACTGCGATAGGTAAAGAAGCAAAAAACATACAAACTCAGCTGGTTTTTCAACCTTTTACACCAAAAATAATATAAAATCACCTCTCACAACCCAATTGCGCGGGGGCGACTCACAGACAGATTCAAACCTATTGGCATCCGAGGGCGATTCTAATGTGAAGAAGACGCATATATATACATGTCCACTTCTGAGAAACAGAAAAGGTTCAGTGTACCCACTGATGCCACTGTTCCCACTTTGACCCTATGTGTTTTAATATTGAGAACGTGTTTTTCGTGATAACCTTCGTATTATGGCAATTGCGATGTTGTGATAGTTTTTCGAAAGAACCTTGATAGCTCTTTAGGATACCTGTAAGCCATTGACCCCATGAGCTGAATTTATGGTAGTGAAGTTTGCATGGACGGAACGCAACGAAAAGCCACATTTGTATTTTTATTTCCGTATTCTTATCATGATATCAAATCTTTCTTTGTAAATTTCACTTGTAGATCTGTCAGAGAGCATCTTGAAAAATGGTTGAGGGATTCTGGTACGTGAAATCTGCTGAGAGAAATTTGGGAAAGTCAAGAATATTGATATTCATTCCACTCCAACGATGCAAACTTCAATTCCATCGAAATTTCCCAGACCAAGAGAGCTTCTGATACCTGAAATCCATTGACCCGTGAGCTAAATTTATGGTATTGAAGTTTGCATGGACGGAACGCAACGAAAAGTCACATTTGTATTTTTATTTCCTTATTCTTGTTATGATACCAAATATTTCTTTGCAAATTTGACCTGCAGATCTGTCAATGAGCATCCTAAAAATGGACGAGGGATTCTATTAGCTAAGATCTGCTGAAAGACATTCGGGAAAGTCAGGAATTGGTTTTCATTGCACTCTAATGATGCAAACTTCAATTCCGTTGAAACTTCCGAGATACACGCGCCAAGTTTAATGATCTTCAGATTGAAAATAGCAACAAGGGAACATTGTGACAAACATACTGTAACTTCATAAATTCACATAGCTGTACCTTTCACCCAACAATATAGAAATGAACGACGGAATTATTGAAGCTTCTGAAACGCGTACGCGAAAAATACTTCTTGTTTGAAAATATCGTCAAAAGAGTAAACGTTTGCAAACAGGGACGAGGCGGCCATTTATCGGATATTGTGTTCCACATATAACCTCCATGTTTGTACCTTATATTGAAATAAAAATATTCGTATCTTTCAAATAAATAATACGTTTTATTAATAAATGTAAACGTCAGGTCATTTTGAGACACCCTTTATATCTGGACTATGTATCTAGAGGTCAATCTAAATGGACTATCGACCCAGTGCCATTTTTCGGGTCTTCGAGAAAAATATTCGCGTTGGCCATCCCCTCCGGACCACGAATGACGCGACGATTGTGAGTCGGGAGGATTAAAAAATACGCGTTGCTCTGGATACTGGTTCAGGTGTCTTTTCGACCCAAAATCGTAGTCGACTAAGTCTAATTCCACTCACAGTTTCTCAGACAATAATGATTCAATGAAAAATTCAATAGTGTCGTTCGTCTTACATTTACCAAAAGTTTTTCATATCCTCCGAACTTTACAATATTTGTTGCAAATCATGAATCGGTTGCTTGGCATGAACGTGCTAAATCGTTCATTGCGGGCGAAAGACGTTAAGGGAGGTTTCTACTTCGTTGGACAAAAAAGAACTATTTTCATACATCGGAAAGAGCCAATGCTTAATAATAAGTACTCTATGGGCCTGACCTAGCAGATTAGGTGTAAGTATGAAACTTTCCATTTTATTCGTGCATAAACTTCAGTTTAACTTTAAACGCGTTTTTCTCGAAAATACACGCTTTCCAAGTTTGCGGGAGTGCTCCTCCACGCCCTAGATGAGCAATCGTTATGAAATTTGGCAGTCACGTGTACAACAAACGTCTTTATTAGTTGAATTAGAATTATCCAAAAATATTCGAAACGTTTTTACTTTATGAACAAAAAACTGCAAAAATGTTTGGTAAAAAACTAAACTTGCCTTTCGATGGCACACTATTTTTTTGTTTTGCAATTTTTCTCCTTGAATTCGACTCACACGCAATAGTGTACAAAGGAAAAATATGTTTGCTTCGGATCACCTGTTCAGGACTGACTTGCGCAAGCGAATAGTATCATCGCCGGGGCACCGACATACGTGGCACCTCCCACTCCCAGTACCATGTTTTGTCAAACTTTGAAAAATATCATCACGTTCAATAAAACCCGCTCGCTAAACATACCAAATGTCAACATTCTATGTTTAATATTTTTCGCGTAAAAAATTGGTGAAAAATTGAACATTTTTTGGCTCAACAAAGTAGAAACCTCCCTTCGTTTCAAGAAGCCTGGAACGCCCGACATGGCACGGATCACCATGAAATATATCGCAAATACTGGATGAAATTTTTTTTCCCCGGTGATTGTCAATTTCCATTTCTGCGGTCCCCTCGCACGATGGGCGGTCTCGCGTGGAATATCGACCGTGATACGCGACAATTTGGACGCGTCGTGTACCGGACGTAGGTTGAGGATGGAAGGCAAAAAAGGTTGTGACCCGTACTCATCATTCAACGAGTTTTTCCTGCGCGTCGCGCGGTTTGCCGAAACCGCGGTTCTCTGCGTTACGGTTAACCGCGTATGCTCGTTGAATAAATAATATATATCTCTGCCGCCGCATTGTCCAAACTGGACAGAAGTGCGTTGAGCATTGCGACGATGACGAGTAGCGAAACATTACAGCAATGACGTTAACAGATGCAACGAGACGCGAGGGTATTAAGGTTGTTGCTTAGAAATATTGGGGTAAATAGATATTAATGCAAATTTTATCTCATCGTTGTGGTATATTTTCTTAATATCCTGGCAAAGAAAAAACGGAGGTTTCCGCAGTCGTTTATTTAAATATTAAATTTCAAAGTTCACATCAATCTCCACTTGGTCGCATTGGTTGTAGTACGGGGCAAAGTCGCTACCATTCCAGTTTATCGCGTATACCTTCCACATTTATGAAGATATTGATCCAAAAAATGAACATTGGGTGCAGGATAGAGTACAGAACATTATCATCGAAAAAAATGGACAGGTTGCCGATCTAATTCATGAAAATGTATGAAAAATATGCGACCAGTTTACGAAAAAGTGAGGCTTGTTGAGAAGCACGTATTAAGAGGTTACACCTAGTTGGAATTTTTCAAAAAATCGATTTTTCGTTTTCGACGGATTCTTATAATATAACCTGTCAAAAATTTTCTCTGAAAATTTCAAGTCGGTCCGTTGAAAACTAGGGGAGTGATGAGCGTTTACAGCTAAGTCCGCTTACCGCTTTACCGTTACAGGTAAAAACTTCAAACGCGTTTTTCTCGGAACGACTTTTTCAGAATCGGTGACCAAAATATCTCAAAAACAACTAAACCAATCTGCTTCAAATTTCACCGACATATTTTGTGTATCAAAAGGCAGTCCTCGATCGAAGGATTTTTTTCAATGCATACTTTTTTTGATGTCAAGGAAAATAGAGTGTTTTTTTCACCGAAATTTCGACGATCACTTTCGATCAGCGAACATTTTTTAAAAAATCATTATTTTATTGAATCCTCCGACTAAAGACTAGATAATACGGTAAAAAAACTCAATTCATTTGGTACTTTGATTTCAGATGATTTGTTCCCGAGCAGGAGTCATCACCGCGGAAGACCTTTTTTGCACAGCGGACTGTGCAATTTACTGTATCTCTGTCGTTTGTAAATATTTCCCGATAAAAAAAATTATCAAATGTACTTGAAATGATACCATTTACAATGAAAAAAAAGTTAAAGACCTGCACCCATTTCCCAAAAAAAAAATCACGGAAACACCTTTTTTTTCCGGCCGCGAACTAGGTGTGACTCGTTAAAATGTGGCAACGTCAGAACTATGGGAATAGCAGAACCAGTCGAGACTCTAGCCCGCCAATTTAAAAAACGTTAAAGTCAAATGCGACTAAAGGGAACTTATTCATTTATTCATTATGATGTATTCTCTTTTTTCTAGCTTCGGTGAGCATAGTACGATGCTTGTGGGCACGAGCACTGACAAATCGTCATTTCCACCGAAACTTTGCCGCGCACTAATCTTTTTTTCTGAATCATTTGTTGCCTCCTTTTGCCCTGACATAACCACTGAAAACGCCGACCGGCACGAAACGCGCGTAACACAAATAGGATTTTTAAACGTCAACATTTATTTTTCTGTTGCCCTAATATAAACAGTCGAGTAGAGAGGCTACTGCTTTTTAGAAGTTGGTTTGAAAAATGTCTTCGTTGCCTTCCAACGAAGCAAACTTCAACGCTGTACAGAACAAGTTCTCCATATGCAAGTAAAGTAAATACACTGCACTGACGAAACTAATCCCTTTAGCGTATGATTAAGGGGTTATACCAGTGTGGTAAAAAATTATGTAATATAGGTCGAATATAGCCAAATATATTCTTAATTTTCCGAAACATTTAAGGGGTAAGGCCACTGTAAATTTTTTGAAAAATCGATTTTTTTTTATTGGCTTAAAAAATAGTTTAAACCCTCTAGTTTAAAAATAGATTAAATCCTTTTAACTTCTTTTTTTAATTTTTTCCAATAAAAAACTATTCGTAAAACTTTAAACGCGTTTTTCTCGAAACATGGTTTTTCAAAATGGCACGCAGCATAACTCGAACAATTTTCATTTTTTTTACTTGAAATTTTAACCAGATGTGAACATTTACATTATCTTGAGAATGTCGATCGGAATTTTCAAGAACTTTATTTATTGATTTTTTATTAACAAAAAACTTGCCGTTTTTTCGTCAAAAATCAATTTTTTTTTTCAAACGCACGCCAAATCCACAAAAATTGATACTTTTTAAAATCCGATCGACATTCTCTAGCTATAGCCCTCTAGATTATTGGTTTTTTTTTTGTTCTAGATTCAAAAGTGCACCAGTGGTGCTGCGTGCCGCGGAGCCCTGGAAGCAAAACATGTCCCGGGAAGATAGCTGTGGAACCGCCATTTTGTTTTTTTTTACTGTAAAAAAATTTTATAATAAAGTTTAATGTATGCCCGATAACACCATTAAAAGTTTTTTTTCAAATACCTTCAATTTCGGGAGCAAAAAATTAGTGAAAAAACCTTTTTTTTGGGCCGTTACAGTGGCCTTACCCCTTAATTGAGTACTTTCCTTCCAAAAAATTCCCGAAAATCACCTAAATGTTCAGCGTTCACACTGATATAGCACTTTATAGCCCTTGCAAATGGAAACAAGAGTCCTGAGGGGGTACGATCTAAGTCCACCCTAACGAGCTTTCGCATACCCACAATTTCTGAGTGTCCACCCTGAAACTTTCCGTTCTTTCGACGGGACTCAAAAATGAAAATCATTTTTCGCAATGTTCGTTAGCGGCTGCACCCGGTTCACCCCATCACAACAGGAAGTAACGAAAACAAAAAACGGGTGCACATTTCATTTTTGATGGTCAACACCAAACACCCATGCCAGTGTGGACCGATGCACGTAACGAAAAAAAAAAGAACGGAACGGAAGCGTGGCAACGGATGGTGCGAAAGGATAAACGAAAAAATGGCCTTTTTCAATCGCGCGATTACCCAACGCGCGTAGATAGGAATATACGTGTACGTGAATATACACAGAAATTGCGGAGCGTATATGGCAAAACGGAGAAAACAGCACGTATGAGAAACGATCGTCCGTGGATGCACGTGTACGGGCCACTCAGCCCCTGAATTGGGACGATTTTTTTGCAAGAGCGCGTCACTCTTTGTAAGCAAGACAATACCCGGGCAGAAATTGTCGTAGGGATCCAATTGGATTCCCTACTTGTTCCCGCTTCCTGATAGGGATCCATCCAATGGCCCATCCCATCGGATCCCTGTACTAAAACGTTAAGCTCGTATATTGGATTCCAATGGGAAATCCCGATGCGAATGGAATGTACGAGCGTTACATTTTAGTATAGGGATTTTTGGACTGGATTCTAATAGAGATTTCCCGGTGGAATCCAATGTGCGAATCCAATACGATTCTTGACAAATTCCATCGCACTCTATGGTTGAAGTTTGCATCGTTGGAATGGAACGAAACTTTTTTTTCTTCGTAATCCCGTATTTTTTTTTAGCACATTTAGACTACGAAAGTCACCGTAACATTTTTGAAAATGATTATCACAGATTTGTCACCAATATCTGCGAAAAAAGATTTTATATTATAATAAAAATAAAAGAATTTAAAAATCAAGAGGAATTTTCATTAGGATCCAACGATGCAATCCTCAACACTATCGCATTCCATACGTTGATTTTTTTAACTGAAATATATAGACATACAAAATGGGTGGATCTTCAAAAAGTACAAATCTCGTCTAAAAAAAAACTATAAATCGTTTGAAAGAGTATATTTTAAAAATCGAATTGAATCGCATCACCGAAAGTCCACTGTAAATTTCGTTCGTTATTTATTTTACTGCACTTTGACACGATATCACCACACACGTAGGCGCTCACGAGGCGTGCAGGTTATGTTTCAACACGCCGAGTTTTTTCCCGTGACTTTTCACATATTTTCGGATCGAATGTGGCCAAGAATTCTCAAACGGGGTTCATAGAGGAACAGTGCAGAATCCAATTGGATCCCAATGAGGACTCCCTATGTGCGGTGTCCCTCACTAATCCCTAAGGACATGTAGATGCATCTTGGGAGCCCTGACAAATTTGTGCACAGGACCACGAAATGATATTTTTTGGGAGATCCAACAATCTGCGGTTGAGAATTTCAAGGAAAAAATGTTCAAACGACGTCAGTGGGGAAATAGCGCGAAATCCACTTGGATGCCACTGTGGACTCCCCACCTATTAAGGGGTCTTCTCACTTTGGACGCTAAAAAGGCTATTTTCATGCATTTTTTCTTAGGTTTATATTATAGATATTGATATAAAAGTTGTTACACTTAATAAGTACACTTTCGAAATACATTTTGAAAAAATATAATGTATTTATATAACCCAAACAAACTTTGACCGCGTTTTTCTCGAAACAACGTTCTTCGACGGCTTGTTGAGAAAATCTTCGACACTACTGAACCGAACCTTATGAAATTTTAACCACCGATTCTATACATATAAAGGATTTTTTAAATTTTCAAATTTACTATTTTTTGGCAAAAACAATGCAAAAAACGTTTTTTTTTATTTTTTCGAAAAATGTCCACCATTTTGTTATTTTTGCATATGTGAAAAATCGTACGATATGCGCTATAGCCATTAACATACTGAATCTAAAACCGTTTGATTTTTTTGTTTCGGATGATCCATTTCCGAAATTTCATCACAACACAGACCTACAATTTTTCAGGAAATTTTTTTAACTACCATTTTCGCCTATAAATAGTAATAATTTTCCACTTTCCAAAAATTTGGCTAAAATATCGTCAGATAATTGTTAGTAACAAACGAACCAGGCAATGTAAAAAAAAATCCTACGTACTTCCATAGACAATGTATTTTTCAAGATATATTCAACATTTCAAGTGAATCGGTTGAAAATTGTCTGAGTTATGTTTCCTCCCAACCTAAAAAATGCAGTTTTGAGATAAACGTTGCACAGCCGCCATTTTAAAATTAGTCGCTTCAAAAAAATTATTGTATACAGTCACTGATATGTATGATAAACACCCTTTTTCGTAATGTCGATTTATTTCGTAGTTTTTCTGAAGAAAAAAAATGCCGAAAAAGCCTATTTTTTCGGCCTCTAGAGTAGCCTAAGGCCTTAAATAAATGAAAACATTTTTTAAATGTATTTCGAAAGTGTATTTATCAAGTGTAACAACTTCAATATTAATATCTATAATATAAACCTATCAAAAAAATTCATGAAAATAGCCTTTGTTCAGCGTCTAAAGTGAGAAGACCCCTTAAATCGCTACAGGGATGTAGTAGAATCTTCGGACTCCCCAACAAATTTCTGCACGGGTATTAGTATCGACAGCATCGTCACGATAAAAACAAAATGTTCTAATTCACGAACAACATAAACGCGCATGCATACATACGCCACATCGCTGTCAAACACGTAATCGTTGATTTTTTTTTCTTCCATATATGCCTGCCAAGTATGTGCGTAGATGGACGAGCAGCGATTTGACTCACATGGGAAGCTGACCGGAGCGTGCGGCTGTGCGTTGTGCGCATTGTGCGGGTGTCTCGGAGTCGTCACACGATGGCGACTGTAGCACAAAATGGCAGCGGCAACGAAACCCGCCATACTGAGTACCGAGAGGACCAGTACGACAGCGAACCACGTTGTGTGCATGCCGAGAATCGTCGAGGCCTCCGTATCTGTGATGAACAAGAAGGGAAAGGCATATCTAGGCGCGCTGATTTTTTATGCGGACAATTCCATGCACACGTGCGTGAGGTTCTTTGGTCAGGCTTCTCCGGCACTGTCATTGGGGGGGACAATTTTGGTGATGGGCATTTTTCTGGATCATGAAAATCTTCGGATGTTAACGGCGGGGTAAAGTTAATTCGGCGAAAAAAAGGCATGTTTTTAAGATTTTTTTTTTGGCGTAACGAATAGTGTTCGTTTATTGAAAAATTTACATATAATAAAGTAAAATTTGAACAACATTCTCATAAATTTGCATTGCAAAATATTCAAAATTGAGCGAGTGAAAATTAAACCCCGGAGGCGCCTCGAAAAAAAGTTGGTTTGCGGTGTGCACCATAACTCGCAACAGAATCATTTGAAACAAAAAAATCAAAATGCATTTGTTGAAGGAGATGTTTCTCGAGGTAATGACGGGAGGATTTTTTTTTCGATTTTTCGATTTTTCGTAGCACTTGGGAGCCAAAAACCCGATTTTCGCTAAAAAAAATCGGCTAATTTGTTGTTGAAAAATTAGTAATTATTAAAAAAAAAAAAAAGCTCTTGACAATACTTGGTGAATTATGTGAAGACGTACTGTGCAAAATTTCAAAGCGATTGGTCCAGTAGATTTTGAGTTATCGTGCACACGGACTTCAAATATGACAAGTCTCAGAAAAACGGTTTGAAAAACGCAAAAGAGAAGAGAACGGCATGGAGCAATAGACGCTCAAATACTCATAACTTCGTCAATTTTACTCCGATCGACT
>CAXFZQ010000012.1:0-13700 GCA_964007375.1 Ophion obscuratus | reverse complement strand
CCACCATTCCCTTTTCTGCCGCCGCATGCATCTTCCCTAGTCTGTACTCATTTCTCTATGCATTTCACGCGATTCGTACTGCTCAACGGGGCAAAATGGAACACGGTGGGGAAGAAAAATTCAATAAACTTGCGAAAATTTCATATTGTGACTGGGTGGAGATCGGAAATTCGAACGATCAATATTCAGAAGGACCGAAATTTCGAATTCAGTGATGACGAACGTTCCAATATAGATAGATCAATCTTATGATAGTTTGTGAAATAGTTAATCGACATTGTGAATACAAAAATCTCGAAGTTGATTTACAGCGAAAACAAATATCAGATTTAAGGCCTTAGGCCACAGTAACGGGTATAAAATCATGTGCGAATTTAACCATTTTTTTTCGTATGAAAAAGTGATTCACTCGTAAAAATAATTATACATCTATTTAATATGAATATCAAGCTGTTAGAAATTTTTTTTTTCGATGTGCAAAATGGCCGACTACTAATATTTTTTTGTTTTCTCTTATTTAGGCCCTCCGCCTAACAAAAATTTCGTCATGACTGTTCATAAACTGCTCATAGAATGAAAGTTTTCGATTAATCAGAAATTCCGTACGTACTTCTCTGCGAAATGCAATTAGGAACATAACTTAAAAATTTTAAGTAAATCGAGTGAAAATTGGTGAAGTTATTTGTCACGCCAATCGGAAAAAAGTTGTTTCGAGAAGTTTCGAGTGGTCGGCCATTTTGTACATCGAAAAAACATTTTAACAGCTTGATATTCATACTAAATAGATGTGTAACTAGTTTTATGAGTGAATCACTTTTTCATACGAAGTAAAATTGTTAAATTCGCAAATGATTTTATACCCGTTATTGTGGCCTAAGGCCTTAAGGGGCCAGTCTACTTTGACAATTTCAAAAAATCGAACGCAAGCAAGAATTGAAGAAATCGACGATGATGAGCAATCAGAAGGGATTTTGTACAGTGCAGGAATTGGTGATTGAGCTTAGGTAAGAGTTTTTCATAATATAAACTTCAAACGCGTTTTTCTCGAAACAACGTTTTCAAAATCTAGCTCCATCGTATCTTTAAAAATAATAAACCGATTGTCTTGAAGTTTGAACCACATATTGTAAAAATAATTCGCAACAAGATGACCCCCGATGGTTTTAAAAATTTTATTTTTACTCTTTTTTTTGCAAAAAACTGCAACAAAACGCGTTTTCAAAATACTTTTTTCGTTTTTCATCTACCATTTTTTTATTTTCTGTTAAAACTTTATATCCGAGGGTCATTTTGTGGCTGGTGTCATACTGAATCTAATGGACTTCGATTTTTTTGCTTCAGACGAGCCGTTGCCGAGTTGTGATGGAGCTACCTAGCCCACCTATTTTTGAGACGTTTTGTACTTAAAAATGAATAAAAATTAATTAATTAAAAAAAAAGGTATTTCAAGACTTTATTTATCAAGCTCAACAACTTTTATATCCGTATCTTTTATAAAACCCTTTTTAAAAAACCGCAAAAATAGCCTTTTTTAGTGGCTCCAAAGTGGACGGCCCCCTTAACAAAATAATGAGAGATATAATATCGATTCGCGTGTATATATACACCAAAAAAATCGAGACGTCAAATCGTCGAATAGTAAGTGTTACGACATTTTGCAATTTCGAATTCATCAAAGCGACGGACCAAAAAGTTGATCAGTTAAAATAGCGATGGGCCAAAATTTATTTTTTCGACAAAATAGTTCAATTACCACATGTGTGAGTTTTCGGAATTTTGAACGTTCTGAACGTTCTTTATCGGAATGTTACACTATCTAAACTACGGTTTTCGCAAACTGAATGATCGAAGCTATCATTTTCCAAAACTTTCGTAAACCTGACGAATCTCTTATTAGCTTTTACTATATTTAAACTTTCTGATATAGCTCGTTTTCTACTATAAAAATTTCGGAGTTATGTGGCATATTACATATTCGGAGTTTTGTATGCCGTATTACTGGTCGTTCAAATAAAGTGTTGATCTTCTTCATACTATTTCTGAATATGATCTCGTATGAGAAATCATATTTGTATCCTTCTTCCTCATATTTGAGAGACAGCTGAAATTTTGGAAAAAACATTTCTCAGACACGACTTAAATTTAGGGTAAAAGAACATCTTTAAGCTCCATGTCAATGAATTTTACAGTTTCTAATGCTTTGTATTTTCTTTGCTTAAACTTAACAATTTATGAGAAAAGTCTCTTCGAAAATTTGTGAGTTTATGTTAACCTTGCACCAGTTCAAATCCTGATTGCACCGAGTAAAGTATTTGCATGTTGTTTTTTTCTTTTTACGGACAAACAAATTCCCCCTTTTTCTTTCTCCTCAAGATCTTTTTCTTTTAATAAACGCAATATTATCCGTAAAATAAACATACGCCGTTCGGGGGCTGGGAAATTCCGAACTTTGAATGATCAGAACGCTCAAAACTCCGAAAGATCAACTCTCCAAATAAAATTTACACCAAATGAATGATATTGAGGAAACTTGTAATATCGGAACATTAAAATTGGGAATTTTAAATCGTCGGCGCATTCAAAGTTCCGAATTTGAACCCGGCCCCCATGTCAAGATCATGCCAGTAAAAGTCTACACAGTAGACGGTAAACGATGTAGAACGTATAACATTGTCTAGACAAATTTCAAAATTGACGCAAAATCACTTATTAATAAAAACAGTTCTTGAAATAATTCGTCGATTTATTGAAAATTTCGAATCTTTGAAAACGTCCATAGCCGAATTACTTTGACGGTTTTCAGATTTTCGGAGTTTTGGTCTTTCGTTTTGGGCGTTCCGATCATTCCAAGTTCGGAATTTCAACCCGGAGCCGCCAACCGCAGTAGTCACGTTATCGATTTATTATAAATGCAACGCTAGTGACTAAGACGGATATAAATTGGATTGAATGAGGGTGTTTTCGTGTCACGTGTGGGGTCGATGTCACGGTGCCTCTCCGATCTATTGGTGTTTCTCCGGTGCACTGTCTCTCATGACTAATGGGACTCGATGCGCGCCGGAATATCGAAACGGGTCATCTTAATCCTCGGCTCGTGGAACTGGCTGACGGCGGCGGCGACGACGACGACGACAGAGACACGGGCGGCGGGAAGGGTTTGCGGAAATGGATTTGACCCCAATGGACCTTACACTCTATTGAACCAAGCCTCTCTATTCTCATCTCTAATACATTTATCACCCAATGATCTGCTTGCACGAATGATCGATTCGAGATACAACGTCCACCTATTCGGAGCCTGCGACACTATGACAGCTATTATTTTTCTTCTTGCTTCCTCCCAGACAAAGCTCCGCGTTCGTGAAAACTTTCTTGTTTGAGCTTTTAGTGGAAACGTTCCACGGCGAAATTCAATCCAATGGCATTCGGAAAGAATGCCTCTGTGTGCGTGTCTGCGGATTACTTCTACAGGCAAGGAACTTCCACAGCTCTGAAATACCTGGCTAAATGTTGAACTCCAACAGTATATTGTAGGAAGGGTGCTGTAAATAAATTTGCTGTAAGTCGGTGAAAAGCTTTACATTTTGAGGGAAAATTTTTATTTTGCGCTGTAACCATCATCATTTTTTAAATATCTGGTTAAATTTAGGAATTTAAATAGACTATTTGTACAAGCTATATTTCAAATATTTTTTTAATATCTGGTTTAATTCGTGTACCATTTTTTTAAATATTTTTAAAATATTTGGTTAAATTTATGAATTGAAATAGAGTATTTGCACAGGGTACAATTGTACAAGGTATATTCAAATACTCACTTTTCAGATTTCGGTGAAATGCTACGGATTTTACGTGAGTTAAAATTTTCCCAAAGATATCCCCACAGTGTGAGATTCCAGAAACTTTAGATATTTGAGGAGTAGTTTGCACATGAATGGTGTACTACAGTCGATACAGGGCGATTAGGCGCCAATTTAACTAGATGACTAGACATCTAGGTAACTAGACAACTAAATATCTAGATAACTAGATATCTAGGTAACTAGCCGACTAAATATCTAGATAACTAGATAACTAGATATCAAGGTAACTAGACAACTAAATATCTAAATAAATAGATAACTAGACATTCAGCTAGCTGGATAACTAGATATCCACGTAGCTAGACAACTAAATATCTCGACAACTAGATAGCTAGATATCTACGTAACTAGACCACTAAATATCTGGATAACTAGATAACTAGATATCTAGATAACTAGATAACGAAATATGTAGATAACTGAGTATCTAGATAACTAGATATCTCGATAACTATATAACTAGATTACTACAGAACCAGATAACTAGCTAACTAATCAGATTAAACAACTATATATCAATCCATGGCGATAAATTCAATTCGTCTACCTAAAAAGCTCTTCAAACCAAATCATTCAAAGAATAAAGCAAACCCTTCAGCATCTCACATTTTCGTTTAAAACGGGATACGCTGAATAAATCAACATTAAGGTTGCCTTCTACATTGAGACACATTTTCCTGTTGACTTTTATTCGTTCGAGCAATGGAACGACATCAATTGTAAATGAGAAGCAAGATCGCATTTCACAACGTATCACCATGTTCATTGAAAATTCAATATCGAAGGATTGCGTGGGATCCAATAGCCCGGTTCTCTCATGCAGCTTTGCTCTTTTCGTGTGTTTGTATATATCTGTCCAATGTCAGTGTACAACCCGAAACACAATTTTCTATATACATTAGACGCTGACCATAAAAAAGTTTTTTCAAAGCTCGTTTCATTGTTCTAAGGAGACTTGGGTAATTGTTGCAACCACGTGGGATTTATTTTATACGTATAGATTTATACACACACAGGTTGACATTGTATGTGGCTAAACGGAAGCGTCGCTATATCTTATCTCTTTGTCATCGGATGGTCAGATCGCGTATTCAGTGGTGAAGGTTCAACCAAGCAGAGTAGGCCGCAGGGTTCAATTGTTCGCAGTGTGTGTGCGTGTCGATAGGTGAGGAAAGCAAAACGTCAAACAAGCAGATGTTGAAGTTTGCATCGTTGGAATGCAACGGTTTTTTTATATCCCTTTTTCTTTTATTTCTATTGTTATCGCAAATCATGTTCGATGGATTTAGGTTGTAGGTTTCTAATGAGAATCTTAAAAAATGTTTTTCGTGGCTTTGTTCTGCCGAAGAAAATTGGTAATAAGAAGAAAAAAAATTATTCCCGTCGCGTTCGAACGATGCAAACTTCAATACCATAACAAGCAGCACAATCGGTAAGTGGAGCAAGTCTAATTGGTTCACTGATACAAGGTCGTAACAATGTCCCCATTTTAAATGCAGTTTTGTTGTCACGATAAAAAATGTTGAAAAGGAGTCAGCGGTTTTTGAAAAAAGTTATGAAAACTTTTCATAGATTTATCTACTAGCGTAAACGTGCGTCATTTAATATAAATGTTGGGAAAGCCTCGCAAGAAGCAAAACGTCAAACAAGCAGATGTTGAAGTTTGCATCGTTGGAATGCAACGGTTTTTTTATATCCCTTCTCGGATAACCACGACCTAGTTCCTTAAAAATATCGATCTCGGGGTTTTTGACAATTACTGCCCTCTGAATGGAAGATCCAATTAGGAGAGCGAGCCGTGTAGGCCCGATCATGTTACCAAATTAAGCCGAATGTTGATTATTAGAAATGTATACAGCACAACAGAGCACGTGTTAATTCAACAAGGTTCGAGCTCCAATGATTAATTTTGTATACGAAAACGCGTATTTTATGTTTACATGCCAGATATCGCGAAATGTAGTTTCGTTGATCCAGGGCCTTTGTACTCTCATTGTGTTGAATTATTTGGCGAAAATGGAAAGGATCAGAAGCAAATCCGTGCAGAAATTGTGGTAGGGATCTGATTGGATTTCCATACCTGTCTCTACTTCCTGGTAGGGATCCAATCGGTCATCGCATTGGATCCCTACACTAAAACATCACGCTCGCGCTTATACAATGGATTCTAATTGGGATTCCCCATTGGCATCTAATTTGCGAATCCAATTTGAATCGTAAAGGATTCCCACCTTATTCAATAAAATTCGATATGATTCTTGATCGAACCTATCGCATTTTGTACGGTGAATTTTTCAAACAATATGTATATACAGGGTGTCGCTCTTATCTCTGCCACCCGAAATAACTCGGTAATTATCGACGTCACAAGAAAATGTTCCAGACAAAAGTCGTACGGTGTGAAGGGAGCCATCAGATGCGACCAATTTTTATTTTTTCGGTGGAGGCGCTGACGCACAGTGAAGGTCACCTCCACTTTTTAAAATGGAATGGTAGATTTGTTTCAACCATCTTGTGGAGCACGTCAAGCCGCATCAAAAACATTAGGGGGTCAAAGTCGTTCAAGTTCATTCAAGGTCAGCATCGATGATACAAATCTCTGACAATGCCGATGACAATCGATGACAATATCTCGGATCACTACCAAATATTTGGTAGCCATCTGAGATATTTAGATTTGTATTTCATTTTAATAGGTGACCTTGAATGACCTTGAACGACTTGGACGACCTAATGTTTTTTATGCGGCTTGAGATGCTCTACAAGCTGGTTGAAAAAAAATGTACCATTCCATTTAAAAGAGTAGAGGTGACATTCACTGTGCGTCAGCGCCTCCACCGAAATAAAAAAAATGGTCGCATTTGATGGTCCCCTTCACACCGTAAAACTTTTGTCTGGAGCATTTTTGTATATATATATATGTGCAGGGTGTCCCTCTTATATATATATATATATATATCCAAAATAAATGGATCTGTTGAAAGTATACATTTTATCTAAAAAAAGTATACATTGCTTAAGGTAGTCTCGCCACAGTCACGTTGAAAACTTTATTCTCCGTTCAATCGATCAAAGCTTCGAAATATTGCAAAATATCTTTATAACGTAGGTTGTTTATCTTATCAGGATGACAAAATTTATAAAGTAATGAAGAAAACACCTAATATAAGGTGTTTAGAGTTCTAAAGGTGTTAAATGTTTAGAGTTCCAAAAATAACAACGTTCCCTCTATCACCTAACCCTCACTTTTGTGTCAGACTTTCCATTCCGACTACTAAATTCGTGGACACTCTGCGGCTACGGATATACACACACCACTGTAGTCTAGCGAACGCGGAGATCGTGACAACGTCGCAAGCCCAGCGAATTTGTGTCGTGATATTTAGTATAAACGGAAATACAAAATTTGAGCTGTGCCCGGAATAATGGAACAAATGCAACATAGAGGCAAATTTGCCAAACGAAAAACGATCGCCCAAAATAGAAAATCGGTTGAAATTATGACCCGTACAAAAAGAGAAAATGAAAAGAAGAATCATGTAGAGGTTATGAACAACGAAAATGTGGGACATCGTATCGTGAATCCTCGAATTCATGAATTTCACTTCGATGGATTGATAATAAAAGTTTTTTTTATTGTTTCAACGAATTTCTTATTTTGTTCATTTACTCGTTTCCATATATATATATATATATATATATATATATATATATATATATATATATATATATATATATATAAAATCTTCCTAAAAATAGTAATATAAAAAATCTTCCGCGTCTCTAGATAGATTTTCTACCGATGAACGCGCCGAACGCTTGCAGCACTGCCAGGTCGTCGGCGTTAGTTTAGTCCGGTCGCTTCGTGGCGCCAGCGTTGCTAGACATTGCTTAATTTAAATCGCTATATCTCTGAAATTAGACGGTCAAAATTAATGATTGTTTTTTACCCAATTCGTCATATGTTCCTCTGTAATTGAGATTTTTAAAGAAAAATCTATAGAAAAGTTTCGACGTTATTGCATGAAGTGTGAATTTTTCCACCGTTCCCCATAAGAACACGTGTAAAACCGTGCAATCTTTGATTGCCAATATCTCGAATACAGAACGGTTAATCCTTTTGAAATTTTGCAGGTAATCACTTAATAATATCTTAAATGTATCCTCAAAATAAAAAAAAATCTATCGAAAACCGCCTTGGTGAAGACTACTACCTTAAAAAAGTATGTCTTGACAATCGAGTGGAATCACATCACTGAAAATCCACTGTAATTATCGTTTGTTATTTATTTTGCCGTACTTTGACATAATATCACCACCAACATGGTAAGAATTCTCGGCGTTCATCGGGGATGAGTGCAAAATCCAATTGGATCCCAATGAGCACTGGGGCCCTTACAAGTCCATATACAGCTATGGGGGCACCTTGGGACCCCTCTACAAATTTGTGCACGAGATCGCGAAAGCATTTTTTTTGGTCAGTCGACAAATTCCGGTTGCGAATAAAAAATAAAAAAATTATCAAACGACGTCAATCAGGAAATAGGGCAGAATCAACGTGGATTCCAATGTGGCCTGTCAACGTGCGGCATCCCTATCACACTCTTGCAGGGTTGTGGTAGGTTCTGTGGACTCCCCAACAAATTGGTGCACTGGTAATTGGATGGTTTCGTCTCATAGACGCATTATTTTTACGATTTTCTCATTGGTCGATAGCACAGATCACATAAATAACATGAAACGAGTCTCCAATTTTCGAGATGTTCCTTTCTTATTCGCTGTTTTGCTTTTTCCGTGCATTTCGGAGAGCCAGACTACTCCAATTTTTTTAAATCCTCGTCCCCATCTGCTTCGTTGTCAATTGCGGAGTTTCAAATTATCGGAAAACCGCACACGCCGCTGGGGTTCTTTCTGAATGTACATACGAGTGGTAACACGAGTAATCATCTGATGAGTTTCGCTGTCCAATCGCTAGACAAAATTTCGATTCACCCTGATTAAAGATAATAATAAAAAGATAGCATGACGGGATAAGAAAATCGATGAAAATTGTCGCTCACTAAGGTTGGGTATTGATTCGAGGATCACCTCAACCAGTTTCGTCGAATATCGAAGAAACCTAGAATCATCGCGTTTAGATAACAAATGAACTTACCATGCAAGTCCAAGATTGGTGGGAGCCGCGGAACAATGTCGTAGTTAATTGCCCATTGAATGTACCGGGTCATGCTTGTAAGTGAAGTAACACAGAGCAGCAGAAAAGAGCTTCGTCTAATTGACAAAATCAAGGAGGAGTATACTCGACGTCACCGATGTCACTGAAAATGAAAGGGAGAAAAGCGAGCAGTGGCGAGAAATACGGAGGGACAGCGAAATCGGTAGGAAGGGAATACACGAGATAGAGAGGAGAAGATAGAGAACGAGGAAAAGCAAGGTGGAGCATCTGATGTTCCAAAGAGGATTTGACATCATAGGAGAGAAGCACTATAGCGAAGCATTTTCCTCGGGTATTCTCGAATTCGCGGGACTCTCGTACCCAACTCGGCCCAATCCTCTTTCCCATCGTCATGAAACCCTTGCTTCTGGTGGCCCGGCATGACGAAGGGATCAGAGATGTGCGCGCAACCGGGAAACACGAGAGGACTGCCTGGTAAACGGTATGACAGGGAGCAAAACCAGCTAATGAGGTCGGTCTCGTTTTACGGTAAAAACCGAACATGACTACGGTAATAGACGCAGCGATCCGCACGTAAAAGGTCAAAAGAATTGCCTTCTTTTATCGGAACTTCGTGTACTTATATAATTCGTAAGCTCCGTGATGCATTATTCCTTCGGCTATTACCTTCGTCAGACGAGATAAAGCTCCTTTCCACTTTTGAACTGCGCATTAGAGTACGGCATTCATAACGAATTATTTAAGCACCCAGGGAATACACAATTGGGTATTTTCGGCGCAATACTTACTTTTTGATGTTTAAAAGTCGTCCGCGACATTCGTCCATTCGGAAGAAAATCCTCATCAAGCTTAAGGTTGTTACGGGATTGAGTCAACATGTTGCCACTTAGCTGAAAGTTTTTCTGGACCTTTACAAACTCTTTGCTGATCATTCTGTGCAGTTTGAGTGCGTTCCACAGTTCCATTTTTCAGAAAAAAAATCGGCAACTCGATGTATTTCGTGGACTAATTACATTACGCTTATGGACACTCCCGATCATTTTTCAGTACATTATTGATAGCTTCTAAGTGAATTTTACCACGGAGCTGAAAAAAATAGGTACGGTTACACTAATTATCGGACTAACCCTTGGTACCGTGAAAATGAGGATTCACGGTACCCCGTTATAAAATTATTAATGTATCGGTATTCGGTAATTATGCCCGGGAACCTCAAACTACTCGGTCAGGATAATTAACAACGAATATTATTGGTACTTATTCTCTTAATTAGTAATAATTACTTAATATTAATTTGACAACTAAGTCCGGAAATTACACATTTCTAAACATTTATAGGCAAAGACAAAATAACGCGGATTTTCTTTCATAAATGATTTTTTTTTTAGAATATCGGAAAATTATGCGAGTTTTTTATTTCTTCGAGATTATAGACAGCTTTAGTACGCACTTTTTCTTTCCAGGGGAATTTTTGTAACTCGGACCGATATTCATTTTTGACAGCTCATTGGGCCGATATTGAGGTTACGAACGGGGCACATAAGTCTCTAACTTCGCGACACTTCTGCCAACCTGGGCATTATGATATACCACGATTTACGACGTTGCCGATTCATTTCGCTCTAATTGAGGGAGAAAAAGTTATAGAAAATAATTATACAAAGTAATGAAAACACTTAATGTGATCACCGGCTGTTCAAAAATGCATATTTTTACAATTAAATGTAGAAAAATAGTTGGAAAACGTACGTTTAATATGGTGATTATTTGAAAGCTTACAGATGGTAACAGTCATTCGGCTCCGTGCATAAGCATAGCCGCCTCGTACTTTTCCCCCGTCGGCTAAACCCCATAACAACCTCAAAACCATGGAGCTAGATTTTTTGTTAAGACGTTCGTCCCATGTGGCAGGTCCAAAAAATTGAAAAAAAAATGTTTACACAAATTGCAAAAAATGTGCGCGTGTTATATGGACCCGGCATAGGAGACTAATGGTGAGTCAACATTTTCTTTGTGCAAATCATACTTGAAGTTTTGAACGCGTTTTTCTCAAAACTGTATTTTTCAAATTAGCTTCCATGATATCTCAAAAACTATTAAACCGATTTCGTTCGAATTTTTATGGTATAGTCAGTACATGTATGGTTCTCAGCCGAACTAGAATATTTCTGATATCCGCCATAGTTTTTTTTTAAAGCTGAAAGAGTAGAAAAAAATGATGAAACTTGGATCATAACTTTTACAACCATGCCAAAAATTCAATTTTCGAGATTTTTTACTTTACTCTAGTTCCGGCGACAGCCTCAGGTCTACAAATAAAAATATCGTTTGATTATTTTATTCAGATGAGCAAAACCTCCCGAATTATGGCGGCCGACAATCAACTTGTTTTACACATAAGTGTCTTCCGAACAGTGTAAAGTCGATTCAACTTGTTAGTTTTGTGTGATTAAATTCTGAGGGACTGTAAAAATGTTACTAAATGTGTGGTAAGAATTCGAAGACAGTGTGTTTTAGTGGTTCTTAAGAAAAAATCCCAAAAAAAGCGAAGAAAAATAGCTGTCGCATGGGACAACCTCCTTAAGCCTCCGTGTTAACACTTTTTTATCGCACTCTAAGTATCCGGACCGAGTCCTTAGAGACTGTCCGAGTCTCAAAATTGTTTCAGACTTGGAACCAATCGGGGAAACGAGGTTTACTATGCTAAGTATGGACTTCATTAGCCAAACTCAAATAGAGTCATGTGTTCCATAGTTTTTTAAAATAAACATTGAAATTTGCATAAAAATATCACAAAACGGCAATTTGTTTGGAAATTTATAGTTTTACAGCAGATGGCGATTTAAAAAAGTACTTTTACGATTTTGCACATCGAACTTCTTCGGAAACTATCAATACACGTCAGTGATTCGTTAGTTCGTTAGTGATACATATACAGACAAATAGAATTTTTTAAAACCCATGAATTGCAGAGAAATTTTACATTCGTATTGGAAATTCTTTCAAAATGACGATAGAAGCAAAACGTTTTCGAAAAAACATCATTTTAATAATCGAAATATGACGAGAAAAGCTCAAATATAATCAGGACGACAAACCAATATTTCATAGGATTTTGTTTTAATTCGGGAAGTGAAGGCACCTTCGAATGGGCTAAATATGTCTCCTCTTTTAAAGATCTTTAGAGAACGACGAGGAAGAGGGAGAAGACTGCACGTCGTCCCAAATTCGTGTAGCGAGAAACAAGACCGATCGATTAATTCCGTGCACCTTTATTTATCTTGCGGTCCAGCAAACCGTTGTCATACGTGATGGATAAACCCAAGCCAATCATTTGTACAAGCAATATCGCCTGTTTGCAGACTCACCGAAGCGAGGATAACGTTCGAAAAGCATGCACGTGACCCGAACAGGTGCAAGATGAGAAAACGCCTGTTATCATATTAGACATATATACATATGTAGCCCCCCCCCCCTCCCCCAAGCAAACACAAATCACAGCATCCCGCAACTATCGTATCGTGCCTGCGACTCGATATGACCATAGCAATCTAACTGCTGGAAAGTTTCTAAAATTCTTTAGCAATTTAGGGAAATTAACAAAAATAGGTATTATTCGACCTACACAGACAAATTCCCATTTACTCTGATGATAAGATGGAAACATCATCAATTTATGATGATCGCTCATAATGGGCCTCGTGTTTCGCATCTTACAAGGAATATCCCTCAGATGACATCCTTCGATTTTGTTGAAATTTGGATATGTTATAAAGCACCGAAAAGTAAGCGATACGTATTTTTTTTTATCGGTGAAAAAAACGGTTTTAAGGGGTGAAACGAGCCCTCGAAAATAAGGGTGTTTTTCGTTTTTCGTCGATACCGTTATCGTTCTCATCTCCAATGTATAGTGCACAAAAAAATAAACATTGTGGCAATTAGAAATTTTTTAATATCTCGTACCGTTAAAACGTTATCGACGAAGAACGAAAAACATCCCCATTTTTGAGGGTGCGTTTCAGCCCTTAAAACCGTTTTCCCGCCGATAAAAAAATACCTATCGCTTACTTTGCGGTGCTTTATAACATATCCAAGTTTCAACAAAATCGAAGGGTGTCACCTGAGGGAGGTGCCTTGTTAGATTCACACGTGTGAAATTCAGTCTCGTGAATCTGTATCATCACTGTGTGCAATTCAAGTGATGAATTCCAATAAGGGGTTACGCCTAGTAGTAAAAGTCGAAAAATCACTTTTTTCAAAACCAATATATTCTGACAGTACATCATCTTATAAATGTTCCCTGAAAATTTCAAGGTGAGCGGATCAAAATTGACAGATTTGTAGGCTGTTATGTTGACGCTCGTCAAAACGCTGGAAGCATCGTTTGAAAGTTTAAACGCTTTTTTCTCGTAAGTAGGTGTTCAAAGTCGGTGAGCAAAATATCTCCAGAACTACGACATCAATTTTTTTATATTTTTAGGGCTTTTGCTATATGTAAAAATATAGTATTTGATCGAAGGTGTTTTAAAAATGTATACTTTCGATTTGACGAACGAAAAATGCCCATTTTTTGTCGCAATAATCAAGACCCTCAGCTGAACACACACACCACTTTTTAAAATTTGATATTTCGGTAGTTGCTTTGATTAATCGATTGGGGT
>CAXFZQ010000010.1:5000-19208 GCA_964007375.1 Ophion obscuratus | reverse complement strand
GAACACTTCGGCAGTGCGAGATCCGGATTAATGAGGTCTGATTACGCCTGTAATATGCAACAAATCGATGTTTTATCGCGTCGAGAAATAAGCGATCTCTAGGCACTTGCATTTCGAACCGCGTCCAGATCGAGTGGTCGAATATTAAAATTGCTGGATATATGTATATATGGATATCTGGATTGAATTATTTTGATGGGAATGTTGAACGTTTTTTAAAATTATTCCTGCTGGTCGTGATCTCGGCCTAGTTGGCATTCGATGTAGTTCAGAATCGGCGCACAAAAAAAATGAGACGAAATTAGGTGAGATAAGATTTTTCAACTTCGAAGAATTCGCAGGCTGATATCAGGACGTAAAATTGGAATATTCGGAATTTTTTGTAGGACGATATGGAGAGTGAAAAAAAAATACTTTTTGCTTTATGATAGTAGTAGGTTGTTATGAAAAAAGCTTAGGCATTTTTCAGCAGTGTAATAATTTTTTTGAGACCGAAACGAAGACATAATGATATTTTGGACGCGAAAAAATACTCATGTCTTATCATGCTAATATTATTCTGATAAAAGCATAAGTATTTTTATAGCAGTGTATTAATAATAAAAATATACCAATGGAACTTCGAAATGGAATGGCATAAAAATATATCTATTGCATATGAATCAAATATATTAATAAATATTATTCATATATATCAATAAATATCACTCAAATATATGAATAGTATATGAATCGAATATTTCAATAGTATATTAATCAAATATATCATCGATTTCATTTAAATATATCAAAAACAACTCTTCTGATAATACCAATCTATATTTCATTATTTCCTCTCTCTAAAAACAATTTTCCAAGAATTTCGAAATTCTCAAGATACTAATAAAAAAGTCACGTTTCCTTCCTTTTTTCGTAGATTCTCGGAGCAAGATATATTCAGCATCAGTGACAATATACGTACGTCTAAGGAAGCACATACATATTTTTTCTCTACATTTAAAATCTGGCCAGAAAGAGAAATGAAATATTAATGTATTTCCCGTTCTCGAGAGGCGATACAGATTACACGAGTTCAAGATCCTCGCATTTTTCACTCTTGGCAACACGTACTCTCTCGCATTTTTTATTCTCCGAGACACACTTCTCTCCTCGTAAAACGGAAGATTCATGCCGATTTATAAAATCCCACGTTTTTGTTTCAAACAAAATTCCTTTGATCCCAATGAGCGAGAGGGAGAGAGAGAGAGAGAGAGAGAGAGAGAGAGAGAGAGAGAGAGAGAGAAAGATCTACATATGTCGAAAGAAGAGCAAAGGGTAAACCATACGCTCCGTGGAATAACCGTGCAGAAAATCGTTTCTGCATTACGAATTCCCGTCTCGTTTTCAACGTTCGCGATTTATTTCCTCGTTTTCGTCGCTTCCCTATTCGCGAGAGCAAATATTTGACATCTGTACACCAGTCTCGTTTTACAAATACCCAGACCCATGCAGACATTATAGTTATCAGAAAATTTCATATAATAATAGTAACAATAATAACAATATTATTATTTTTATATCATGAAATAGTATTTTTGAAATAATATATTATAAACCAACATTGAAAAAGAACACGATAATAACAACAATAATAATATTATTATATTTTTACGAAAAAATATTTAAAAAATAATATAACATAAAACAATGTTAAAAAAGAAAATTATAACAACAATAATAATAATAATATCGTTGTTATTATTAGTCGATAATAATAACAACGATATTATTATTATTTTTATATCGTAAATTGTTATATAAAAATAGGGATATTATGAAATAATATTGAAAAAGAAAATAATAATGACAACAACATAATTATAATCATTATATATATATATATATATATATATATATATATATATATATATATATATATATATATATATATATATATATAATGATAAGATATTTAGAATTATAATAAAAATACGTTGTGAATCAAATGAACAGAACGAACAGTCTTCGTACAATTGATTATCAACATTTCCACCGATTTTTCAAACGTGTCACAAACATATTCTCACATATGTGTAAAACATTCACGAAGCTTGCATTTCCGGAATTTTCATCGAAGACCTAAAATATACATTCCCATATGCTTTGTCTATAGCACCCCCCCCCCCCCCTGTCCTCCCGTGCGTGCGAATTTCATCTCGATCTGATAAACGTGTGGGACACGTTGAAACTTTTGCGATGCCCTCGTGCCCGCGATTCTCACATTCAGGTTTTAAAGCGAAAGAACACGATGAATATACACACACATTTATATATATATACATATATATGTACCATCTGGTCCGTATATGTGGAGTCCCTCCCGTTGACCTAGGACACGTTCTCATTGTTCTACACCATTATCACAGTGTAGTTGTGTGTGTGAGTGTCTTTATATATATATATATATATATATATGGATACACGAGTTTGAGACGAGAGAACATTTGCCCTCAAAGTTGGGAAATCATCGCTTTATCGATTCGCGAACTCTGACATTGGCCCCCGGGGCGTTACAGCAGTGCACTTGAGACTCGTTTTAGTGCACTCATTGTGGTTCTCACTGCATTCTCCACCTCGTATCTATTCATACTCGATTCTCTATCTCCGCTTTCTCATTTCGGCCAAATGGAGAATGACGAAGGCGTGAGCTCGCTGAAAATTCTATTAAAACCCGGATACACATATATGCAGGTTGTTAGGAAGGTTGATTTCGGTTGAAAAAATGTTCTCCGAAAAAAAACGCCCGGTTTGAAAAATCGGAAAAAAATTTCAAAAATGCGTGATTATATGTGAAAATTTTCAAGCTATTACCCGCAGTGGACGTATGATTTTTTCTGTGCTTTCTGAGCGATGGACGTTAAAAAAAAACCGAAAAATTGACTGCCAACTATTCAAGGTCCATGATTGTGATTTGGTTATTCGAAAATGGGCAAAAACATTCGTTGTGGGTATCAAAATATTTAAGGATTCGCCCGAAGTAAGCGGTTCTTGAATTTTTCGGATTTTTTTTTAACGTCAATCGCTCAGAAAGCACAGAAAAAAATCATACCTCCACTGCGGGTGATAGCTTGAAAATTTTTACGTATAATCGCTCATTTTTGGGAATTTATTTGAATTTTTTAATCGGGGCGTTTTTTTTGGGGATTTTTTTTCGCATTAGGGTTGTTTCAAAAAATGTAAAAAACATCAAGGTGTCTTTTAGAGTCAATGGAATCGGATAAAAAAAGATAAATCGAATTGACGAGGGTCAGGGATCAAGCCGCATAAAAAACATTGGGAAGTCAAAGTCGTTCGAGGTCATTCAAGGTCACCTATTAAAATGAAATACAAATTTAATTATCTCGGAACACAACCAAATATTTGGTAGTGATCCGACATATTTAGATTTGTATCATCGATACTGACCTTGAATGACCTTGAACGACTTGGACGCCCAAATGTTTTTTATGCGGCGTGAGGTGCTCCACAAGATGGTTGAAAAAAAATGTATCATTCCATTGAAAAAAGTGGAAGTGACCTTCACTGTGCGTCAGGGCCTGCACCGAAATAAAAAAAATTGGTCGCAATTGGTGGCCCCCTTCACACCGTACAACTTTTGTCTGGAACATTTTTACGTGACGTCGATCATTACCGAGTTATTTCGGGTGGCAGAGATACGAGGGACACCCTGTATGTGCGTAAATTTGGGCAAAATATATTTTGGACCCCGTATATTTATGTAATATTGGCTATCAGCACATTCGGCTGTTTTGACGACGGTCCTCGAAGTCGAACGTCTTCGAAATCACTATTCTCTCTCTCTCTCTCTCTCTCTCTCTCTCTCTCTCTCTCTCTCTCTCTCTCTCTCTCTCTCTTTCTTCCTATATTGGAGCGCGCTATATACACATGAATTCTGTGCAATATTCAAAGGTGCAACCCTTTCATTAGCGTGTAGGCCACGCGCTCCATTATTCCTGACAAAACATCTGATTCTATTGTCGCACTAGCACCCCCTCCCTCTATCTCTGTCTCTCTGTCGTTCTGTCGCGCGCTCGGCGCTGCAACGAAGAACAATGCAGACCCGGCTGAGGAAATAGCGCGCGCACACATACAGCGGGCACGCGCCCCTTTGCGGTCACGTGTTTAATATATGTGTACAAATATATATATATATATATATATATATATATATATATATATATATATATATATATATATATATATATATATATATATATATATATATATTACACAATTATTATAGTCAAACTGCTAGAAGAATCGGCAAAATGCACGGATGTAAATCAGTGCAGTGATGTGTGCACGTAATGCGCAAATCCTCCATGGGACACCGTGCGGTGTGTCACAACGTCATGTAATAATTTGTACAGAGAGTCATGTGTGAGCGCATATAGGCATACGTTATATCGGCGCCTTTTTTTTACGTTTTTTCATGCCTTTTTTTTTTCAATTATTTTTCACCTCGAATGTACGATTACGCAATAAATTAATAAATCAATATATATATATATATATATATATATATATATATATATATATATATATATATTAGGGTGGCCCTTGATATGGGTAAAAAAAAATTGATCGCGCCGCCCTCAAAAACGGTTCCAAATAATAAAAAAAAAAACCTACGCGAAGCCCCAGCTATGTCCGTTAAGAGGAAGGCATGCCTGTAAGCATGAACTTAAATTTAAATATCAATTTTTCTTCATGATTGGAGAAATTTCGATTTTTTAAATCTAGTCTATTTGTTAATTTTTCAACACGATATTTCTGTGGTTAAAATAAAAAATTCGTACTGAACGAAATAGTATCGATATCTTATGTGTACATTTTACATTTACATTTTAAATAATATGTTTTTTCCGACCAATTGGATGAGTGTGCGAATAAATAATTTCTTTGTTTTCAATAAAATGAACAAGCTCGCCAAGTTTAAAATCCTGCCAAGTTTAAAAATGTCCCTATGCATTTTTGCGAAAGTTATTTCCATATACATTTTTTATCCACAGCACTGGAAGTCTGATGTCAGTAAAATATTAATATGTATGTATCTCAGTACGCAAGGAATATTTCTAACAAAATTAAAAAAAAAACAATTCTGGCCAATCCGGGAGTTCGATGTGAATGGTTTATCGTGAATTTATATCCTTCGTACTTAATAGATTTTTTTGACAAGATGCAAATTTAAAGTTTGATTTTGATGAGATTAAAAGCGTTCGACAGCAGCTAAATCGAACTATTGTTCCAAAATAATAGGATGGTAAAACTGAACGCTCATTAAATCTAGTATAGTCAAATCAAACCTTATTGTTTGATCTGTATATTGAATACCAATATACAATAGCTTCGGAAAGTGAAAAAATAATTGACAAATAAACTAGATTTATAATATCGAAATTTCTCCAATCATGAAGAAAAATTGATATTTAAATTTAAGTTCATGCTTACAGGCACGCCTTTCTCTTAACGGACAGTGCTGGGGCTTCGCGTAGATTTATTTTTCATTATTTGGAACCGTCTTGGAGGGCGGCGCGATCAATTTTTTTTTTATCCATATCAAGGGCCACCCTAATATATATATATATATATACACATAAAATAAGTAAATAATAAAAATCATTAAATACACATACATAAATATATATAAATAAATATAAATCTATGTGTATATATATATATATATATATATATATATATATATACATAGATTTATATTTATTTATATATATTTATGTATGTGTATTTATATTTATAAATAAATATAAATCTATGTGTATATATATATATATATATATACACATAGATTTATATTTATTTATATATATTTATGTATGTGTATTTATTATTTTTTATTATTTACTTATTTTTTACAGAAAGAGAGAGAAAACTTTGTAATTCACGTATTTTTCTCGATAAAATTCTGTCCGTCACACTCCATCACTCACTGATCTCCTTTGTTCTTTTTTGTAGAATTTCATTTCGTTCCAACAATCTACCAATTTCAGGCCACGTGCCATTTGCCACTTTTCCACGATATTCAATTTCGGTGATGGTGCTGTACATCGCGGACACTCGACTACTCGCGAAAAAAAAAAGAAAATAACGATTACACATGTGCACGAAACAAAATTGGATCTCGGAGATTCTCGCGGTTTAATTTTTGGTCGCCCGCTGACACGTTTCCCAGATGATTTTTCAATCGTTATTCTCGCGGTCTCGCGAAAAAAACAATGTGCAATTGTTCGTTGCGTTTCGACGGTGGTATCATTCGCGGCAACGACAGTGCGGTTTGAGGGGAGAAAACGAGGCGACAGATTTTTCTGATTCGGCTAATGAAATAGCAGGATTGTTATTATTTTAATTAATTAAATGCCAAGTACAGTACTACCTCCCTAAGAGAGCGGTCTAGGGCGGTTGGGGGAAGTAATTCTCGAGAAATTCGTCGCCGAAGCCTTCCCCCACCGCTAGGTTAGCGCGCTCGAAAATCGCGCATGTGGTAGCGTGTATGTGTTTCTCCACTCGACCTCTATGAGAGAGCGCGAACGAAAGTGTTGAGAAAACTGTAAACAAGTTGCGGAAAGTGTACTGGCGTTTCGTCGTTTCATGCGTAAGTATATCTCATTGAATATTGATGTGTAAATCTTTCTTTTTCTTCGCGTTTTTTTATTCTGCTGTTTGGTATATTTTGTTGTTTCAATATTATAACACATATGAAGGAAACATTTGTAAAACTTTCAATAATTGTTGAATTATCTTATTGTTCGCAAAAATATACGTAGTATATTCGTTATCGAAACTCGAACATATACAGTAGAACCTCGATTATCCGAACCAATTGGGACCGAGACTAGTTCGGATAATCAAAAGTTCGGATAATCGAAACGTGGGTTTTTTGGGACGAGATCATAAACAACACCTTTTTATATAAAAACAGTACATACATATATATTATAATTTGACATATATTTTAACGTTGAAATATATATATATATATATATATATATATAATGTATTTGAAATACCTGAAAAAAGTTGAATGCTTTTTTAATATTTTTTAAAAATAAAATCGTCCATTTTTAATTGACGAACGGCTGTAACGCGTTTTTGAGCGGCTAAGTCTCGCAGCCGTTTGGGAAGGAGAGATTGCGTTGGGTTGCTCATTGTTGCTCACGGCGGTGGCAGCGAGCAACAATGTATCTTTCGCGCCAACGTTCGGATAATTGAGAGTTCGGATAAACTAAGTCATCGTTCGGATAATTGAGGTTCTACTGTACAGTGTACAAAAAAAATGTAACTAACAATTTATCTTGTGTATATACTTCAAGTTGAAATATACAATGTATATATATGTATAAATATTTCATTTTTAGATAAAACGGGATGGCTGAATCGAAAATATATTTTACTTGCATTAAATTACTACTTGAAATTTAATTATGGTGCATGTTTTTTTCTCCGACTTTACGGCTTAAACGTATATATTATTATACAAAGGAATATTATCCATTTGACAATCGTGCGACGTGCGATTTTTTGAAATCGCTCGCGATCTCTTATGGAGGTGTCCGCGACAAACTCGGGAGGCCTCGGGTACACTGGACAGCTCGAGCTAGGTGGGGGAAGCCATAAAATGCGCTCAAGCGGAACGGCGGGGAAATTCTCTCTTAGGGAGGGCTCTCTTAGGGAGGTAGTACTGTAATCGATCGAATATTGAACGATTTAATTGATTACATATTAATTAGATATTTAATGAGTCATACGTGATAGTGATTAACTATTAATGAGTGATTAATCAAATATTAAAATATTCAATAAATTGTAGAGACTGTAAGAATTAAGAGTAGGTAGTAAGAGTTAAGTAAGTATTGAGTGAGACTCTAATTGACTAGGTATTTTAGTATTAAATATTTTATATTGAGTAGTTAAATTTGTATTAATTAAATAAATTAAAAAAAAAAATTTTTTTAATTAATCGAATTTTTATTAATTTTTTATCAATTGAATATTTTATTCAATTTGTTTTAATTAAAAAAAATTTAATTTTTCAAACTTCCATCTGTACATGGACCTCTCCTTTAATACATTCCCCATATTCCACTTTACATCCCCAGCTTCATTAATTCGATATTTTTATATTTAAATATTTTATATTGGGTAATTAAATTTTCTGTATATTTTTTAAGTTCAATTTTATACGTTATTTAATGAAATGAATTTTTATTAATTAAATATAATTTTTTTGGCACGTTGATTTTTTTTAATAGACATTTTTCGATTTGATTTTTTTTTCTTCATTTTCCTTTTACCCATTCCCGGCTCTCTGATGAGGATTCCAAAAACCGCGAGAAATAATCTCTTATTCCAAATTGGGACAAAAAAATTGGCAATAAAAAAAATGTATTGCGTTGCCAGTGATGGATGTATACTTTAGCATCACACGTGCTTTGAATACTCCGCGACACCTCAAGCGACCGAATAGATACGAGTTTGGGTGAGATTAGGCAAAATGGGGAGTGTCAGGCCCAGGTACGAGGGGGGAAAAAAAAGCATTCCGGCTTCTACGAGTGTGCAAAATAATATATTCGGACCAGTTCCATTGTCCTCAATTTTGGTGGCCCATTGTGGTCGTCGTTGCAACGAAAATAGAGCCGATTCGTAGAGAATGTCGTCTGGTATGTTGGCTGCTCCAGTTTGGCACGTGCCCACCGGCTCGGTTTATTTTTATTTTTCTAAATCATCGCGTACACAATAAACGCGTTGAAAAAACGAGTTCTTTTTTTTTTTTTGTCTACTTCGTTTTTTCCCCTCTGTAATCCTTTCAATTTTCGAAATATGCAGATCCTCCGATTATTCCACTAAGGCCATTTTTTATATTTTTTTTCCATTTCGCCTCTTTTTTGGCAATTTTTTGTACCCTTACTCGTATAAACAAGCGGCTTAGGAGCCCCGTTCCGTAGCCGGATATGGGCAATCACGGAAATCTCGACGACCACCACGTGGTCGTTTGTTTAGCGTAGGATTGTGCACTCGTGCTGTCGATGCCTCTTTCGGCATCGTTGAACGAATCGCCAGGCGAGATACTGTAATTCGTAAATAAAAATTTTACGCATGGCAATCTTTTGGCAAGCTTCGATTCATTTGATATAAATCTTGATCCTTTAGTTCGTTCGTGGAAACAAATATTTCCATTGATAATCATTTTTATATTTTATAATCAATTATTTAATAAGTTACTGATATTTGCATATGTGTATATAACGATAATACGATATTACATTTTATATGGAGGAATATTGTATGATAATCTTTCAATGGAATTCATTTACAATATCATATTCACATAATACACTTATATATCATATAAATATAATATTCAAATATTTGTATTGATAATTTTGAATAACAGAAAAAAAAATCATTAAAATTGTCGAAGCGAAAAACGTAAATTTATTTGTATTCAAATACGCAAGAACGAAAATGCAATCCTTGTACAGGATTTTTGAGAAACGCTTGAAATACTCCGATTTGAGGTTTTATTACGTTTGTACATATTCCACATATATATTATTGTTAGCAAATATATACAAACGTAAGAAACAATCTAATTGGAGTATTTTAAGTGGTTCTCGAAAATCCGTAGGAAATCTGAATTTCTGTGCTCGCATTTTGTTTTTAAATTATAAAATTCACATTTTGCACGTTGACCATTGTAATGATTTTTTTACTATTATTTAGAATAATTAATGTAGATATTGCAGTATTGTGTTGATATTATATATAAGTGTATTATGTAAATATAATGTAATAAAATACTATTAAATATCATTCCCCAATATAAAATATAATATGTAATTGTCGTCAAAGATATATATATATATATATATATATATATATATATATATATAGACACTACCGGTCAAAAGTCTTCGATCACTTTGGATAATAGCAAAATTATATTAGGATGTTATTAAATTATATCCGTATATCATTACAAAATTCATTTTATTTCTCATTTTATGAAGATACTCTATAAAGCTAATTATATTATTCTAATATAATTTGGCAATTATCCCGAGCGATCGAAAATTTTGCTATTATCCAAAGTGACATGAATATAAACCTATATATATATATATATATATATATTTCTATATATATGTAGCTGCACTCTTCACTAAACTTTTAAGTTGTCAGAGGGAAAAATGCAAATTTAATCGTATTGAATAAACGCACGACAACTAATGCAATTTTTCAACAGGGTTTTAAAGAGTCGTTTAAATTACTCCATTCTGAGTTTTTCTTACGGTTGTAGATATTACCTAAGCTACATATGTATAGCCTAGGGAATATATATTTATTCTAATTAACGAATGTCTATATATATATATATATATATATATATATATATATATAAAGTTGCATGTGTACATATATAGTTTCATTTTCCCACTTAATCTTTTAAATGGAATAAAAAATGAACTCCGATATACTAAAATAATATTTTTTTCGAAAACTATAACCTCCAATGAAAAATAAAGAATAATTAAATTCACCTTCGATCTATTACTACATCCTCCGAATAAAATTTCAATCAGAAACTAAACAAGTGAAATATTTTTTGTTTTTTACACATAACGACGCTCAAAAATATAAGCTGATGGAGTGAAATTGAATCGATTTTGTCTTGGGTTTTCTCTCACGACGCTATTACGGAAATTACGAGTAAAATCTGCAGGGACGATACATCGTGTTTGAGCTACACTGTTAAATGCCATACGGATGTGTGCGTGAAAAGTACGCAAGTACAAAGAGTGGTGGTGCATCTCGCTCGTGCCGCGCGTGAGTTTTATCACAATAGGGATGAGCACTCGTCGAGTGATACTTCCGACAAGGCTAGCCACTACTGAAATAGATTAAGATCCTCGTCATCATCGTTCCCGCCGACGTCGCGCGCCCGTTCGAGACTAGCCGGCGAGCGCTTATGTACGCACGGAAAAGGCACGCTGTTTCAGAGAGTACGTGACATCACACATTATCCGACGTTATCTCATCCCTCGCTCTTTCACTCTCGCGCTCTCTCTCTCTCTCTCTCTCTCTCTCTCTCTCTCTCTCTCTCTCTCTCTCTCTCTCTCTCTCTCTCTCTCTCGCTGTCCCTTTCGCGCGGAGACTGAGAGCCCTTGACGTAAAGATCGAACGAAGTTAAATGAAATGTCGAATCACCGGGAATCGTCGACTTTTTTTTTATCGGAGCTTTTTATTTATACGGGGTGTTAGGAAGGTCGATGCAAAGTCTTAAGGGGGTGATGGGTCGACTCGTTAGGAACATGTGTAACCGAGGTCACCTTAGTCCAGAGTCTAAGGATTTCGAGTTATCGTGGTAAGTATGATTTTTGAAAGAATTTCCAAAATTAGGTTCTAATTCGTTCATAATGGTCAAACTGACAATAATTCGCGAGTAAACATTTATTTGCGTCTTAGTTTAATGTGTACACAATCGACGAACACCAATACAATTATTCGTATCTACACTACTAACTAAATGGGACACGTTGGATAATTAAAAACTTATCGAAAAATAAAAATAAATGTTGTGTTAAGGGGGGAAATCACAGTAGCATACAAAAAAATAGGCATATTTTCGGGAATTAATTTTGGCTGAATAAAAGGATCAATCGAAAATCTGTAAAGTAGGTTTTATGGCAATACTAAAAAAGTACAGAATGTAATTTTTTCAATAAAAAGTATTTAAAAATGGCGGCTGCGCAGCATATGTCCCAAGGCGCCTTTTTTTGAGCTCGCCGAAGACATAACTCGAGCAAATTTTTACCGATCGACTTGAAATTTTGACAGTAGCTTCGAAACATCTTTCTCCACGGAGATACGTAAGATTTTTTATTTTATACGGCTTACTTTTTTTTTATCGACGATTTTATGGCGTTTTTTTTTGTTAAAAATTTAACTTTATTTTCAAACATGCACCATTTTGCGAAAAATCAATATATCGAAAAAATCCTAAGTAGCTCCGGGGAGAAAGATGTTTCGAAGCTACTGTCAAAATTTCAAGTCGATCGGTAAAAATTTGCTCGAGTTATGTCTTAGGCGAGCTCAAAAAAGGCGCCTTGGGGCATATGCTGCGCAGCCGCCATTTTTAAATATTTTTTATTGAAAAAATTACATTTTGTACTTTTTTAGTATTGCTATAAAACCTACTTTACAGATTTTCGATTGATACTTTTATTCAGCCAAAATTAATTCCCGAAAATATGCCTATTTTTTTGTGTGCTACTGTGATTTTCCCCCTTAACGCTATTTAAAAAAAATAGCATTGAGGAGTTTTCTCCACTTTAGACGGTAAAATAAAGCTACTTTCGTGAATTTTTTTGGTAGGTTTATATTATAGATATTGATATAAAAGTTGTTAAACTTAATAAATACACTTTCAAAATACATTAAAATATTTTTTTTATGTATTTATATAACCCAAACAAACTTTAAGGGGCTATACCAGTGTGACACTTTCAAAAAATCGATTTTTTTTTGCCTTTTTCGACAGTTTATACTTTCAAGAATATTCTATAAAATTTCATGGCCGTCTCTCTTTGAAAAATTGTTGCTTTGAAATTCTTTGAAAAATTCTTCTCATTTTATCTCTTCTTCTCTTGCTGTGAATTCTTTGAAAAATTCTTCTCATTTTATCTTGCAAAAATCGATAGTTAAATATTTAAACGCGTTTTTCTCGAAATGAGATTTTCCAAATTTGCTGAATCTGTAACTCAAAGAGCAATTATCCGATTGAATTGAAATTTGAACCGAGTACTCTGCAATGTCGTAGGATATTTTTGATATGATGGAAATTGATGATTTGGCATTGAAAAAAAAACGACCATTTTATAGGCAAGAAAACAGACTTTTTTTCATAACTACGCCATTTTGTTAGATTTTGATATTTTTCGAAAATCCTACGTCATTGTACAGGAAATACCTTCCATTTTAACGACATTTTTTTCTTTTTCGGTTTCAGCTACTCAATCGGTCGGAATCACGTCAGCAGTGGAGGAACTTTTTTTTTGGCGCCTCCGAAGGCAGCGCATAAGTCGCTTGGATCTCGATATTTATCTATGAAAAAGTTATGTAATATAGGTCAAATACAGCCAAATATATTCTTAATTTTCCGAAACATTCAAGTGAGTACTTTTCTTTCAAAAAAATTCCGAAAATCACCCAAATTTTCAGCGCTCACACTGGTATAGCCCCTTAAGCGCGTTTTTCTCGAAATAACGTTTTTCGACCGCTTGTTGATGAAATTTTCGAAACTACTGAACCGATCCTTATGAAATTTTAACCACATATTTTGTTTACAACTATAGCTATAGCGTATATCAAGCTTTTTTTTTAAGTTTTGATATGTGCCATTTTTTGGCCAAAAACGGTGAAAAAACACGTTCTTTTTTTCTCGAAAAATATCCGCCATTGTGTTATTTTTGCATATATAAAAAATCGTATGATATGCGCTATAGCCATTAACATACTGAATTTTAATTTAATTTTTTGTTTCGGATGATCCATTGAATTTTTTTAATTTAATTTTTTGAAATTTAAATGAAATTTTGTAAATTTAATTTTTTTTTTAATTCAACGGATGATCGGTTTAATTTTTTGTTTCGGATGATCCATTTCCGAGATTTCATCAACCGCGCAGACCTACAATTTTTTTACGCCATTTTTTCAAATACCATTTTCGTCTATAAATAATAACTTAACTAAATATTTTTTTTCAAATGTATTTATTAAGTGTAACAACTTTTATATCAATATTTATAATATAAACCTTTTGAAAAAAAAATCATGAAAATAGCCGTTTTTAGCGTTTCAAGTGAGAAGATCCCTTAAGGGCGGGGTAAAGTATTAAAATGTTTTTTTTTAAATTTTTTAAATGAATGCATAATATATCAAGAATGTTGTGTTAAAATTTCAAGTCGATCGGAGTAAAATTGACGAAGTTATGAGTATTTGAGCGTCTATTGCTCCATGCCGTTCTCTTCTCTTCTGCGTTTTTCAAACCGTTTTTCTGAGACTTGTCATATTTGAAGTCCGTGTGCACGATAACTTAAAATCTACTGGACCAATCGCTTTGAAATTTTGCACAGTACTTCTTCACATAATTCA
>CAXFZQ010000009.1:0-11519 GCA_964007375.1 Ophion obscuratus | reverse complement strand
CAGCAAGGCTGTGTATGATTTGTGTATAAAATCCGACCTCGTCATTCAAATAGTCTCATCAGAAAAAAATATTGAAAATCGACCTGTTTCATGGAACCCGATCGTTCGAATCTCTAAATATCGCCAAACAAACATCCTCAGACAATTTTCGGTCTCCTTTCAGCACTTTTTTATCTGGCTCAGGGCGACGGAATCCTTGCAAATTACGAAAGTTATTGAGGCCGGTGCAAAACTTCTGGCGCTACGGAGAGGTAAGTTTTCGAAATGTCCGATGCACACCGGAAGTCGCAAAAGGGAAAAAGAGCGCCGGCGGGCGGACGATGCGAGAGATCGTAGAAAAATTTCATTTATCGCGAGAAAAATAGGGGTTGAACTCGGTGAGCCAGCGTGCTATAAACTTTTGTCGAGTACAAGGGACGTTATACATGTATAGTACGGCAGCGGTTTGACGTCGAGAAAGCGATGTGTGTTGGGAGGTCGCGTTTCTATACGGTTTTGCTTGCTTGAAGAATTGTGCGAGGGGTGCAGGTTTGGTCGGCATGGTCTCTGCAGGGGATGAGGTAGCGACAGGTTGGTGATGCCGAGCAGAAAAAGTCGCTCACCTCCGACTATTGGACTGAGGGACGCGATGGAATGAGCTGGAGAATAAAAGGAAAACAACCCGAGAATTGAATGAATTTCTTTCCTCTGGAAAGAATAATAGAGAGAGAAAGAGAGAAAAGGACTGCCGGTCCACGTCAAGCGGTACACACATTATCAGAAAGGTCGAAACCTCATGACATCGCACGCGTACACACAAGAGGCCGAGAGAAGAAAAATGCTCCCTCGGTACATTGCTTGATGTCCAAATGAAAGGGGCGATTGCTTTTGGAGTAAATCACCGACAAAGTCTGTTAACTGTTCTATAGAGGGTTCTCGATATCAAAAGCATTGTCAAGCAACATCTGTGAAGGATATTTCGACAAATCAAAGCCCCATGGACTTTTTCAAACAATGAGATCGTGTTGCTATATGTGCAGATTCTCGTCATACTGAACACGGATAAAAAAGATGAGTTGAAATAAACTAAAAGCGTTTATTTCATCTTTTCTTATTTAAATCAACTATAATTTCCGTAATATAAATATATTTTTTGTTTGATTCGACCATTGCAGAGATTTATCTCAAATAAGTACATCAACTCAGTTAAATCAATGAGTTGATGTTACCTCCATTGATTAATAAAAATTATATATGCTTCCAATAGTTTTTATATTTGGTATTCTTTGCTCGAAAAAAGGTTTAGTCGTATAGACTAAATGTTTTTGTTTTAATTAAGGAACATATTCATATACGCAATAGTACGCTCTGTGTCCGAAGTGTGGGCGGGATTCGAGGTTTCTCCCGCAAGCCACTTGTATTCTGAGCGAGCATACAACCGAGTCCGCGAAACATATCGAAACACGACGAATTTCGCGTATCTTCGATTGTGGTCAGCTAAATGTATTCCGAATGACGTGGTAATTATACGACTTGTCTATTGCTGGTTGCGAATTAAAATACCATTAATTCGAATACAATTTTCATTCGTTCGAAATACTGATATATTTGAATTTGAGACTGATTCACTGTATGCAAATAAAAATATTTTTTATTTAAACACAACTCTTGTATGTTGAAATCAATAATGGTCCTCCATTAAATGCGTATTCATTAAATTGTCTACTTCAAGGGATGCTTAAAACAAATTAACTCGTTGAAAGCCGTGAGGCAGTGAAAATACCTAAATTCTTAAATTAAATCGACTTTTTCAACACTATACAATATCATTAAAAGATAACTGCAGCCGATCCTATACTTTTGAAAAAGGACCCCTGAACGATTTCGTTTTAACCACTTGCTTTCTCCATAGGATATGCCTAGGTCAACTATCTCAAGAACCAGCCGACATCCAAACCTGCCTATTCTTCACATCACTTCATCATTTCATGTTCAACGCAAAGTGTCCCCAGCTGTCATCGGATCTGCAATCACCATCAATTCTCCAGCGAATAGGAAAAAACGCGAGAGTGAATTGAGAAAACCTTGAGAGATGCCCAAGCTCTGCGCAATATGAAGCAACAGTAATCGACATGAGCTTCGTAACTGCAGCCCCACAGGGAAGGTACGCTTTGTGCTCCAAGCTCTTCTCCGTTTTCTCGTTTGCATAGGCACGCGTATAACGCGCGTCGCTGGCATAAAACCCTGAGGTCGAGTGCTAGAAATGGGATAATTTCAGGACTGATTATTCGACGCTAATTACCCAAGGAGCGAATTAATAACTGGGCTTGGCATGCGAGCGCCGCGGGCGTACTTCAGATATAGCTTGGGCACCGGCTTCGAGTGCTCTCCATTTAGTTTTCGCTCTCGCTCTCTCTCTCTCTCTCTCTCTCTCTCTCTCTCTCTCTCTCTCTCTCTCTCTCTCTCTCTCTCTCTCTCTCTCTCTCTCTCTCTCTCTCTCTCTCTCTCTCTCTCTCCCTCTCCCTCCCTCCCTCTCTCTCTCTCTCTCTCTCTCTCTCTCTCTCTCTCTCTCTCTCTCTCTCTCTCTCTCTCTCTTTCTCTCTCTCTCTTCGTTGCCATACGCCAAGTTGGGAGCTCTCTCCCAAAACCAGCGAGTTCTTATCACCGTTTGAGAATTGATCCACGTCAGTGCTTAATTGCATACAGACGTACACAAACATCCCAATATACAGCTAGGCGGTGCATTGTTGGGATGCGAGCGGAGGAATAGAGTAAACTGACTGCAAAGTTGTATTAAGATACCACGTATGGGGAAGGCGCCAATCCTGTCCCGTGACAGTTGCAGCGAACGTCCTCCGACAACAACTTGCGATTAGTGGTCCATTCAATCAATATGGTATTCAAGCCTCAGTCATTCTGGTGACAGTTTGTTTGGGTTTGCTGGATGAGAAGTCTTTGTCATGTGATCAACAATGTTATTCTAATCAATTAGTCAATGAACCTCATTTAACTTAGACAACGGCGCTGTAACCGATTGGCCAATGGGCCCCATTGAACCCAAATAATCCCAAACATCGCTTCTATAATAGATTGGTTAATCAACCCAATTACTGCCATTCAAACTCAAATAAACTCAATCAATGTTTCCCTAATCCATTGGCCAATGGATCCAATGGGGCCCAAATGAACTCAAAGAAGCCCAAATAATGTTTTTACAATAGATGAGCTAATAAACCCAATTGAAGCCATGCAAACTTAAACAAACCCAAACAATGTTTCTTTAACCAATTGGCAAATGATCCCAATTAAACCCATAGAGACTCAAACAAACCTAAACGATGTTTGTCTAATCGATTACCTACTGAACCCAGTTGGATCCAAACGTCCTAAGCAATTGGCAATTGAAGCTATGCAAACTCAAACAAACCCAGACAATGTTTCTCTAATAGATGTGCTAACGAATCTAATTGAAGCCATGCAAATTCACACAAACCCAAGCAATGTCGCTCCGACGAACCAGAAGAATGCTTTTCTAGTCGATTGGTTAATGACTGCTGATCTAAAAAGATCGAAAGCCGTTGCTTCGTATTTCACATCCCCTACTGATTTGAATACAAAATTAACATCCAGTTCTAAAATCATTAGAGGCCAATTTTTTTCATTCATTCAGGAATATCATTCATTTGTTCCAATGAAGTCAACTGGCAAGCAGTGTGACTTGCGGCGTTGATTAAAAGCATCACATCCGAATAGGTTGATTGTTATCTCCATCGTGACAGCGAAAGAGGTTCGAAAATATCATTTACTAAGTTACGTATGAGCAGCGATTGTCATTACAGTGCCGGATCAAACGTGAATCCCGTGTTATGTTTCCCCCCCATAAAATTGTGATGACACAATAGCGATAGATAGCGCCATAAAAGCGATACGGTGCGCGACGAAAATACAGGGATATGTGTCCGCGCCATCGACCCTTCCTAGATGATGTAGACAGTGGTGATCGTTTATCAGGCCTACTCGTGCTGCACGTCATTCGCTCGTCAACCCAATGGCACGTCATGCCGAGGAAAAACCGCTCAATATACTGAGCCCAGTCCTTGAATATCGGTAATATCGTGTGAATTTCCTCAGCAGTTCACGGACGCCCGTCCAGCATCACTGCATGCAATTCCGCCTGGAGATTTTCGGCAGAACGGGTATAGCTGGATGATTATCCATTTTTTCCACTGTCCATTGTCGCAATACATAGGCGACGAGTAGGAAGTACCGTCTATTCCGCGTAGCTTTTTCTATCAATAAGCACATCTAGGAAAACTGATCCATTCGACCCTCCGTCGTCACGCTTCTACAAATTTGGGCTGGTCACCCACGGGATCAAAATAACCCCAGTCGTTTTCAAGCTGCTGCCTTGCGAACACCATAGGTCAATTTGGGTTCAAAGCATTCTGCAGCATACCTTTTTCTATTCTAGAATACGGAAAACCCGCTTCACTGCGAGACGTCTATAAATATCTAAATATTTAACACAAATATTGAACATGACAATTCAAAAAATAATGAAGTTGGGCTGGTCACCCATGGAGTCAAAATGACCGTAGTCGTTTTCAAACTGGTGCCCTGCGAACACCATAGGTCCATTTGTGTCTAAAACGTTCCGCGGCATATATTTGATATTCTAGCATATAGAAAACCCGCCTCACTGCGAGACCTCAATCAAATATCGAAATATTTAAACAAAATCTTGGACATGAAAATTCTAAAACTATTAAACGCTTGTTACGTAAAGTCATAGATTTCATATTTTTAAATATCGGTTAGTAGTCTTTACGAGTGATCCTTTTGAGATATGGTACTGTTGGATGAAAAATCCTCGCCTAGTGAGCGTGCCGAAAAAAGGTATTGAGTGTGATATCTGAAAAGGGCTAGGTCGCCAAAAATATTTTTCACACTGTCCTCATCGAAAAACATCGAAAAACTGGGCAGCCAAGCCCCATTGCACGCGAAGAACCCCATTTAGCCTCAACCTTGGCAGTGTGGTCACAATCTGTACCGCAATAAGCACGGAGGCTGGAAAGCAGTCCCTACTTTAAAGGTTCATAAATAAATAAACATCCGTGGATGTTCTCCATTACGTATGTAAAACGTACGAGTTTTACATGACAGCCTGATCACCCTCAAGTTGGACTCCTTACCCCGTTGCGAGTATCAGCATTGCATGCTGGTCGAGTGCCTTCATTTATCGTCCACCTGGTATTCACTTGCCGGCAATTGCTTCGGCAATTACAATGGGATTTATTGTAATTGCGAGTTTTACGAGCTGGATGACTAGACCAGCGTGGACGACAGATATGAGATTTTACAGCTGCGCGGGTGGGTAAACTCGCGCGCCTAGAGATCCCTGTTGGACAAACCATCAAGACGATTTGCTTTTAAGCCGGTACATGCGTTACCCGTGCCGTGCAAGAAGCAAACATTCGCTTGGTTGCATTGGTATACGCTTTTTGCGACCTGCGCTGCTGCCTACAATCTGCAGCTTTCGCTGGTGACGTTAATCCCGCTTATGAGTTATGATACCTTCACTTCATGGAGCCGTCACTGTTTTACTGCCTGCCTTCGAACATGGCATAATGAAAAAAATGCCGACTGCCAGTGAGTGTACAGGTATTGGGGAGGGGGTAAGCGAAGAAACGCGTTAGACACCGCTAAAGGAAAGGCTAAAACCAATCTGGGCGTCAGCGTGTTCCCTATACGTGTTCCCCTGAATAATAAAAGGGTGTAGTTAAAAAAATATGCGCGTATATGCTCTGTAATCTCCGAGTGCCGAGACGGAGCGTGCATAGTCGCTAAACATTATTCGCCAGCTAATAGGACCTCGGCCTATGTATACGTACGTATGGAGCTTGAGACAGGAATGCTCAATTTGACTCGCGATAAGGAACCCCTTAGGTGGGTCTCGTTAATAGAAATTTGTACCGCAGTAAAAATGCTTTGCAAAAGAAACTAAAAATGGACGAACCGGACCATATTGAGGCCAGGCATGTGAATCATAGGAATTTTCTCATAGCATACTTTTATAGCCTAGGGTCGTAACTTTAATTTAAAGATTTTACAAGGATTCTAAAAATTGACCCAGCGTTGACGATTTCACTAAACCCTCTTACCTTTTGCGTCTTTCTCGAAACCATGTTTTCTGAAACGGTGTAAGTCGTATCTCAGAATCGATTCGTCCGATTCACGAATTTGGATAAAGCATAGGTTGTAACATTTTTTACCATATGATCCGATTTTGTCATCTGTTTATCCATATGTCAACAACAAATGATTGAAGTTATTTTTTGTCGAAAATCGAACTTTTTTCTACGGCTTGCCATTTTCGTAGTTTTCAAAATTTCAAAGTAGTATCTGGTCCTAATCTGGTCCTACAGAAGTTGTATTATTATAAATACTAAAAGTAATTCTCTCTAAAAAATACTAAAAGCCTTCTCGCCAGCAGCATCTACACCGACTGACCATGCAGCAACGGTGGTACTTTGTTTGAATAATAAAACTCTAGTCTTTATAAATATTTTTCAAATAAAAAATCTCGGCAAGACTACGTATTAACTGCGTATGACATCCCGACCTCGTTATCCCAAACTCTCAACAGAAAGAAATACTGCCATGCGGCCTGTTTTTTGGCAGTTGTATTACATTTTCACTACTTTGCGAACGGGCGTCACTTCCGGAGTACGATGTTTCGGATTCTGATAGCCTACCATATCGAGTACCCTGCCCAAGTTTCCCACCGTGCCTGACGAGCGTCCAACACGCGTACCTCCCCCGCAGGAAAGTTCTTTCGCCCTTGATTATCGATTCCCCGGAAATATTGTGCGCCTCGCGATAGCGCTATCTATTATTCGCTGATCATGGGTTCCAGAAGAGTTCGGTTCCTCCACCAAGAACGCCATTTTTAGCAAAACCTGTGCACAGTCTTGAAGAATTGCGCGAGAATACATACAAGTAGGCAGTTACACAATTGCCACACACCATTCTTTGCAACGCACATCACTCCGGTATACTTATCGAGCGAGGAGAGTAGGTTGCCTCGACACTATTGCCAGACTCTTACCACCAGATCCCAGAATCATCGTTCTCATGTACACACGTAAGCCTCCGAGTCCCCGACAGCCCTCAGTTAACAGCGATACAGGGGTACGCGAAAAACAAATAAGAAACCCACATACCCGAGATAAATCGCACGGTATATTGGCTAGACACAAGTCCAGGGTGTATTTATCTCAGGGCACTGCAAAAAGGCAGGCGTTTCAATAAAAAAAAGTTCTCCATGTAGTGCGTGCGTATGCCCTCATAGGTGGAGTACGTAATTCCTCTGGAATGAGAGACTTGCTCACCGCGAGCTGGAAGACCTCTCATTATGACTCAATGCCTAATAATGAGGCTCCACGAGATAAATTATTCCCAGGAAACGGCAGAGCTTTTTTCTTGCTCTTTTTGCCAGCAGATGCGAAAGTACCAGCCGGACTTGTAAGTTGAGGTTTGTTGCTCGTTGAATGAGTCTGCTACCCAACACAATAGTCCTGTCGCGCTACCGCTTCCATCTTCCTCGAGGATCCGCTGAAAAGACTTTTTTTTCTCGAGAAACACGACTCCCAGAGATTCTCATTATCCAACGATAGTTGCCTCGACGACGCGCGAGAATTTCCGAGATTAAATTGCGTATCGCGCTAGGCCGGGAATAATGCGCAGATAAAAAAAAGACACTGGCGTCGTTGGATCCTTGGTCTTCAGGGGCGGCTGGAAAAGAGTAGAAAGCTCGCCTTTTTGGGCTCACGATTTTACGGTGTCATCCGTCGTGGTGCTGGCGCATGCCAGACCAAGTTTTGCAGCCTATGGAGCCCCATCTGGAGGGGTATTGAGTTTCCCTTGTACACTTTGGGTTGGCTGTCTCCAGCATTCCTGTCGTTGACACTTTTCCTTTGTCTTTTATTCTTTTTTTGCTTCCACGTCATCAATTCGAAAAAGTGCCAATTATGGTAAAGACTGCTCAGAGTAGCTTGAAAAATAATCGGCTTCGGGCAAACCGGAAGTCCAAGCTTATTCTGTAATTCTGAAGAACATATTACCTGGGAACGCTACTTCCGTTCCATTATTCTAAGGATATTTTTCGCAGTTCTTTTCTCTTTCAATTTTTATCAGAGCAATCCCTCTTCAAAGTTCATCCAACTATTTCAACCTTCTCCTGTTATCGCTTACACCGTCGCTATCATCGTTCAGACGGCTGTCCACCGTGAATCTTGGATAAGCTCCAGACACTGCTGAACTCGCCACCGCGTGTGCGATCTTTTTTCCTTAACCTGCGTTTTTTGCTTCAGCCACCCGAGAGTGATCGTACCGAGAGACCCCGACCCAGAATTCGCGGCCATGAGATCGAGAATTCAAGCTCATTTCTGTCCTGCATTTTCATCATCATTGTCAGACCCAATAGGCATTAAGTGCCTCCCATATAGGGTCGTCTGTCGTAATAAAAATGCCAGCATTCAGCCATTAAACGGTTTGCTGATAATCGGCCAATAATTCGTCGACCAGCATTGGGGTACTGTAGGCGGATGAACAGCTTGCCACATCTATGCCAGCCATTCGTGGGCCAATACTATCGCACCGATAATATGGCGAAGAGCATTGGGGTATCGTAGGCGGATGAACGGCTTGCCAGATCTATGCTAGCCATTGGTGGGCCAATACCATCGCACCGATAATATGGCGAACTGCATTGGGGTATCGTAGGCAGATGAACGGCTTGCCAGATCTATGCTAGCCATTGGTGGGCCAATACCATCGCACCGATAATATGGCGAACTGCATTGGGGTATCGTAGGCGGATAAACGGCTTGCCAGATCTATTCCAGCCATTGATGGTTTGTTTTTGGGCGTTTTGCAAATGGAGGTCGTTAAACTGTAACATGTAAAAAACAAGGGATAAGATGTCGAAAAGCATATCCCACTGATGAAGCTGAAATTTTTAACCGACCTTCTTTTCAATATTTTAGCAGAACCTTTAAAAGGATATTGGCGACTTGCAATAGTTTTCGATATATCGTATATTGAAAGTTATTTATTGTACTGCACTTCTACTATATTAAATAAACCCAAACAAACCCATCCCACATGACAAGTGATATGCACATACGGGCGAGCACTGTTTGCCAGGAAGCAGCGCGGCCGGAGGAGTGGGGGGTATCTATCGGATATATAGATATACTTGTATCGCGTGAAATAATAAACTTTACAATGCGATATATCGAAAACTATTGCTAGTCGTCAAAAATCCGTTAACGGTTTCTCTGAGGATAATGAGAGGAAGTTCGGTGCAACATTTCAGCTCGATCAGAGGAGTATGCTTTTCGGAACTTCACCCAAATCGAGCGAGTTATTTTTACAGCCTAAATGGACCAAAAAAATTGTCGGTAAACTTTAATGTCGCAAATAAAATTGTCGGCATAAAAGTTTTTGTTTTTATAATTCGGCATAGAATTTTTATTTTCATAATTTGTCAATTTTTTGTTTTTCATTTCCGGCAGAAGATCCGGCAGCCGTTGCCGGGCCGATATGGGCGTATGCTAGTTGGCCAAGTGTTAGCAGCCATTCATGGGTTACCATTACCAACCATGCATGGTGCGGAACTGGCCCGTTTACATAGCCATTACCGCGCCATCGTTTGTTCTCTGGCAACCAGTCATGGGCCATTACTGTGCCGATTGTAAAACCCTATTTGGGCTATTATTAATAGTCGATTAAGGCCTTAGGCCACTCTAGAGATTACATAAAAGGATGTTTATCATACATATCAGTGACTGTATACAATAATTGTTTTTAAACGATTAATTTCAAAATGGCGGCTGTGCAGCGTGTATCTCAAAACTGCATTTTTTAAGTCGGCCGGAAACATAACTCAGACAATGTTCAACGATTCACTTGAAATGTTGAATATATCTTGAAAAATACATTGTCTATGGAAGTACGTAGGATTTTTTCTTTATATTGCACAGTTCATTTGTTATTAACAATTATCTGACGATTTTTTAGGCACATTTTTGGAAAGTAAAATATGTATGATAGACACCCTTTTTTGTAATCTCGATTTGTTTTGTAGTTTTTCTGAAAAAAAATCCCCAAAAAGCCGATTTTTTTCGGCCTCTAGACTGGCTTAACTCCTTAAAGTTATTCCCGTTGATTATCGTTTGATCCGGTATTTTAGATCGTCACCTCGTATATATTGTTACGCTCGGGTCACCGCCGTAGCCATATATATCAATGGATGATGTTAAATATAATTCTTACACGACTCACGGACAACTGGAGTCTTTAAGATATGAAGTTGGACAACTGCGCCGGTTAGAAGGAACAATAACCAAAGTCCTTTTAACAGGGGAGCACTTTTACCCCATCTACGAAGTTGTGATTAGAGGGCCCCGTGTCCGAGCACAATGGACAGTCTTCATTTTTGCGAGCTCATACGAAGTGTGAAACTTTCCTGACTAAACGTCTTAAGGGCATACACCACTGTAAACGTCTAAAATTAAGTGATTTTTCACTATTTTTTGGTTGGAAGGACAAGAGGATGCTAATATTCAAGAATGTCATTAGTCACATCTTTAAGTAAACAGAAAAAAATTATATTTCAAAATTATACAAAATGGTAACGCTCGCGCCCTTCTTGTGAAGCATGTTGAGTTTAAGACGCCCTGCAGCAAGCAGTATAACTGACGCAAAATTGAATCTGGGAAAAAATCTAAAATTCTATTAATTTATATGAGTATAGCTAGAGAAATACGTGAGGGATTTTGAAAATATGATTTTTTGTATAATTGGCAAGCATTTAAAGTAAAAACTCAAATTTCGACAAAAAAAGGACAATCATTTGTTAATTACTAATGTTATAATTAACCCATGAAAAATCCCGACTTATTCCTTTTCGGAATGTTATTTTAAAGATGTGCTCAAAATTTAGAGTGCAAATAATGAAAATTGTTGGAGTTATGCTGCCTGCCGTTTTGAAAAATTGTATTCCGAGAAAAACGGTCGACGTCCTGCACACGGGCCAGCTACCGCCACCGTGGATCCACACGGGCCTGCGGACCTTTGTTTTACAGGTACCAAATTTTTTCCCCCTTATTCTAGATGGTTTAAAGCATCTCTTAAGCTAATTATTAAAAAATCATTTGTTTGAAAGTTTCACAGTGGTGTAACCCCTTAATAAATATTATACACCAATAGTAATCATTTCATTTTGTGCTATAGGCAATCAGAGATGCAGGTCTGAGAGATGAGGGTTGATGGCCTCAGAACCAAACATGTAGCCACAACATTCGAATCAAACGGTTTACATCCTATAAAAAAGGAAATACATTCATGGGACGTATATACATACAGTGGGTAAAAAAAGTATTTGTACATCTAACCCGATACTATTGTTAATTTCACTATATTTTTTCGTTCCTGTTTTCCCAAGATTTTTCAAACACACACCATGTATATTTAGG
>CAXFZQ010000008.1:7500-14918 GCA_964007375.1 Ophion obscuratus | reverse complement strand
TCTGTAAAAAAATAAAATAGACATAAACTCACTTGTAGTTTTAATAATATGCGACGTTTATTTTGCGACTTAGGATTTGCTTTTCTTCATTTCTTTTTTCCGCTCTCTCACTCTTCACTCGACCCAAGGGAGAAAACGAAAAAAAAAAAACCGAGAATTTCGTCACATTTGCGAATATTTTGTCATGTCGTGTTTATAACTTACACACCTAACATTATTTCTTGCTCGTTTAATTATTTACAATGGCGTCAAATCGTAAAGATAATACAAAGTAGCGGCCTTATGTTGATATAATATACGACGACGAGGGGTCGGGGGGGGGGGGGGGGGGCGACGTGCACGATATATTCATTCTTTTTTGCTCTTTTTTTGTTTATCGCCAAAACTATTGGATAATGTGTGTGGGTGTATGTGTCGTTGATAATACAATTTGTCTAATATTTATCTACGTATATAATTAATATACGCAAGCGGCTCCGGAATGTTGTCAACTCACTGTCTCTTTGTATGATCACAATAATTATCATACAGTAGGATTGTATACATGAAATATACACTCAAAAATTATCTTCATATCGTATGTCTCTTGTTCTGTCCCGCTAGACAAACTTGGATACTATATACACACACACACACACACACACACACGCACGCACGTACGCACACACACACACACACACACACATATATGTTTTTTTTCTACATATATTCATATATAATCATTTATAATTGTATACACAATGAACTATATCCAATTTGATCGTAATAAGCTTCTGTATTTGTTTTAGTAAAAAGAAAGTTTCAATGAATACAAAAGATTCTACTGCATCGTTAATCATGAAAACTGAGAAAGCTGTATAATACAATTTTTGAGGACACGCGGATTTTGTACCGGTATAATTCAATGCTATTTTGATATTCAAAGAAAAGAGCTTATGGCCATACACCCATTTTTCACACTTTTCTTCGACATTATACGTCGTTTCTCATTCGATTTGCATATTCGTGCACTCTATTATATTCCTCGTGTATATTTGTGTCTGTGTGTGTGTGTAAGAGGGTATATGTGAATATATATATATATATATGTATATATATATATATATATTTGTATGGGAATGTGTATATATATATATTTATATGCGCTATATTAATTATTATAATGTATATTTACAGATTTCGTTTTGTCTATCCGGCCAAGCACGGTCTCCTTTGATATGGATGATTATCAATTTTCTTTTTTTAAATATCGACGACAGTAATAATAATAACTATAATAGCGATAAAAATATTAATACAGTGATAGGAGCTAATACAATACACCCGATGACTAATGGTAGCTTATTTTGAAATATAACATAATATTAACGATGACAATAATAATAATAATAATAATAATACTAATAATAACGGTAATAGAGTTACGATATTCACTCCGTGCTCGTCAAACTGCTATGGTTGAAAAATCGATAATGGTGTATCGTTGGGTAATCATCAAATTGTATAATTTAATGAGAAAAACCCAAGGGTACGACGGGAAAAAAGTTGTCACAATTTTCACAATTAAAAAAAAAACTATTGTGGAGGGCTGCAGTTTTTATCCGAGATCTCTGTTTTAACGATGACCGCAATGAAACGATCAACATATGGATGTTTTTGTGCAAAGCAGAGAGTTGGAGGAGAGTACATTAATAATTATCTACATTCTCTTTTCTTTTCCTCAATCACGAGACATTCGCACTTTCTCGTCATACGATGCCCATTTTGCTCGATCAATTTTATTCTTTCTCTCAGCTCAATCAGCACCGGCCAATTTGTTTTTTGTTTTCCATCCGAGATTGTACGGCTTGGAAGACTTTCCAAAATACACACTTCCCTCGTTGCATCGAAAGAACAATTTTTTACGATGTTTTTTTTTTGTTCACTCTGTATTAATCATCAATTGTTTTATACCGGAGTTTTTACCGCTGCACGTGTCGGAATTTCGCGCAATGTTTTCCTGTATATTCCATCGAAAGGATCTTACGAATATTTATTCTAGGATCTGTTTCATGCAATGTACGGAAAAATTGATCGTTTAGTTTAGGGAGTTAACGATCGACAACTGTGCAGGTACGTGAATAAAACAATTGATAATCGATACGATGAAGATGAAAATACTTTGCGTGAAGCGTTTTCATCACGAGAGTGCAAATTATTGTTTTCAAATTCAAGAGAAGTCATTGGCTTTTCCATCGACGATTGATGTTCAGCCCTTTTTTGGACAATTCAGCTGGTTCGTGAATTTTTCTCAATCCTATGTTGGCTACAATTGACGACATTCGCGAATCAATAAGATTTTTCATACAATACAAAGCGTCCCTGGAAGATTGCACTGCCAATTGCCTACTTAGAAATGTTACGTCCTCTCGTGAGCTCTTTCGCAATCCAAAATTGTCAAACGTTTCGCGCACTCGAGTGAAAATCGCTGGGAGGATTTTTTCACATTCGGCGCTTGTATTTCACCTGTTATCTTTTTTTTTTCACGGTTCGTGGAATATTTTTACGCGTACGAGTGTTCGAAGTGTTCGCAGGGAGGATTTTTATGCTCGAGTGGGTAAAAACGAGTCACTGCGAAATATCGATATTTTCATGCACCGAAAACATATCGATGTATTAACCCTTTTTTTCCCCAATATCTACGCGTACGCGGGTTGTGCGGTATCAGAAACGCGAGAATGAAAAAGCGCACCGGTATTCCCATGTCCCGCATACGGGCGATCCGATTTGTCGAAAAGGATTTTTTATTTTGGACTGCGAAATTTTGAGCATTCGCCGATGAGTGAAATGAACAAAAGTATGGAAAATATCGCAGATTGATCCTCGAAAGCTTATAACGAAAAAAAATGCGCCGATCTGCGCGATGTTTAAATATATATATATATATATATATATATATATATATATATATATATATATATTTTGAGAAAAACAAACGTATCTTCGCGCCCGATGGATATGCGGACGAAAAGAGGGCGTCTGAAGAAAAACGAAGCGGGTCTTTCGAGCGACTAAGCATTCACGAATGACCTGTAGATGTTGACGCAAACACCCCGGAGCAGTTTGACCGTGCTCGGGGGTCACAAATATACACACACATTTTACGAGCGCCATCATTTACACGCATTGTGAATCGTCCTCGCAGTCGTGCACTTTTCCCCCTTGCGTTTGTTTTTCGAATGTCAATAGTCCGAAAGCCCCGAGAATCGCTCCAAGGTAAGAGACGATTTTGTCGAATCGTCTCGACGTGTCAATTGGTATGTTCCTCGTAAAAGACGCGACCAGGCAGGCTCGAGGACGTTCGTGATGGTCTGTTTTGTTGAGCTGTATCGCCAACGGCATAACTGCCGGCACCGACAACACGACGGTACGGAAAGATCTGCTGATTGTGCCAAGTTTGTGATCCGTTCTCGGGCTCGTCCCCGTTGTTGTTGTTGTTGTTGTTCTCGCAATAGCGGAATTTCGCGCGACCGTAACGCTAGACCATCGCCTGATACTTTTGATCGGGTAATATGTAAGACTCGGAGGCGTCGACGGGCGACGAGGAGGCCATCTCGTTGGCCGAGGCTGGATTGAGATGATGATGACCGAGATGAGACATGGACGAGGTTAACGTCATATTGTGATGATATTGTGGATGATGATGATGATGATAATTGCTCTGCGGGCTGTGATGCATGTGGCTTATCTGGCTCTGATAATAATCACCGGAAGCGTAAGGATTCTGATAGGCGTTGTAGGCAGTTTGACCGGGATAGCACTGACTGGGATTCACGGAGCCCGGTGACGCGGAGGTCCACGGGAAACCGTATTCCCCGTGATGTATCTGATTCATGGGAGGTGGATACGAAGACGGTGGTAATTGACTCGAGCCCGGTGTCAATGGTGGGGATGGTGTCGTTAATGCGCTACTGGCTCCGCTGCCGCCGGTCGGTGTACTCCCGAGTCTCGGATACGTCGAGTTGCTCGATATTATCGGCGAATTCGGCCCCGGTGCTTCCTTGCCACGGGGCGGCGAAACGGGCGATGCCCGTCGATTGTTCGAAGGTTGGGATGATTGCATCTTGTTCGCGTTGTTACTCTGCCCCTGGCTGGCCCTCGGTGATCCTTTCGGGGTCGAGGTTTGCTGCTGTTGCTGCTGCTGCTGCTGCTGTTGTACCTGCTGTCTGCACTTTGCCCGCCTGTTCTTGAACCATACCTGTTGACACGATAAGCATAACGGTACATTCGTGACGAGCTCGATAACGTATAACGTCAATTGTTGGCTCATCGGGTTGACAAAGTTTCGGCCCATTCCAGAAAATCTGGAAAAATGGGTGATCACTTGGCAATAATGATTCGCCGAAAGAATTTAGTTCTCGATGTTAAGAGAGACTTTGTCCTTGAAATTTTCAAAAAATCAATTTTTTTTTAAATTACGGATTTTTAATCTCTAGGAGGGATGCCTCTATGGACCAGGCATTGCCGATTAGCGGTAATTATAAACACATTTGTGTAAACACATTACAAAACTTTAAACGCATTTTTCTCGAAAACACGTTTGTCTCGAAAACACGTTTTTCCCGAAAACACGTTTCTCTCGAAAACACGTTTCTCTCGAAAACACGTTTTTCTCAAAAACACGTTTTCTCTCTCGAAAACACGTTTTTTCTCTCGAAAACACGTTTTTCTCTCGAAAACACGTTTTTTTCTCTCGAAAACACGTTTTTTCTCTCTCTCGAAAACACGTTTTTTCTCTCGAAAACACGTTTTTTCTCTCGAAAACACGTTTTTTCTCGAAAACACGTTTTTCTCTCGAAAATACGTTTTTTCTCGAAAAAACGTTTTTCTCGAAAACACGTTTTTCTCGGAAACACGTTTTTCTCGAAAACACGTTTTTCTCGAAAACACGTTTTTTCTCGAAAAAACGTTTTTCTCGAAAACACGTTTTTAAAAATGGCTGACATTCTCCTGACCGCTGTAATTAACATATCGACGTGAAATTTCGCGAGCATACTCAGAAAATATGTCTTCACGGAATGACGGATCGTTTTTTCGATAGATACATTTTTGCATTTATTATTTATCTTTTTATGCGACAAAAAAAAACGCGAAAATTCGATTTTTATTTTAATTGCCGCCATTTTTCGAAATTTGTACTAAACGAAAAGCCCATCCGTCATTCCACGACCAAAGGGTCACAGATTGATAATATGCTTTGAATTTGTGTTTCAGATCAACAAAGAGATCAGTGATGTCAGCCGTTTACCTCCCGCGACTTGAGGTCCTGTTTTCGCGGAGCTGCAACGGCCGCCATTTTGGTTTTTCTTTTTCAAAAAAAAAAATTTTTTAACGTTCTGTATATCATGAATAAAAGCGAGAAAAAAACCGCACTCAAAAAGCTTTACTCGTTACCTTTAAAAAAAATAAAATGTAAACACCTGAAATACGGCACTCCAAGGACAGTCTCCCATAAGGCGCCTCACGTGGAGGAAAAGGGGACGTAAATAGATCGAAACTCGAGTACCATGCACGGAAACGGGTATTTGTATTCTTTCTCTTTGGAGGCAAACTGTGAATTCGCTTCCTCATCGTTACTCCTACTCGTTATAAATAGCAGGCGTATTAAGTTTGAGAAAGAAGATCGCACATCGTGATGCGGTTTTTCATCTTGTTGGAAAGCAAAACCCTTTTCGTCCCCTCATCGAGAAGGAGCGACAAGACGGGAACCCAACGTCTTGGCGTACTGAGGAGATCGGAAAGGAGATGATCTGTCACGCGAGTGAGCGTGCTCGAAAGGACGCAACACGAGAGAATTCGGCGAATGCGCCAAGAGCAAGAAAAATAAAGAAGCACAGTGAGGAAGAGACAACTCGTTATCGCTCGACGGAACAAACAAGAAGCGGTAAAAATTGATCGATGGATGGAAGAAAGGAAACCAGGGAGTTAATCGGCGCAATGGGAAAGTAATCGGGGGCGGATGGGCGTAACGTTTCATTGAATCTCAACAATAACAGCATTGCTCAGCGTGACACGGGCACCCTTCGTAGTCTCACTATTCCTTGGATACACCGTGTTACATTGATGCACTATACACAACATACCTATTCCTTTATATACCAATATATACACAGTTATAGAGCAACTCTTGGGGCTCGTACGGCCCCGAGTGCCTACGAGGATTTTCCTCGTGGTTCTTCTGCCGTTGTGGGCTTGCGGTATACGCGAGGACGTAATACACGCGTGCATATATGTTTGTGCATTTATACACATGGAAATGTGCATCTGTGTGTGTATGTGTAGAGGGGTGAGTATCACACTTGTACGTAACCGTGCAGACGAGAATCAAAGCTGCATTATATTATACGAAGGGAGAGAGAGCACAATCCTCAGACTCGTTGACAGGGATGAAGACCCAGTGATGAGACACACACGCATGGGTGTGTGCGTGTGCATTCACGTACTGGGAGAAAAGCTCGGGCAGTGATTCGGGATCGAGGGCCGGCACATCTGACTCCGTCTCTCTTTCTCTCTCCTACCCCCACACGAACCTTTAGAATTTGTTAGAAAGGGAAAGAAGGAGGGAGAGAGAGAAAGGGGGGGGAGGATGGAGAAGAGAAATAAGGGACGTGGTTACCTATACCCACGCATCGGCGTTACTATAACAACAAACATCCGCGTACTAGCAACGTAGGTACTATAGAAAAAGCAGCATCCTCCCTCTTTGCTTGACAGTACACCGCGAGAAAATACATGTGTGTGTGTGTGTGTGTGTGTGTGCAAGCACAGTATATATGTATGGTTTAGAGATAGATGCCGCAACCTCGCGAGCGCGAGTGTACTCCGCTGTAATCCCGGAACAATGTGGCGAGGGGTGCGATCCTATGAATCTATGCCTGTCCTTTAAAAGCCTGCCCATCCACTATGTCCCTAATACCGATTGAACGTAATCACCGTTATTATTATTGTTCAGTATTGTTGCTGTAATTATTTTTTCACGAGTGTTTTATTATTTTAAAAAACAGCTGTTTTTTCTCCGTCATCCATTGATGATATTTTACAAAATTATCGATATTTAATATTGTTGGAAATGCATTGGGATCGATACTTTTTTCAGCTTTCCTTTTTATTCTCACGATGTTTTCCGCAGTGGGGCTAAATTGAAATTCTTATCGTTGGGGGGTGTATCAAGCCTCGTTCGTGGTTGGTATGAGAAATATTTCATATCGGGCGAGAGGCTTTGTGACGGTTTTCGGAGCGTAAAGCATCGGTGGCAGGCGACGGGAGTAGAGGGTGACGAGAGGCGCCCTGGATATATTACGCGACCACAGGAGGAATGATCCTGTCGGGGGATGGAATGAGCGAAGAAGAAGAAGAGGGAGGGACCCATTACCACCCTG
>CAXFZQ010000008.1:0-5000 GCA_964007375.1 Ophion obscuratus | reverse complement strand
AGAAAACATTTCGTCGAGGCAAAGAAATTTTTGCAAAAAAAGTTGTGAGTTTCAAATATTACATTATAAATATGAAAAAAATCACAAAATGAGTTGTGAATTTCCTCAAGTTGAAGAAAATAAAAATCAAATTCACGACAGTTATATTAAAATTTACACCACAAGTGTAAACGTATTTTGAGAGAAAACATTGTGTTGAGGCAAAGAAATGTTAGCACAAAAAGTTATGTGCAAAAATTTCTTTGCCTCGAGGCAATGTTTTCTCTCAAAATACGTACGAACTCACTTTTGGCGCAAATTTTAATCTAATCATTTTGAATTTGATTTTAATTTGTCTTAAATACGAAAAAATTCACAACTAATTTTGTGAATTTTTTTGTATTTATAATTTCTTGTCAATACATTTGCATTCACAGATTTTGATGTGAATTTTTTTTAATTCACATCAAAATCTCGCGATGAGCGCGATCTGCCATTTGAATCTTTGGACAAATTTTTTTTACTGATAGTTTAATGCACCAAAACTTTATAAACGTTATTTATTTTTATAATAAATTTAACATGTCATAATTCCATTTTTGACATTTTATTTCAGCCTGTATTCATCCGTGATCCTTCCCAGATTCCTCAATGATTCCATGGGGAATCTATTTAGCGTCATTAAAGGATCCGGTTCTGGATCCCTAATAGAATCCAGTTTACGGATCTTACATTTAGTCTTCGAATCTGATCCGATATCGGACTAGATCCCGACTGGGAGCCCGGGATACAAGTCAGAATCCCGCTGTATCTCTGCCAAAATTTCTGCACGGGCGGTAGCATAGGGGCAGCGTGTTTGGCTATGAGTAGGGAAGTTCAAGGTTCGAACTCCATATGGGTGAAATATTTTCTTCGAACTAATCATTTCGAAAGACCAGGTAATGACGAATTACAATACAAAAATAATTAATTTTTTTTTTGGCAGTGCAGGTCCACCTTTGGTGATCTATATTGGGTCACAATTATCCGCCAAGACTCGGTCGATAATCGGGCCAAGCTCGAGTGCCAATGATGGCAATCTTGAGGGGGCTTATTGTTGGCCGATTCTCAAATGAACTCCTACGCAATGCTCGGCCGATTCTCATAAGCCATTCTAGGGCCAATATTGATTGCGAATATCGGGCCGCTCTTATCATCCGAGGCTCGGTCGATGATCGGGCCAAGCTCGAGTGCCAATGTTGGCAAGCTTGGCGTCGAGCATCGGCCAATCATTGGCCACTACCGATCACCCTACATGGGATATATTAGATTTGCCAGCCGATACTCGAGAATACTGGAAGATCACAATCCACGACCAAGTAATAGATAATATCATTGTAAATCTAAAACCTCGATTTGAGAATCTATTGTTAGCTCGTGCAGTTAATACATTTTTTAAATTGAATATGAAAAACGGAGACGATTTCATCAATAATTATTCGAAAATCTTAATAATTGATACGGCAGCCTCGGAAGCTGAAGGTGGTCATGGAAAACATACTTTCATTTGAGAATGATGAGATAAATGCTGCAAATTCGAGAAAGCATATTAAAAAAGAGTACTGTAAGCGGAGTTTTTCTGTCATGAGGCGAATAAAAAGGTGACTCAGAAGCACTTCAGGGACGATTCTCTCATATGTCACTGCTGAATATAAAGAATAAAATCGTGCGAAAAATATTGCAACTAAAAAAAGTGTTGGTCCAATTTGCAGAAAACAATAGAAACCTATGACTTATTTAATTGAGTGCGTGTAACGGGGTTACTTTGAACAGGTTTGTGAAGTATTTTGTAGGTAACTTTTTTTTAAATCATAAGTTCCAATTTTTTTGCTCCATTAAAACAACGTGAGCGTTGGCTATCAAATATATAAGAAATTCAAGTCCCCCCCTCCCCCCTCTTCCTACAATTTTATATAATTTTTCAAAAGTGTCAAGGTAACCTTGAGTGTGTGATTTCTTTGACAAGGCATTGAAATGCACCTTATGTCGAAGATTAAGGGTTACTTTGACATCGTTTTGATTAAAAAAGTTAATATTTTATGGCCTCGTGCATGGAATTAAATGAAAAACAATCATTTTTTACAATGAAATTGTCACGTTTGTTATGGGAGGACACCAATGTGTCAAGCGGAACAAGGTCGTTTTTACCGTTTTGTTTGTCTACCGGATTATTTATTTGGGATTTGGAAAAAGGTATGTTATCAAGCATACATTAAAATTATTTCGTGTCAATTTTTATTTTCGCAAATTTACTCGAAAAAAAAAATTATTTTGAATAATTTTTTCCAATCGACACCAATCGACTTGAAATTTTAACTGTAGCTTCTTAGACCCTAACGGTGTCTTAACAGTGGGAGCGCTTTGTTCGATTAATTGAAAATTGTAAAAAATATATCACTTTCGATATGAAAATTATGGTCGAAAAAATTAACTTTTTTTCAAACTCTTGTCTATTTTTTTTAATTATTTTTTAATTTTGCCTCGTACTTGACTACTAAAACTGATATAATTAACGAAAACATTTCACTTTCAGTTCCGGGAATACATTTACAACAGTTCTACTGCGTGAAAACCGGTAGTGCTATAGCGGCTCGTGCGCCGCTATTGTGGATTCTGTTGACAAACGCATTTTTTTAAATACTCCAATATATACCTTATAAAATCTAAAAGTTCTTTTGACCATGTATTTTATTTCTTAGAAAAAAAAAAAAAAAATTCCAAAGAAAACGGTCGCAAATGGTCGGGCACAGGGGTGTTCGCCCAGGAAAGACTTTACATAAAAGTATCAAGTACCTAGGGTACTATTATGGACACTTAATCAGTCTTATAATTATCATTCAGCTACAAAATCAACGTAAGCACCATCACAATCAACTTTAGCAACATTATAATAAACTTGAACGGCAAATTGTTGTTCAAGTTTATTCCCTGCGACCGCCACCCGCCACCGACGGTCACGCGGGCTCGCTGCGCACACATTTAAACCATACTTTGGCGCTCTGTTAAAGTAGCCCTAAACTTGATGCCAAAGTAACCCCGTTTTACGGTACGTACTGAAAGTAAAATTTAAAGGCTGGTAACTGGATTAAACTATGATGAAAAATTCGTCGATAATTTTTTTAAGGTGTTGCAAGAGTTTGCTATTGATGTTAATATGAAGTGTGATTAAAGCTTCATACGTGTGTGTTACGACTATCACAATATGGACATTTTATTTGGAAGAAGGTGCTTTTTAACAAAACCACTTTTTCAGGCCGGCCCCCTGTGTCCCGCCGAAAAATACTGGATACGCCAATGCTCTTTCGTAAGGTACATTTTCTGATGACCTCATAAAACAATCGGTAGATTTGTAGCACGCGCTTTGGAAATCACCGCGCGCAGCGCGTCTTCGAATCAGCGAGAGCCATAAACACTCGGTTACTCGAAGTAACCTTCCGTAACGTGACTACCCAACTCGATCATCGATTCCTCGAAGCATCTTATCCCCGTCAGTTGTTTACAATCATTTTTCTACGGCCTTTGAATACATCCTGTCAGCCAAATATTTTCAACTCCTCCGGCATTTCTCAACCGATACCTAAATTCTCTCACTCAATTTTTTCGTCCGTTTGTTTTCTTTTATATATGTTTTTTTTTCAACTCACTTCAATCAACGTCGATCTAGGTTTTTCTCACTCTCGTCTTTTTCTGTTTCACGGCGATCGCGCGCGCAGCTGCGCGTTTCTCTGATTCGTATCCGCGTGCAAACGACTGCGGTTCAGACTCCCATCCATAGATACAGCTATACGTATATGTCTATAGATTGTAACGCGAAATAGCGAGTGCATGAGCGCAGCTAGGTTCTTGCGCAGGGGCTATAATCCATGAACAAATCAACTGGACTACTGCCATGTCGTTTCTTGTACATTATATATATATATATATATATATATATATATATAGTGTAACGTGTGTGTATATATGTTGGAAATTTTCCCCCCTGAATATTATTCGTACTGACGAATCTGCGGGAACCAACAACAACGACATACATAAACGAGCTGGGGTATCACGCGCACGAGCACGCGCGCTCTTACACACACACACACACACACACACACACACACATACGCGCGCGTGCGCACGCACATGCACATTGTACGTATATACTCGGTAGACATGGTGAAAACGTTACCCTTTGAATATCCGTGAACGTTTCGTTTTAACATACATAAAATATCTACGTTGCTATACTTGTATATGTGTCTTTCAGTACTGTACATTAGACGTGTGTATATCTATATGCATCCTTTCTATTTGCGCCCCATTCACAGCGGCTTAAATCCACCCTAGAAATTCGTCCTTTCTCACCTTATCGTCATGGCTCCTCTGACCTCTCTTTCTCTGCCTCCGCAGTTGTCGCTTCGTCTCTGATTTACTAGCCGCCCGTGCGGAGATTGAGTTAGGGCTTCGATCGGGCCCACATTAATTTTCTCTGATTTTATTAGGGCCCTAGTCTCCTACCGATGGGCCAATAAAGGCAGAATAATCAGGACCTTCAAAATAGCATCAACTGTGACTCGTTAAATCATTGCAGTCCCATAAGATATCGACCGCAACGCGTGCGCGTAGGTTCGAGGCATCACCGCCCGTCTGCTAAATGCATAAAACATTTCATGATTCCAGAATAAGTCACTACGCTGGAAGTTCTATCTCAATGATTTTTGATTAAATGTCATAATTCCCTGACCTTGTGAAATGATTTTTGTCGAAGAAAATATTTGGCCTATACATGGAATCGAACCTATACCTAACATACCTATATCCTCTCTGTTTGTACTACGCACGATACCACTAACGCTATCCGATGCTTGTGACACCTTAATTACAGTTATGGCATGAAAGACTGAAGTAATTTCGGTAATTATTTGTGGTATGACATGAACTATATTAATAAGTTAATAGCATTGTGGCGATTGGATCGCACTATCGATTGTTTCAAA
>CAXFZQ010000007.1:0-104223 GCA_964007375.1 Ophion obscuratus | reverse complement strand
ATAAGAATCTCGTGGACCAAACTTTTTGTTACCATCAGACACGACGATATACTAAATAACGGGAAGAAAAAAATTCGACTACGACTGGCTATAGAAAACGAGGAACAGGGCACCAACCCTCTGGCGCTACGCGAACTACGCGCGAACATCGGTTGTCGCAGTGCGGCCGCGCGTGAGTCGAGCGCGGTCGACGTGACCCGAGTGTACAAAACTTTTCACAATGGCGGTACAGCGGAACGCCGGGTACCCGTTTAGCTGGCCTATGACAAGCGGGTAACCCCGAGCAGTCATAGGCGAGCCGTACATTTATTTCTTATGGGGCCGTCCATATATTACGTCACCGATTTTTGCTGATTTTCGACCCCCCCCCCCTACAATCATCCTATCGTCATTTCCTAATGACCCCCCCCCCCCCCCCGCCTCTCGCAAAACTGACGTCATTACCAGTTTGGCAAAATTAAAACATTTGCGGATTTGAGAAAAATTGGGTAACATTAAAACATTTTGTTATAGAATCATCTTTTATTATTTTGTACTTTGGCAATGTTTATTAATATAATAATATTATTCTTCCCTATTCTTTAGTTTTCTTTGGATAGCTCCCACGGAGTTTTCAACCATTCTTGCAAATCCTGGATCACGGGTAATATCTCCGTATCCTCCCCATATTCATTTTGGCTCGATCGAACTATTTTCATAGGTACGCTGTTATTTGAAGTTCTCGAATATAATGTAGACAAACCTTATGTAATAGATAAATAAATAATGAGTTCAATAATTAATACCATTAGGCTAAGTTCACATGACCGCGCGGCAGTAACGTTCACATGAGCTCGCGGTAGTATAGTTCACATAGTATAGGTCCATGTGAACATAGCTATATACCGGCTTGCAGATCTTGTAGCGCGCGGCGTCGAGAACCGCGCGGTGCCGCGCGGTCAAGTGAACATATCCACACAGGCCCGCACATCTTGTACCGCGCGACGCCGCGCGGTACAAAAGGAGCGTCGAGAACCGCGCGGTGCCGCGCGATACCGCGCGTCCATGTAAACGCTAACGTTGTTTTCATTGAGTTTTGTACCGCGCGGTGAGCTGTTCGCGCGGTGCCGCGCGTCCATGTGAACATAGCCTTAGGTACTTGCAAAATATTTTTCATCACTCATGCGAGGAAACCACTCTAGTTGTACAATATACTATTGTACATTTTGAAGTAACTGGTATCACAAGAATGACGTCAATTTCGAAACGCCCCCCCCCCCCCCACCCCCCTCATCCATCATTTACCGTCATCCGCGGACGAACCTCCCCCCCCCCCAAATTTAGAATGACGTAATATATTGATGGCCACTATTCGGTTTTAACTCGTTCGCTAGGTTTTAGCGGTACGTTTTGTGTGTGTGTGTGTGTGTGTGTGTGTGTGTGTGTTTTTCCTCTTTTTACGTGCGACGCTCGGACATCTTCGGAAAGAGCCGAGCACGCTCGGATTATCCCGATCGCGCCCTTCGGCTGCTACACACCAAAATACATGGACGCTGAACACGTTCATGTGTGGCCAAGCCGAAACAAAGGCTTCGAGGCAAAAAGCAATCTGAGCACAACTCGCACGTGACATCACCCACGGCACGCGCGAGGCTTTTAGATGATTTCAATGTTTATTTAGCTCTTGATTCTCTGCGTTATTAATGTGTACAAAAAAATATATCACGCACTCTGATCGCTTATTTTTTTAGTTTATACGTTAATTTAAATATAATAATAAATCTAAATTACAACTTATTTATCTTATATAAAATTGTTTACGCTTTACTCACACCCGTCATGCCAAATAATTATAATTCATAAAAGTAAGCGGAAATATATTTATATTCGTATTATTATATTAATTCTCATACTTTCATCAAGCGATAAAGCATTATCCAAAAAAACAAGCCAATCATCCATCCGGCCGCGAATTGTAAGTACCAGAAAGTGTACATATTCTGCACATACAAGTGATGAGATGGTCCTGTTAGTAGCGTTCCTGGCTTCGGTCCACAAGGGCCCCTAGTGCAAATTTTTCTCCAAATTTTTCATAATTTCTCATATCTTAATCATATCTGAGATTTTTCATAATTTCAAATTTTTCATAATTTCTCATATCTTAATCATATCTGAGATTTTCGGAGAAAAAACTATTTAAAACAGATTCAAGTACTGGTCTATTTCTCAAAAACACATTTTTTTCACTTAAAATTCACGATTTCTCATTTTTTTCTCGGAAATTTCTCTTTTTCCTATGACCTGAGTGAACGGCTGTGGAGATATTCGGAGAAAAGTTAAAAATAAAAAAATGAGATTTTCGTAAAAAAAACTTATTATTTTTTTTCCGGAACTTTTTCGTTTTCCTATTGAGCGAACGGCTGTGGAGATATTCGGAGAAAAGTTGTAGATGAAAAAAATTAGACTTTCGTAAAAAAAAACTTATTACATTTTTATCTCTCATAATTCTGAGAAATAATGAATTTCCCAAATATTTGCAAACATTATTTTCCTTAAGGGGTAACACCACTGTAACGGCCTGCCACGAAGCGTTTTAAACAAATAATACTTGGGGTAATTATTAAGCATATATTGAAGTATATTGCAAAAAAATGTTATGGGAAAATATTACAAAATTGCGACACTGCAGCAAATTCTTCCGAGGCATGTTGAACTTGAGGTGCTCTACGGCACGCAGTATAACATGCCAATTTTAATCTGGACAAAATTAATTTTTTTAAATTAAATCTAGATGAGTGTAGCTAGTGAACTACGTAGGGGATTTTAGAAATATTGATTTTTGAGTAATTGCCGAGTATTTGACTAAAAATATTCAATTTTTTTTAAGACAGTTATTTTTTAATAAATATTGTTTAAATTAACTTATCGAAAATCCCCTACGGGGTTCAGTAGCTACACTCATGTAGACTTAATAAAACAAAAATCTTTTTTTTAGATTAAAATTGGCACAGTTATACTGCGTGCCGCAGAGGTTCGACATGCTTCGGAAGAATTGGTGCAGTGTCGCCATTTTGTAATATTTTCGGATAAAAATTTCTAGCCACATACTTAAATATATGCTCAATAAATACCGCAAGTATTATTTGTTTATCACATTTTCTTCCGCAAAAAAAATATAAAAAATACGTCTCCTGTAAGACCGTTACAGTGGCCTTAAAGTTACAGTGGCCTTAAAGACCCCTTAATGTTTTCATATAATTTCGAAGATTTTCCCGTGATCGTGATTAAAATGATGAAATATTCGGAAAAATTCGGAGAAACTGAGATGTTTGCTTAAAAATAATTGTCCGCAAAACTCCAAATTCTTCATATTTGTTCCAATTGATAGGAAAAATCGGAAAAATTTTTCGTAAAAAATCGGAGTTTTTCGGGAAAAAATTGCACTAGGGGCGCGGGAATCGTACCTCGCGCTCGGTGCTTTTTTAAATTATTATTACTATTATTTCTCATTTGATTAGTTATTTTTATTGGTTGTCATTATTATTTTAATTAGTTATATTTTAGCGTCGAAAAATTTATCGCGCACTTTGACCGCTTATTTTATTAGTTTGTACGTTAATTTAAATACAATAATAAATCTAAATTACAACTTATTTATCTTCTACAAAATTGTTTGCGCTTTACTCACACCCGTCCCTATGCCAAATAAATTGTAATTCATAAAAGTAAGGGGAAATATATTTATATTCGTATAATTATATTCATTCTCATTTACTTTTATGTAAAAAAAAGTTAACTTTATAAAAAATTATTTTGTCCAGATTAAAATTGGCACAAGTTATACTACGTGCCGCAGAGCACCTTAAGTTCAACATGCCTCGGAAGAATTTTCTGCAGTGTCGCCATTTTGTAATATTTTCCCATAAAATTTTTTTGCAATGTACTTCAATATATGCTTAATAATTACCCCAAGTATTATTTGTCTAAAACGTTTCGTGGCAGGCCGTTACAGTGGTGTTACACCTTAAGGAACATAATCTTTGCAAAAATTTCGGAAATTAATTATTTCTCAGAATTATGAGGGATAAAAAATGTAATAAGATTTTTTTTACGAAAATCTCATTTTTTTCATATATAACTTTTCTCCAAATATCTCCGCAGCCGTTCACGCAATAGAAAAAAGAAAAAATTCCGGAAAAAAAAATAATATCAAGTTTTTTTAACGAAAATCTCTTTTTTTTCATCTTTAAATTTTCTCCGAATATCTTCGCAGCCGGGAAAAATGAAAAATCATGAATTTTCAGTAAAAAAAAATGTGATGTTGGGAAATAGACCAGTACTTGAATCTGTTTTAAATCATTTTTTCGCCGAAAATCTCAAATATGACTAAAATATGAGAAATTATGAAAAATTGGGAGAAAAATTTGCACTGGGGGCCCCTGCGGACCGAAGCCAGGAACGCTACTAACGGGACCGTCTCATCGCTTGTAAAATATGTGCACTTTCTGGTACTTACGATTCGCGGCCGGATGGATGATTAGTTTGTTTTTGGGGATAATGCTTTATCGCTTGATGAAAATATGAGAATTAATATAATAATACGAATATAAATATATTTCCGCTTACTTTTATGAACTATAATTTATTTGGCATAAGGACAGGTGTGTGTAAAGCGTAAACAATTTTATATAAGATAAATCAGTTGTAATTTAGATTTATTATTATATCTAAATTAACGTATAAACTAAAAAAATAAGCGATCACAGTGCGCCATACATTTTTTTGTATATCTTTCCAACTTTTCCTCATCAGACAAATATTTACACCGGTACACTCGAGTAAATTTTGTAAAGTTACCCCCCTGCCCTAACGAAAAAAATCGGTACTGTCACCAGAACTGTCAATATAAACTGCATAGAAATCCAGAACTATGTGAGAGTTAACCAGGACTGATTTTTTTTCCTTTCATTCAGCAGTAGATTGATGACGCGATGAAATGCTTTGTGTGAAACCAAATTTTTTTTTCGGAAAAATGAATTTCATTTCGGAGTTCTGGTTGCCCCCGAAAGAGTTCTGTTGAATATCTTTAGAACTTTTCCTCATCAGACAAATATTTACAACGGTACACTAGAGAAAATTTTAAGACGTTGCCCCCCAACGAAGAAAAAACCGTTAGTCATAACTGAGCTATCAATAAAAAATACATAGAACTCCAGAACTACGCGAGAGGCAACCACGACGGATTGTTTTCCTTCGACTGAGCAGTAAATTGGTGGCGCGATGGAATGCTTTAGATGAAACCAGATTTTTTTTCTCGGAAAAATGGATTTTTTTCGGAGTTGTGGTTGCCGCCGCAAGAGTTCTGTTAAGTATCTTTACAACTTTTGGTCATCAGACAAATATTTACACCGGTACACTGAAGTAAATATTGTAAAGTCGCCCCCCTCCGCCCCCTAACAAAAAAATCGGTACTAACACCAGAACTGTCAGTATAAATTACATAGAAATCTAGAACTATGTGAGAGGTATCCAGAACTGATTTTTTCCCTTCGATTGAGCAGTAGATTGATGACGCGATTAAATGCTTTGAGTGAAAACAAATTTTGTTTTTCGGAAATATGAATTTTATTTCGGAGTTCTGGTTGCCCCCACAAGAGTTCTGTTGAATATCTTTACAACTTTTCCACATCAGACAAATATTTACAACGGTACTCTAGAGAAAATTTTGAGAAGTTGCCCCCCAACGAAAAAAAAAAGTTAGTCATAACTGAGCTATCAATAAAAAATACATAGAACTCCAGAACTACGTGACAGGCAAGCAGAACGGATTTTTTTCCTTCGACTGAGCAGTACATTGATGGCGCGATGGAATGCTTTACATGAAACCAAATTTTTTTTTCTCGGAAAAATGGAGTTTTTTCGGAGTTTTGGTTGCCTCCGCAAGAGCTCTGTTACGTATCTTTACAACTTTTCCTCATCAGACAAATATGTCCACCGGTACACTCAAGTAAATTTTGTGAAGTTCCCCCCTCCCAGCCCCTAACGAAAAAAATCGGTACTAACACCAGAACTATCAATATAAACTACATAGAAGTCCAGAACGATGTGAGAGGTAACCAGAAATGATTTTTTTCCTTCGATTGAGCAGTAGATTGATGACGCGATAAAATGCTTTGAGTGAAAACAAATTTTTTTTTTCAGAAAAATGAATTTTATTTCGGAGTTCTGGTTGCCCCCGCAAGAGTTCTGTTGAAAATCTTTAAAACTTTTACTCATCAGATAAATATTTACAAAGGTACACTAGAGTAAATTTTGAGATGTTGCCCCCCAACGAAAAAAAAACCGTTAGTCATTCCTGAGCTATCAATAAAAAATACATAGAACTCCAGAACTACGTGAGAGGCAACCAGAATGGATTTTTTTCCTTCGACTGAGCAGTAGATTGATGGCGCCACCAACCAAATGTTTTTTCTCGTAAATATGGATTTTTTTTCGGAGTTCTGGTTGCCCCCGCAAGAGTTCTGTTGAATATCTCTATAACTTTTCCTCATCAGACAAATATTTACAACGGTACACTCTAGTAAATGTGTGAAGTTCTCCCCCCCCCCCCCCCAGCCCCTAACCAAAAAAATCGGCACTAATACCAGAACTATCAATATAAACTACATAGAAATCCAGAACTATGTGAGAGGTAACCAGAACTGATTTTTTTTTCCTTTGATTGAGCAGTAGATTCATGACGAGATGAAATGTTTCGAGTGAAAGCAAATTTTTTTTTCGGAAAAATGAATTTTATTTAGGAGTTCTGGTTGCCCCCGCAAGAGTTCTGTTGAATATCTTTACAACTTTTCCTCATCAGACAAATATTTACAACGGTACAATCGAGTAAATTTTGAGAAGTTGCCCCCCATCGAAAAAAAAACCGTTAGTCATAACTGAGCTATCAATAAACAATACATAGAACTCCAGAACTACGTGAGAGGCAACCAGAACGGATTTTTTTCCTTCGACTGAGCAGTAGATTGATGGCGCGATGGAATGCTTTAGATGAAACCAAATTTTTTTTCTCGGAAAAATGGATTTTTTTTCGGACTTCTGGTTGCCGCCGCAAGAGTTCTGTTAAGTATCTTTCCAACTTTTCCTCATCAGACAAATATTTACACCGGTACACTCGAGTAAATTTTGTAAAGTTACCACCCTGCCCTAACGAAAAAAATCGGTACTGTCACCAGAACTATCAATATAAACTGCATAGAAATCCAGAACTATGTGAGAGGTAACCAGGACTGATTTTTTTCCCTTTGATTCAGCAGTAGATTGATGACGCGATGAAATGCTTTGTGTGAAACCAAATTTTTTTTTCGGAAAAATGAATTTCATTTCGGAGTTCTGGTTGCCCCCGCAAGAGTTCTGTTGAATATCTTTACAACTTTTCCTCATCAGACAAATATTTACAACGGTACACTAGAGAAAATTTTAAGACGTTGCCTCCCAACGAAGAAAAAACCGTTAGTCATAACTGAGCTATCAATAAAAAATACATAGAACTCCAGAACTACGCGAGAGGTAACCAGGACGGATTGTTTTCCTTCGACTGAGCAGTAGATTGGTGGCGCGATGGAATGCTTTAGATGAAACCAGATTTTTTTTCTCGGAAAAATGGATTTTTTTCGGAGTTGTGGTTGCCGCCGCAAGCGTTCTGTTAAGTATCTTTACAACTTTTGGTCATCAGACAAATATTTACACCGGTACACTGAAGTAAATATTGTAAAGTCGCCCCCCTCCGCCCCCTAACAAAAAAATCGGTACTAACACCAGAACTGTCAGTATAAATTACATAGAAATCTAGAACTATGTGAGAGGTATCCAGAACTGATTTTTTCCCTTCGATTGAGCAGTAGATTGATGACGCGATTAAATGCTTTGAGTGAAAACAAATTTTGTTTTTCGGAAATATGAATTTTATTTCGGAGTTCTGGTTGCCCCCACAAGAGTTCTGTTGAATATCTTTACAACTTTTCCACATCAGACAAATATTTACAACGGTACTCTAGAGAAAATTTTGAGAAGTTGCCCCCCAACGAAAAAAAAACGTTAGTCATAACTGAGCTATCAATAAAAAATACATAGAACTCCAGAACTACGTGACAGGCAAGCAGAACGGATTTTTTTCCTTCGACTGAGCAGTACATTGATGGCGCGATGGAATGCTTTACATGAAACCAAATTTTTTTTTCTCGGAAAAATGGAGTTTTTTCGGAGTTTTGGTTGCCTCCGCAAGAGCTCTGTTACGTATCTTTACAACTTTTCCTCATCAGACAAATATGTCCACCGGTACACTCAAGTAAATTTTGTGAAGTTCCCCCCTCCCAGCCCCTAACGAAAAAAATCGGTACTAACACCAGAACTATCAATATAAACTACATAGAAGTCCAGAACGATGTGAGAGGTAACCAGAAATGATTTTTTTCCTTCGATTGAGCAGTAGATTGATGACGCGATAAAATGCTTTGAGTGAAAACAAATTTTTTTTTCAGAAAAATGAATTTTATTTCGGAGTTCTGGTTGCCCCCGCAAGAGTTCTGTTGAAAATCTTTAAAACTTTTACTCATCAGATAAATATTTACAACGGTACACTAGAGTAAATTTTGAGATGTTGCCCCCCAACGAAAAAAAAACCGTTAGTCATTCCTGAGCTATCAATAAAAAATACATAGAACTCCAGAACTACGTGAGAGGCAACCAGAATGGATTTTTTTCCTTCGACTGAGCAGTAGATTGATGGCGCCACCAACCAAATGTTTTTTCTCGTAAATATGGATTTTTTTTCGGAGTTCTGGTTGCCCCCGCAAGAGTTCTGTTGAATATCTCTACAACTTTTCCTCATCAGATAAATATTTACAACGGTACACTCTAGTAAATGTGTGAAGTTCTCCCCCCCCCCCCCCCAGCCGCTAACCAAAAAAATCGGCACTAATACCAGAACTATCAATATAAACTACATAGAAATCCAGAACTATGTGAGAGGTAACCAGAACTGATTTTTTTTTCCTTTGATTGAGCAGTAGATTCATGACGAGATGAAATGTTTCGAGTGAAAGCAAATTTTTTTTTCGGAAAAATGAATTTTATTTAGGAGTTCTGGTTGCCCCCGCAAGAGTTCTGTTGAATATCTTTACAACTTTTCCTCATCAGACAAATATTTACAACGGTACAATCGAGTAAATTTTGAGAAGTTGCCCCCCATCGAAAAAAAAACCGTTAGTCATAACTGAGCTATCAATAAACAATACATAGAACTCCAGAACTACGTGAGAGGCAACCAGAACGGATTTTTTTCCTTCGACTGAGCAGTAGATTGATGGCGCGATGGAATGCTTTAGATGAAACCAAATTTTTTTTCTCGGAAAAATGGATTTTTTTTCGGACTTCTGGTTGCCGCCGCAAGAGTTCTGTTAAGTATATTTCCAACTTTTCCTCATCAGACAAATATTTACACCAGTACACTCGAGTAAATTTTGTAAAGTTACCACCCTGCCCTAACGAAAAAAATCGGTACTGTCACCAGAACTATCAATATAAACTGCATAGAAATCCAGAACTATGTGAGAGGTAACCAGGACTGATTTTTTTCCCTTTGATTCAGCAGTAGATTGATGACGCGATGAAATGCTTTGTGTGAAACCAAATTTTTTTTTCGGAAAAATGAATTTCATTTCGGAGTTCTGGTTGCCCCCGCAAGAGTTCTGTTGAATATCTTTACAACTTTTCCTCATCAGACAAATATTTACAACGGTACACTAGAGAAAATTTTAAGACGTTGCCTCCCAACGAAGAAAAAACCGTTAGTCATAACTGAGCTATCAATAAAAAATACATAGAACTCCAGAACTACGCGAGAGGTAACCAGGACGGATTGTTTTCCTTCGACTGAGCAGTAGATTGGTGGCGCGATGGAATGCTTTAGATGAAACCAGATTTTTTTTCTCGGAAAAATGGATTTTTTTCGGAGTTGTGGTTGCCGCCGCAAGCGTTCTGTTAAGTATCTTTACAACTTTTGGTCATCAGACAAATATTTACACCGGTACACTGAAGTAAATATTGTAAAGTCGCCCCCCTCCGCCCCCTAACAAAAAAATCGGTACTAACACCAGAACTGTCAGTATAAATTACATAGAAATCTAGAACTATGTGAGAGGTATCCAGAACTGATTTTTTCCCTTCGATTGAGCAGTAGATTGATGACGCGATTAAATGCTTTGAGTGAAAACAAATTTTTTTTTTCAGAAATATGAATTTTATTTCGGAGTTCTGGTTGCCCCCACAAGAGTTCTGTTGAATATCTTTACAACTTTTCCACATCAGACAAATATTTACAACGGTACTCTAGAGTAAATTTTGAGAAGTTGCCCCCCAACGAAAAAAAAACCTTAGTCATAACTGAGCTATCAATAAAAAATACATAGAACTCCAGAACTACGTGACAGGCAAGCAGAACGGATTTTTTTCCTTCGTCTGAGCAGTACATTGATGGCGCGATAGAATGCTTTACATGAAACCAAATTTTTTTTTCTCGGAAAAATGGAGTTTTTTCGGAGTTTTGGTTGCCTCCGCAAGAGTTCTGTTACGTATCTTTGCAACTTTTCCTCATCAGACAAATATGTCCACCGGTACACTCAAGTAAATTTTGTGAAGTTCCCCCCTCCCAGCCCCTAACGAAAAAAATCGGTACTAACACCAGAACTATCAATATAAACTACATAGAAGTCCAGAACGATGTGTGAGGTAACCAGAAATGATTTTTTTCCTTCGATTGAGCAGTAGATTGATGACGCGATAAAATGCTTTGAGTGAAAACAAATTTTTTTTTTCGGAAAAATGAATTTTATTTCGGAGTTCTGGTTGCCCCCGCAAGAGTTCTGTTGAAAATCTTTAAAACTTTTACTCATCAGACAAATATTTACAACGGTACACTAGAGTAAATTTTGAGATGTTGCCCCCCAACGAAAAAAAACCGTTAGTCATTCCTGAGCTATCAATAAAAAATACATAGAACTCCAGAACTACGTGAGAGGCAACCAGAATGGATTTTTTTCCTTCGACTGAGCAGTAGATTGATGGCGCCACCAACCAAATGTTTTTTCTCGTAAATATGGATTTTTTTTCGGAGTTCTGGTTGCCTCGGCACGAGTTCTGTTAAGTACCATTACAACTTTTCCTCATCAGACAAATATTTACACCGGCACACTCGAATAAATGTTGTAAAGTTGCCCCCCTCCCCGCCCCCAAAGAAAAAAATCGGCACTAACGCCAGAACTATCAATGTAAACTACATGGAAATCCAGAACTATGTGAGAGGTAACCAGAACTGATTTTTTTCCTTCGATTGAGCAGTAGATGGTGGCGCGATAAAATGCTTTGAGTAGGCCCAAATGTTTTTTTGTTTGAAAAATGAGCTTTTTTTGGAATTCTAGTTGCCTCCGCAAGAGTTCTGTTAAATATATTCTCAAGTTACATTCGAGTAAATTTTGTGGAGTTGACCCCACTAACAAAAAAAAATCGGTACTAACACCAGAACTATCAATATAAACTAGATAGAAATCCAAAACTATGTGAGAGGTAACCAGAACTGATTTTTTCCCCTTCGATTGGCAGTAGATTGATGACGCGATGGAATGCTTTGAGTGAAATCAAATTTCTTATTCGGAAAAATGATTTTCTTTTCGGAGTTCTGGTTGCCCCCGCAAGAGTTCTGTTGAATATCTTTACAACTTTTCCTCATCAGACAAATATTTACAACGGTACACTCTAGTAAATTTTGTGAAGTTGCCCCCACAACGAAAAAAAAACCGTTAGTCACAACTGAGCTATCAATAAACAATACATAGAACTCCAGAACTATGTGAGCGGCAACCAGAACGGATTTTTTTCCTTCGACTGAGCAGTAGATTGATGGCGCGATGGAATGCTTTAGATGAAACCAAATTTTTTTTCTCGGAAAAATGGATTTTTTTCGGAGTTCTGGTTGCCCCCGCAAGAGTTCTGTTGAATATCTTTACAACTTTTCCTCATCAGACAAATATTTACAACGGTACACTCTAGTAAATGTGTGAAGTTCTCCCCCCCCCCAGCCCCTAACCAAAAAAATCGGCACTAATACCAGAACTATCAATATAAACTACATAGAAATCCAGAACTATGTGAGAGGTAACCAGAACTGATTTTTTTTCCATTGATTGAGCAGTAGATTCATGACGAGATGAAATGTTTCGAGTGAAAGCAAATTTTTTTTTCGGAAAAATGAATTTTATTTAGGAGTTCTGGTTGCCCCCGCAAGAGTTCTGTTGAATATCTTTACAACTTTTCCACATCAGACAAATATTTACAACGGTACAATCGAGTAAATTTTGAGAAGTTGCCCCCCATCGAAAAAAAAACCGTTAGTCATAACTGAGCTATCAACAAACAATACATAGAACTCCAGAACTACGTGAGAGGCAACCAGAACGGATTTTTTTCCTTCGACTGAGCAGTAGATTGATGGCGCGATGGAATGCTTTAGATGAAACCAAATTTTTTTTCTCGGAAAAATGGATTTTTTTTCGGACTTCTGGTTGCCGCCGCAAGAGTTCTGTTAAGTATCTTTCCAACTTTTCCTCATCAGACAAATATTTACACCGGTACACTCGAGTAAATTTTGTAAAGTTACCACCCTGCCCTAACGAAAAAAATCGGTACTGTCACCAGAACTATCAATATAAACTGCATAGAAATCCAGAACTATGTGAGAGGTAACCAGGACTGATTTTTTTCCCTTTGATTCAGCAGTAGATTGATGACGCGATGAAATGCTTTGTGTGAAACCAAATTTTTTTTTCGGAAAAATGAATTTCATTTCGGAGTTCTGGTTGCCCCCGCAAGAGTTCTGTTGAATATCTTTACAACTTTTCCTCATCAGACAAATATTTACAACGGTACACTAGAGAAAATTTTAAGACGTTGCCTCCCAACGAAGAAAAAACCGTTAGTCATAACTGAGCTATCAATAAAAAATACATAGAACTCCAGAACTACGCGAGAGGTAACCAGGACGGATTGTTTTCCTTCGACTGAGCAGTAGATTGGTGGCGCGATGGAATGCTTTAGATGAAACCAGATTTTTTTTCTCGGAAAAATGGATTTTTTTCGGAGTTGTGGTTGCCGCCGCAAGCGTTCTGTTAAGTATCTCTACAACTTTTGGTCATCAGACAAATATTTACACCGGTACACTGAAGTAAATATTGTAAAGTCGCCCCCCTCCGCCCCCTAACAAAAAAATCGGTACTAACACCAGAACTGTCAGTATAAATTACATAGAAATCTAGAACTATGTGAGAGGTATCCAGAACTGATTTTTTCCCTTCGATTGAGCAGTAGATTGATGACGCGATTAAATGCTTTGAGTGAAAACAAATTTTGTTTTTCGGAAATATGAATTTTATTTCGGAGTTCTGGTTGCCCCCACAAGAGTTCTGTTGAATATCTTTACAACTTTTCCACATCAGACAAATATTTACAACGGTACTCTAGAGAAAATTTTGAGAAGTTGCCCCCCAACGAAAAAAAAACGTTAGTCATAACTGAGCTATCAATAAAAAATACATAGAACTCCAGAACTACGTGACAGGCAAGCAGAACGGATTTTTTTCCTTCGACTGAGCAGTACATTGATGGCGCGATGGAATGCTTTACATGAAACCAAATTTTTTTTTCTCGGAAAAATGGAGTTTTTTCGGAGTTTTGGTTGCCTCCGCAAGAGCTCTGTTACGTATCTTTACAACTTTTCCTCATCAGACAAATATGTCCACCGGTACACTCAAGTAAATTTTGTGAAGTTCCCCCCTCCCAGCCCCTAACGAAAAAAATCGGTACTAACACCAGAACTATCAATATAAACTACATAGAAGTCCAGAACGATGTGAGAGGTAACCAGAAATGATTTTTTTCCTTCGATTGAGCAGTAGATTGATGACGCGATAAAATGCTTTGAGTGAAAACAAATTTTTTTTTTCGGAAAAATGAATTTTATTTCGGAGTTCTGGTTGCCCCCGCAAGAGTTCTGTTGAAAATCTTTAAAACTTTTACTCATCAGACAAATATTTACAACGGTACACTAGAGTAAAATTTGAGATGTTGCCCCCCAACGAAAAAAAAACCGTTAGTCATTCCTGAGCTATCAATAAAAAATACATAGAACTCCAGAACTACGTGAGAGGCAACCAGAATGGATTTTTTTCCTTCGACTGAGCAGTAGATTGATGGCGCCACCAACCAAATGTTTTTTCTCCTAAATATGGATTTTTTTCGGCGTTCTGGTTGCCTCGGCACGAGTTCTGTTAAGTACCATTACAACTTTTCCTCATCAGACAAATATTTTCACCGGCACACTCGAATAAATGTTGTAAAGTTGCCCCCCTCCCCGCCCCCAAAGAAAAAAATCGGCACTAACGCCAGAACTATCAATATAAACTACATGGAAATCCAGAACTATGTGAGAGGTAACCAGAACTGATTTTTTTCCTTCGATTGAGCAGTAGATTGATGGCGCGATAAAATGCTTTGAGTAGGCCCAAATGTTTTTTTTTGTTGTTTGAAAAATGAGCTTTTTTTGGAATTCTAGTTGCCTCCGCAAGAGTTCTGTTAAATATATTCTCAAGTTACATTCGAGTAAATTTTGTGGAGTTGACCCCACTAACAAAAAAAGATCGGTACTAACACCAGAACTATCAATATAAACTAGATAGAAATCCAAAACTATGTGAGAGGTAACCAGAACTGATTTTTTCCCCTTCGATTGGCAGTAGATTGATGACGCGATGGAATGCTTTGAGTGAAATAAAATTTCTTTTTCGGAAAAATGATTTTCTTTTCGGAGTTCTGGTTGCCCCCGCAAGAGTTCTGTTGAATATCTTTACAACTTTTCCTCATCAGACAAATATTTACAACGGTACACTCTAGTAAATTTTGTGAAGTTGCCCCCACAACGAAAAAAAAACCGTTAGTCACAACTGAGCTATCAATAAACAATACATAGAACTCCAGTACTATGTGAGCGGCAACCAGAACGGATTTTTTTCCTTCGACTGAGCAGTAGATTGATGGCGCGATGGAATGCTTTAGATGAAACCAAATTTTTTTTCTCGGAAAAATGGATTTTTTTTCGGAGTTCTGGTTGCCCCCGCAAGAGTTCTGTTGAATATCTTTACAACTTTTACTCACCAGACAAATATTTACAACGGTACACTAGAGTAAATTTTGAGATGTTGCCCCCCAACGAAAAAAAACCGTTTGTCATTCCTGAGCTATCAATAAAAAATACATAGAACTCCAGAACTAGGTGAGAGGCAACCAGAATGGATTTTTTTCCTTCGACTGAGCAGTAGATTGATGGCGCCACCAACCAAATGTTTTTTCTCGTAAATATGGATTTTTTTTCGGAGTTCTGGTTGCTCCCGCAAGAGTTCTGTTGAATATCTCTAGAACTTTTCCTCATCAGAGAAATATTTACAACGGTACACTCTAGTAAATGTGTGAAGTTCTCCCCCCCCCCCCCCAACCCCTAACCAAAAAAATCGGCACTAATACCAGAACTATCAATATAAACTACATAGAAATCCAGAACTATGTGAGAGGTAACCAGAACTGATTTTTTTTCCTTTGATTGAGCAGTAGATTCATGACGAGATGAAATGTGTCGAGTGAAAGCAAATTTTTTTTTCGGAAAAATGAATTTTATTTAGGAGTTCTGGTTGCCCCCGCAAGAGTTCTGTTGAATATCTTTACAACTTTTCCTCATCAGACAAATATTTACAACGGTACAATCGAGTAAATTTTGAGAAGTTGCCCCCCATCGAAAAAAAAACCGTTAGTCATAACTGAGCTATCAATAAACAATACATAGAACTCCAGAACTACGTGAGAGGCAACCAGAACGGATTTTTTTCCTTCGACTGAGCAGTAGATTGATGGCGCGATGGAATGCTTTAGATGAAACCAAATTTTTTTCTCGGAAAAATGGATTTTTTTTCGGACTTCTGGTTGCCGCCGCACGAGTTCTGTTAAGTATCTTTCCAACTTTTCCTCATCAGACAAATATTTACACCGGTACACTAGAGTAAATTTTGTAAAGTTACCCCCCTGCCCTAACGAAAAAAATCGGTACTAACACCAGAACTATCAATATAAACTACATAGACGTCCAGAACGATGTGAGAGGTAACCAGAAATGATTTTTTTCCTTCGATTGAGCAGTAGATTGATGACGCGATAAAATGCTTTGAGTGAAAACAAATTTTTTTTTTCGGAAAAATGAATTTTATTTCGGAGTTCTGGTTGCCCCCGCAAGAGTTCTGTTGAAAATCTTTAAAACTTTTACTCATCAGACAAATATTTACCACGGTACACTAGAGTAAATTTTGAGATGTTGCCCCCCAACGAAAAAAAACCGTTAGTCATTCCTGAGCTATCAATAAAAAATACATAGAACTCCAGAACTACGTGAGAGGCAACCAGAATGGATTTTTTTCCTTCGACTGAGCAGTAGATTGATGGCGCCACCAACCAAATGTTTTTTCTCGTAAATATGGATTTTTTTTTCGGAGTTCTGGTTGCCCCCGCAAGAGTTCTGTTGAATATCTCTACAACTTTTCCTCATCAGACAAATATTTACAACGGTACACTCTAGTAAATGTGTGAAGTTCTCCCCCCCCCCCCCCAGCCCCTAACCAAAAAAATCGGCACTAATACCAGAACTATCAATATAAACTACATAGAAATCCAGAACTATGTGAGAGGTAACCAGAACTGATTTTTTTTCCTTTGATTGAGCAGTAGATTCATGACGAGATGAAATGTTTCGAGTGAAAGCAAATTTTTTTTTCGGAAAAATGAATTTTATTTAGGAGTTCTGGTTGCCCCCGCAAGAGTTCTGTTGAATATCTTTACAACTTTTCCTCATCAGACAAATATTTACAACGGTACAATCGAGTAAATTTTGAGAAGTTGCCCCCCATCGAAAAAAAACCGTTAGTCATAACTGAGCTATCAATAAACAATACATAGAACTCCAGAACTACGTGAGAGGCAACCAGAACGGATTTTTTTCCTTCGACTGAGCAGTAGATTGATGGCGCGATGGAATGCTTTAGATGAAACCAAATTTTTTTTCTCGGAAAAATGGATTTTTTTTCGGACTTCTGGTTGCCGCCGCAAGAGTTCTGTTAAGTATCTTTCCAACTTTTCCTCATCAGACAAATATTTACACCGGTACACTCGAGTAAATTTTGTAAAGTTACCCCCCTGCCCTAACGAAAAAAATCGGTACTGTCACCAGAACTATCAATATAAACTGCATAGAAATGCAGAACTATGTGAGAGGTAACCGGGACTGATTTTTTTTCCTTTGATTCAGCAGTAGATTGATGACGCGATGAAATGCTTTGTGTGAAACCAAATTTTTTTTTCGGAAAAATGAATTTCATTTCGGAGTTCTGGTTGCCCCCGCAAGAGTTCTGTTGAATATCTTTACAACTTTTCCTCATCAGACAAATATTTACAACGGTACACTAGAGAACATTTTAAGACGTTGCCCCCCATCGAAGAAAAAACCGTTAGTCATAACTGAGCTATCAATAAAAAAATACATAGAACTCCAGAACTACGCGAGAGGCAACCAGGACGGATTGTTTTCCTTCGACTGAGCCGTAGATTGGTGGCGCGATGGAATGCTTTAGATGAAACCAGATTTTTTTGCTCGGAAAAATGGATTTTTTTCGGAGTTGTGGTTGCCGCCGCAAGAGTTCTGTTAAGTATCTTTACAACTTTTGGTCATCAGACAAATATTTACACCGGTACACTGAAGTAAATATTGTAAAGTCGCCCCCCTCCGCCCCCTAACAAAAAAATCGGTACTAACACCAGAACTGTCAGTATAAATTACATAGAAATCTAGAACTATGTGAGAGGTATCCAGAACTGATTTTTTCCCTTCGATTGAGCAGTAGATTGATGACGCGATTAAATGCTTTGAGTGAAAACAAATTTTTTTTTTCGGAAATATGAATTTTATTTCGGAGTTCTGGTTGCCCCCACAAGAGTTCTGTTGAATATCTTTACAACTTTTCCACATCAGACAAATATTTACAACGGTACTCTAGAGAAAATTTTGAGAAGTTGCCCCCCAACGAAAAAAAAACGTTAGTCATAACTGAGCTATCAATAAAAAATACATAGAACTCCAGAACTACGTGACAGGCAAGCAGAACGGATTTTTTTCCTTCGACTGAGCAGTACATTGATGGCGCGATGGAATGCTTTACATGAAACCAAATTTTTTTTTCTCGGATAAATGGAGTTTTTTCGGAGTTTTGGTTGCCTCCGCAAGAGCTCTGTTACGTATCTTTACAACTTTTCTTCATCAGACAAATATGTCCACCGGTACACTCAAGTAAATTTTGTGAAGTTCCCCCCTCCCAGCCCCTAACGAAAAAAATCGGTACTAACACCAGAACTATCAATATAAACTACATAGAAGTCCAGAACGATGTGAGAGGTAACCAGAAATGATTTTTTTCCTTCGATTGAGCAGTAGATTGATGACGCGATAAAATGCTTTGAGTGAAAACAAATTTTTTTTTTCGGAAAAATGAATTTTATTTCGGAGTTCTGGTTGCCCCCGCAAGAGTTCTGTTGAAAATCTTTAAAACTTTTACTCATCAGACAAATATTTACCACGGTACACTAGAGTAAATTTTGAGATGTTGCCCCCCAACGAAAAAAAACCGTTAGTCATTCCTGAGCTATCAATAAAAAATACATAGAACTCCAGAACTACGTGAGAGGCAACCAGAATGGATTTTTTTCCTTCGACTGAGCAGTAGATTGATGGCGCCACCAACCAAATGTTTTTTCTCGTAAATATGGATTTTTTTTCGGAGTTCTGGTTGCCCCCGCAAGAGTTCTGTTGAATATCTCTACAACTTTTCCTCATCAGACAAATATTTACAACGGTACACTCTAGTAAATGTGTGAAGTTCTCCCCCCCCCCCCCCAGCCCCTAACCAAAAAAATCGGCTCTAATACCAGAACTATCAATATAAACTACATAGAAATCCAGAACTATGTGAGAGGTAACCAGAACTGATTTTTTTTCCTTTGATTGAGCAGTAGATTCATGACGAGATGAAATGTTTCGAGTGAAAGCAAATTTTTTTTTCGGAAAAATGAATTTTATTTAGGAGTTCTGGTGGCCCCCGCAAGAGTTCTGTTGAATATCTTTACAACTTTTCCTCATCAGACAAATATTTACAACGGTACAATCGAGTAAATTTTGAGAAGTTGCCCCCCATCGAAAAAAAACCGTTAGTCATAACTGAGCTATCAATAAACAATACATAGAACTCCAGAACTACGTGAGAGGCAACCAGAACGGATTTTTTTCCTTCGACTGAGCAGTAGATTGATGGCGCGATGGAATGCTTTAGATGAAACCAAATTTTTTTTCTCGGAAAAATGGATTTTTTTTCGGACATCTGGTTGCCGCCGCAAGAGTTCTGTTAAGTATCTTTCCAACTTTTCCTCATCAGACAAATATTTACACCGGTACACTCGAGTAAATTTTGTAAAGTTACCCCCCTGCCCTAACGAAAAAAATCGGTACTGTCACCAGAACTATCAATATAAACTGCATAGAAATGCAGAACTATGTGAGAGGTAACCAGGACTGATTTTTTTTCCTTTGATTCAGCAGTAGATTGATGACGCGATGAAATGCTTTGTGTGAAACCAAATTTTTTTTTCGGAAAAATGAATTTCATTTCGGAGTTCTGGTTGCCCCCGCAAGAGTTCTGTTGAATATCTTTACAACTTTTCCTCATCAGACAAATATTTACAACGGTACACTAGAGAAAATTTTAAGACGTTGCCCCCCATCGAAGAAAAAACCGTTAGTCATAACTGAGCTATGAATAAAAAATACATAGAACTCCAGAACTACGCGAGAGGCAACCAGGACGGATTGGTTTCCTTCGACTGAACAGTAGATTGGTGGCGCGATGGAATGCTTTAGATGAAACCAGATTTTTTTTGCTCGGAAAAATGGATTTTTTTCGGAGTTGTGGTTGCCGCCGCAAGAGTTCTGTTAAGTATCTTTACAACTTTTGGTCATCAGACAAATATTTACACCGGTACACCGGAAACTTCAAAATAATTAAAGAAAAGAGACGAGTTAAAAAAGGTCGTGTTTTGAACCATACTGTTTATATACGACTCCAAAAATTACAAGAACAAAATTTCTTCATTTTTTAGCGTTTTTTAAGCGCTGTGTCTATGTGAAAAATTGTCGCATCGAGATGAAAAAAGCCTTTTGAAGCTTAAAGTTGATAGTTTCGAGATCTTTTGACAAAAAAATTGTGATTTACGGCTATCGCGCAATCATAAGAAATACTGGCAGAAAAAAATTCCGAATTTGTTTCTATTTTTCAGGGGTCATCGGGCTAAGGAATTTTGTTTCAGTTAACTCAATGTATAGGTTAGTTAGCTTGTTTATTCTGCTTTCATTTGCTTTTTGTCTCTCTACGTCAATTTTTCTGCAGAGATATCCGACTTCGAATGAAAAAAGATCCTTTTGTCTTTGATTATCGGTATCTAAGCAACCAATTATCGCAACGGGAATTAGAGGGCAGCTTTGAAAAGTCGAATAAATTTTCTGCCAGCCCCTCCCGTTGATTTTTGTAATTTTTTTCTTCACCCTTAACCGTTATTTGGTGAAGGACAAAAAATTACTTTTTCTGTATTTTCAATAAATCTACCACTACGTTACAAATATTGATGCAAAGACTAATGTTGCCGCGTTTTTTTTTCAGCTCGATTTACTCCCAATACCCCTGTTAGTCTGCAAATTGATTCATCGAACCGTTCTCTATCAAAAGTTAATCGAAGTTTGACAAAACAATTGAAGGAACAAATGTATTATTCCTAAACATCTTGTAATTATCATCAAAATAAAAATACTAATTTTCTTCGACGTTTTCACAACTTGGCACTAGTTGCTTGTCAGATATAAGAAAAAAATTCGAGAGATTAACATTTTTTTTTATTTGTAAAATATTTCAGGAAAAAATACTGACTCATCTTTTACACGATTCGGCCTTTGCGCACTTTGATTTCACTCATCTTTAATTGCATCAATTAAAGTTGATACTCTCAAGCTTTATTTAATAGTCGATCTGAGAACATTTATGCAATTAATTCTCAATATTTTCTACGAAGGTTATTAGGGTTATGGAAAACAATCTTTTTTTCAAAACTAGGCATGATCAAAAATTGCAAAAAAAAATTAGAGTTTACAAAAACATTAGATTCATTTTTTTTACCGAAACATAGAAAAAATTTACCAAAAAAAGATTAGTTTTTGAAAAAAATTATTCATTGGTTTTTCCTTCCAAACAAGAGATCATTTTTGAAAAAAGTGTTTTTTGTATCCCTGATAACCTTCGCAGAAAATATCTACAGTTAATGGCATACAAGTTTCTCAGATCGACTAGTGAATACTGCTTGGGGGGATCAACTTTTAATCATCATTGTTTTAGTTATCATTGTTTCCTGAAAAATGTTACAAATTTAAACAGAGTACAATTTTTTTTAATTTCTCAATTTTTTTTTCTTAAATTTAACAAGCAACTACTGCAAAATTATAAAAATATTCGAAGAAAATGGGTGTTTTCATTTTGATCATGATTACACGATGTTTAGGAACACTTATTCCTTTAATTCTTTTGTAAAACTTGGATCGATCGGTTCGGAAAAACGGGTCGATGGATCAATTTGAAAATTTACACGTCTATTGGGGGTACATTAAGCTGAAAAATAAACGTGGCGACATTAGTCTTTCTACCAATATTTGTAATGGAGTAGTAAATTTGCTGAAAAACCATAAAATTTCATTTTTGGTCCTATTTTTCAAACTACTGTTAATGGTGAAAACATGATATTTTTCTCAAAAATCAACGAAAGGGCCTTGTACGAAATTGATTCAAGTTTTTAAAGCTGCCCAATAATTTCCTGTGCGATCATTGGTTGCTGTGATATCATTGATCAAACACGAAACGAACATGTTTTATTATAAGTTGGATATGTCAGCAAAAAGTTGACATAGAGAGACCACAAAAAACCAAATTGGAACTGAATAAACAAGCTAACGGACCTATGCATTGATTTAACTGTGAAAAATCCCTTGAAAAAATAAAATTGGAAAAATAATTTTCTCGTTATCTCTTATAATTGCGCGATAACCGTACCTCACAAAATTATTTTGCCAAAAGATCTCAAACTAGAAACTTAAAGCTTAATAATGTTTTTCTTTTTCATCTTGATATGACTATTTTTAACGTTGATACAGCTTTTCAAAAACACATTAAAAAATGAAGAAATTTTCTGTTTCTTTAATTTTCTGGGGTTGGGTATAAAAAGTGATATATTTTTTACAATTTTCAGTCAATCGAAAAAAAGCGCTCGTCCTTGACTGTTAAAGCAATCTAAGAAACTACAGTTAAAATTTCAAGTCGATTGGTCGAACATTGTTTGAGTTTTGCTCCGTCCCGATATCGAAAACATGGTTTTGAAAAAAACATGTTTGAAGTCAACGGTTTCAAAGACGCTACAGCTGAACAAGTTTTTTCTCCCGTAATCTAATGCCACCTATTGGTCGAAAATAAAACTATTTTTAGTCGATGACTTTGTCCCCACAATAGGCTTACAAGAAATGAGAACTGCGCCTACTGGCATGAGACAAGGCCAAAGACGGTTTTCAGCGGCGGAAACTTCCTTAAAAAATAGCTCGAAAACCACTTTATAATGGTTTTTTTTCAGCTATAAAGGAATATGCATCATATTTTTTAAGGTCCCAAGGATTTCTTAAAAGTGCTTCAAACAAAACGATTTTTGTAAAATTTTACACCGATGACCTCTAAACAATTCGCGATAGTAAAATTTTACCGCTCTTCTGTAGAGCGAGACTTTTCCGATCGTCATTGCTAGAAAATTCGATCTTTGGAGAAACCTGCCTGATAATTTAGTAATAATAAAATTTTACCACTTTTTCGCAGAGTGAGACCCGGTCGATCTCGTTCGCTCGCGAATTTGGTCGGCCGCAGACAACCTGCCGAAGATAAGCCATGGCAGAGAAAAAAATGTCGATCGCAATTGTTTAAACAAAGAGCATTGTAAATTTTTTTAAGTTTCCAAAAATTTTTTGACAGTGCTTCCAACAAAACGATTTTTCGAAAATTTTACACCGATGACCTCTAACCAATTTGTGATAGTCAAATTTTACCGCTCTTCTGTAGAGCGAGACTTCTCCGATCGTCATTGGTAGAAAATTCGATCCTTGGAGAAACCTGCCGAAGATGAATTCCGGCAGAGAGAAAAAATGCTAAACGTATTTTTTTTAGCATAATTAGTAATAATTTAGTAATAATAAAATGTTACCACTCTTCCGCAGAGTGAGACCCGGTCGATCTCGTTCGCTCGCGAATTTGGTCGGCCGCGGACAACCTGCCGAAGTAAGCCATGGCAGAGAAAAAAATGCCGATCGCAATTGTTTAAACAAAAAGCATTGTAAATTTCTTTAAGTTTCCAAGGATTTTTTAAAAGTGCTTCCAACAAAACGATTTTTCGAAAATTTTACACCGATGACCTCTAAACAATTCGCGATAGTAAAATTTTCCCGCTCTTCTGTAGAGCGAGACTTCTCCGATCGTCATTGCTAGAAAATTCGATCCTTGGAGAAACCTGCCGAAGATGAATTCCGGCAGAGAGAAAAAATGCTAAACGTATTTTTTTTAGCCTAATTAGTAATAATTTAGTAATAATAAAATTCTACCACTCTTTCGCAGAGTGAGACCCGGTCGATCTCGTTCGCTCGCGAATTAGGTCGGCCGCGGACAACCTGCCGAAGTAAGCCATGGCAGAGAAAAAAATGCCGATCGCAATTGTTTAAACAAAGAGCATTGTAATTTTTTTTAAGTTTCCAAGGATTTTTTAAAAGTGCTTCCAACAAAACGATTTTTCGAAAATTTTACACCGATGAACTCTAAACAATTTGCGATAGTAAAATTTTACCTCTCTTCTGTAGAGCGAGACTTCTCCGATCGTCATTGCTAGAAAATTCGATCCTTGGAGAAACCTGCCGAAGATGAATTCCGGCAGAGAGAAAAAATGCTAAACGTATTTTTTTTTTGCAGTAACAATAAAATTTTACCACTCTTTCGCAGAGTGAAACCCGGTCGATTTTGTTCGCTCGCGAATTTGATCGGCCGCAGACAACCTGCCGAAGATAAGCCATGGCAGAAAAAAATGCCGATTGCAATTGTTTAAACAAAGAACATTGTAAAATTTTACAACTCTTTTGTAGAATGAGTCTCGAGCGATCTCGGTCGTGACTCGAGATTTTAGCAGAGATCGAATTCGTCGATGATGAGCGACATCGAGATGCTAAAGAGTCTTCGAGCTTATTTGTTTAAATTTATTAAAAACGAGTGGAAAAATGCTAGCACCCTTCTACCATACGAGTCTCTAGCAAACCCTGTTTGCTAGAAAGTTCAACCATAAAGAAATTTCCACCGATGACCGCCGTCAACAAAAAAATCGATTCGAGGGCATTTGTTTAAACAATGCGCGATTGCAAAATTTCACCGCTCTTTCGCAGAGCGAGGCTAGCGAACTTGATTGTTCGAGAAGCTGACCAGTAAAAATGCTGCCAAATATGAACCCTGGCAGAGATAAAATGCTGAACGCTTTTGTTTAAATAATGAGCATTGCAAAATTTTACCACTCTTTTTTAGAGTGTGTTTTGAGCAATTTCGGTCGCTCGAAATTTTGGCAGGGATCGAAATCGTTAACGACGAATTAAAAAAGTATGGCGAAATGCCTGAGTCTTTTGGTTGTCGCCGGCATCGAAAAAAATCGATTTAATGGCTGCATATACAATGTAAAATGCAACAAAGTTTCACCGCTCTCCTGCCGAGCGAGCGCATGCTTCCAATACAAACGTAGCGTGGTCGCTACGCATAGTTGTGTGAATTGTGTGACACGCACATAGGTGTAAGGTGCTTGTGTACGAACGAACGGCGTGCGAGAACGGATTCGTTCTTTCTGCAACGCGGGCGGCGTAGCAAACACACACACACACACAGACACACGCGCGCGCGCTCAGCGATCGTCATCTATTTGGCTTCGACTGTTCGCCCCAGTGCGAAGCATCGAGACCGAATTCGCGATCGCTGCGCTGTCCGTCGGTAGCGACTCGTAGCTAAAAACTACGAGATCTACGCTACCGACGTAACGAGAGGCCGCGTCGAAATTTTCTGGCGTGTGGCACATGGCCTTAAGCGCTGTGTCTATGTGAAAAATTGCCGCATCGAGACGAAAAAAAGCCTTTTGAAGCTTCAAGATCATAGTTTCGAGTTCTTTTGGCAAAAGAAATTGTGATCTACGGCTATCACGCAATCATAAGAAATACCGGGAGAAGAAATTCTAAATTTGTTTTTCTTCAGGGGTCATCGGACTAAGGAATTTTGTTTCATTTAACTCAATGTATAGGTCAGTTAGCTTGTTTATACAGCTTTAATTCGGTTTTTATCTCTCTACGTCAATTTTTTTGCTGTGATATCCGACTTCGAATGAAAAAGATCCTTTTGTCTTTGATTATCGATATCTCAGCAACCAATTATCGCAGCGGGAATTAGAGGGCAGCTTTGAAAAGTCGGATAAATATCCTGCCAGCCCCTCCCGTTCATTTTTGTGATTTTTTTCACCCTTAACCGTTATTTGGTAAAGAATAAAAAATGACTTTTTCTGGATTTTCAGTAAATCTACCACTACGTTACAAATATTGATGCAATGCCGCGTTTTTTTCAGCTCGGTTTACCCCCAATACCCCTGTTAGTCTGCAGTTTTTACAAAACAATTAAAGGAACAAGTGTATTATTCCTAAACATCTTGTAATCATCATCAAAATAAAAATACTAATTTTCTTCGACGTTTTTCACAACTTGGCACTAGTTGCTTGTTAAACTTAAGAAAAAAATTCGAGAGATGGACTTTTTTTTTATTTGTAAAATATTTCAGGAAACAATACTGACTCATTTTTCACACGATTCGGCCTTTGCGCTCTTTAATTTCACTCGTCTTTAATTGCATCAATTAAAGTTGATACTCCTAAGCTGTATTTAATAGTCGATCTGAAAACATTTATGTAATTAATTCTCAATATTTTCTACGAAGGTTATTAGGGTTATGGAAAACAATATTTTTTTCGAAACTAGGCATGATCGAAAATATAAAAAAAAGAGAGTTCACAGAAACATCAAATTAATTTTTTTTACCAAAACGTAGAAAAAATTGACCAAAAAAGATTAGTTTTTGAAAAAAATTGTTCATTGGTTTTTCCTTCCAAACAAGAGATCATGTTTGAAAAAAAGTGTTTTTTGTATCCCGCATAATCTTCGCAGAAAATATCCACAGTTAATGGCATACAAGTTCTCAGCTCGACTAGTAAAAACCGCTTAGGGGTATCAACTTTTAATCAATCCAATTAAACATGAGTGAAATTATAGTGCGCAAAAGCCGAAGCGTGGCAACAACGAGTCACCATTGTTTCCTGAAAAGTGTTACAAATTTAAACAGATTAGAATTTTTTTCATTTTTCATTTTTTTTTCTTAAATTTAACAAGCAACTACTGCAAACTTCTAAAACTGCAAAGTTCTAAACATTTAAAAGCAACTACTACAAAGTTCTACAATCGGTCCGGAAAAACGGGTCGGCGGATCAATTTGAAAATTTACACGGCTATTGGAGGTACATTAAGCTGAAAAATAAACGTAGCGATATTAGTTTTTCTACCAATATTTGTAATGGAGTAGTAGATTTACCGAAAAACCATAAAATGTCATTTTTTGTCCTATTTTTAAAACTACTGTTAATGGTGAAAAAATGATTGTTTTTCTCAAAAATCAACGAAAGGATCTTGTGCGAAATTGATTCAAGTTTTTAAAGCTGCCCAATAATTTCCTGTGCGATCATTGGTTGCTGTGATATCATTTATCAAACACAAAACGAACATTTTTTTATTATACGTCGGATGTCTCAGCAAAAAGTTAACGTCGAGAGACCACAAAAAAACCAAATCGGAACTGAATAAACAAGCTAACAGTTGGTAACAGTCAATCGGCTCCCTGCATAAGCATAGGGCGCTCCCCTCGTACTTCGGCCCCGACGGCTAAACCCCATAAAAACCTTTAACGCATTTTCATGGAAACACTGTGTTTAAATTGGGTGGACATGACATCTTGAGAACCACTTGATGGATTATTTCCAAGTTCACCATACCATTTTTTTCAATACTTTTTCATTTTTCATACAATGTGTATGCTCTCGAGATTCAATTCGTCGGACGTGGTTAAAAAAATAGATTTCAAAAATTGACCAGCTCGTATTTATTGTTAATTCAATAACGCGTTTGATTTTTAGATTTCGGATAGACTGTTTAAACTGGAGTGTCCACCGCCAAACGTCGCGAAAAAATTTCACCCTCTGCCGGCGGCCATGATTTTGCTGTCGCTGTATTTTTTGGTATTTTTTTAAGGCTCTCAATATAAGTACATTTATGTTAAAAAAATTCGCCAAGGCCCTTAGGAATTAACCCTCGAACCGAACACATGGGTTTTTCGCGTCCTCCGTATTTTAATAATGGGGTATTCCGTGAAGGTCCGTGTACCTAGGGTATTCGTATTGCTCCATAAAAAAAGTTTGTGGTCAGGTTAGTTCACTGCCATAGACCGGCAGGAATCGCATAATTTAGCTCCAGCTGGCAAGCCTTAGAAATCTGTCGAGGACGCAAATGACTCATGTGTTCTGAAAACATGTAAAATCCGACTTCACGAAAACATTTATTTTCCTATATTGTTGTTTTTAACTCGAAATATACATTTTCATGAAGGTGTTGAATAAATAAAAGCGAAAAAGAATTTGGGAACTAGCGAAAAGGTTAGGACGTCACTTCGTCCTCGCAAACAAGTGGAATACTTCGGTTGTGAAAATTCCAAGGATCAAGATTGTATCGAAGAAGATCATCAGAAAGGGGAAGAGGAGCGCGATGAGTTTTCCGATTCGAACGTTTTTCAATTTACTCATCAATATTTTACATTTATTATCGATTTTATCTTCCATAAGTGTACATGCTTAATGGCGACATTCAACGCTTGAAATAAATACACTTTTTTAATTCCCGAAGCCTCCCATATATTTTCTGAACGTACATCATCTCAAGTTAAAAGAACTCAAAGGATTCTTCATACGAAGTTACTTGACAAGAAAAATGAATTTTTTCACATTACGGTGCGTTTTCTGCATTTTCTTTCAACGATTCAATTAACAATCCAAAATTGATGTTATAATATTGTTATTAACTGAACTCATAGCTGAAGTTACAAAGAACACCTATGAATTTTTTCAGAGATTTTTGTATCATTTACGCTTGTTAACTATGTCGCAGACGCCAATTACCCATGTATTCCGCTAGAAGGTGCCCAAAAATAGCGTTCGGTTCGAGGGTTAAAGGGTCTTCTCACTTTAGACGCTAAAAAGGCGCTTGTCATGATTTATTTTTTATAGGTTTATATTACAGATATTGATATAACAGTTGTTACACATAAATACACATTCAAAATACATTTTTTTAAATCTTTGCGTATTTATATAACCTAAACAAATTTTAAACGCGTTGTTCTCGAACCATGGTTTTTGACGGTTTGCTGGTAAAATCTTCGAAACTTCTGAACCACCCTTATAAAAAATGTTAATCACATATTCTTCACAACCATAGATATAGCGCACATCAAGGATTTAAAAAAATGTTGATATTTCCTATTTTTCTTTTACCAAAAACCGTGGAAAAACACGTTTTTTTTTACATTTTTTCGCAAGGTGTCCGTTATTTTGATATCGTGGCATATATTAAAAATCGTATAATATGCGCTATAGCCATTAAGGCAGTAGTCTGGTATAAAGCGAGATTTTTGACGTCGTTGTTGGGTTGGAATAACTTTTAAGCCGTTGAAGTTGTCTTGATAAAATTCTACATATGTATTTATTGTTCCTTTGAGAATGTATCTACATTTAAAAAAAATTATTTTAAATATTTTCATGTAGTTTTTTATTTTTTCACAACATGGTCCGCCGAAAACCGTCTCAATCGGCGCCCAGTCTGGGTGATGTTGTATGCATCTGGAAAAAAAATATATATATATTCTCAATCTGTATCAGTATTCTGAGCACTTCTCTGCGGTTCTGCTACCAGTACTTAAAAAAATGTTGTTACAAAATGGCGGCCTGTTAAACTTTGATTAACGATATTTCATACATTTTCGGGCATTCGACGAGTTATAAAATGTGGGCAAAATTATTGTTCGACTCAGTTCTGTCACCAGTCCTCAGAAAGAGGCTACCGAAGATATGTGCAAAGTTTGAGCTCGATCGGTCAATTAGTTATCGAGATATCGTGGGCGCCGATTTGAAAAACATAGTTCTGAGATTAACGCGTTCAAAGTTTTCTAGGAACGAGCGCGCAGCTGCTTCCCGACCGCGCTACCTAAGCGCGCGGCTTGCTTATAATTTCTATCACTCTGCTAATTTTAGAAATATCAATAAACGGTTTTCACGAGCGTATTAAGATAGGTCTAAGGAATAATAAAATGAAATTTAAAAAAATCGATTTTGTCAAATTTCTAGACTAGTCTTCATATACTGAATGTAAGTAAAACCGTTTGATTTTTTTGTTTCGGAACGTCCAGTTCCGAGATTTCATCACCAGCTCAGACCTACAATTTTTTTACGACATTTCTTTAACTACCATTTTCGTCTATAAATAGGGACTTAACGGGTCTCGTCACTTTAGATACTAGAAAAGGCTATTTTCATCAATCTTTTTGATAGGTTTATATTATAGATATTGATATAAAAGTTGTTACACTTAATAAATACACTTTCGAAAGGCATTTTTAAAAAAAACATATTTATTCAAATCACTATTTAAAGAGGAAAATAGTAGTTAAACAAATGTTCTAAAAAAATCTCCGTTGTTGATGGAATCTCGGAGATGGATAATCCGAAACAAAAAAAAATCAAACGATTTTAGATTCAGTATGTTAGGGGCTATTGGGCATATCTTACGATTTTTTATATATGCAAAAATAACAAAATCGCGGACATTTTTCGAAAAAAAAAAAAAAAAAAAAACAAAAAAAACGTGTTTTTAGCCGTTTTTGGAAACAAAAAAGTAGTAAATATCCAAATTTTAAGAAATCCGTTATATTTGCTCTAGCTATTGTTGTAAAGAATATGTGGTTAAAAATTCATAAGGATCGTTTCAGTAGTTTCGAAGATTTTATCAACATGCCATCGAAAAACGTTGTTTCGAGAAAAACGCGTTGAAGGTTTGTTTAGATTACATAAATACATAATTTTTTTGTAAATGTATTTCGAAAGTGTATTTTTTAAGTGCAACAACTATTATATCAATATGTATAATATAAAAAAATTCATGAAAAAATTCAAAGCCCTTTTTAGCGTCAAAATGTATTTCGAAAGTGTATTTATTACGTGTAACAAATTATATATCAAAATCTTGTAACGGGTCGGAATTCGTTACAAATAAATGTATTGGTTCGGGACTCGACCAGGGAAGAAATTAGTTGAGACTCGGGTGTTTTTTTTGTATTTTACAATTAAAAACAGTTTATTCAGTTTTTATTTGGAGCGATACAATAGAAAAGAGAACGGCTTGTGTAAATGTAGTGATTTGTTTGTGTTGTTGTCTGTGTAATTATGATGCACTATTGGTAAAATGTGGGATAATAAGTCATTCAACTCTATATAATGCAAAATCGCCGCCGTGTATCAGTGTAAAGTGCTGTTTGTGTTGTATTTCGTGTGATTATAAACCGCTGATTTTCCGTCGGTAAATGTTCATTTCGTGTAATTACTTAGATGGCTAACGCTTCCGGGCGCGACCCGTATTAATTATCAAGCGACGATAATATTTCCCCATCCCTTACGCGCTCTATCGATCGCGGCGCGGTGGATCGTGACGGGCCGGCTCGGTCAATGTTTACGTTGTATCGGTGGTTGTGTGCGTGTGTGTATGTTTGTTGTGTTTTTGCATGAGTATCAGGACGCTCGGAAATTGAAAATACCTCTTCCCCCTTCTTCGTCCCGATGAAAGGCTCTCACGTGACGAGTTCTCGGACTGTAGTTTCGCGCTGGCTCGACGCGCTTGGCCTATGAAAGCCGCGGTGCGCGATGCAGGAGCGATAACGTTCCTGACAGTCGTGACAGTTTTCTGCACTGTTCCTGAAAATCGAATATTCAGCGAGTGAGTCTTACGCGGTCTGCCGAGTGGTATCGACCGCGAATCGAGCGATCTCGACAGAATTTCCCATCCGCGTTGCTGCGGAGTGGAAAAGTTCTCGCTCTTGTGAAGAAAAGAAACAATTTTCTTTTTCTCGTTCTCGTAACGCGAACCGCGTGTTCCCGATGTATTCTGCGTGAATAAATGTTCGCGATTGCTCCCGAAAAAAAGTGGTACCGACGGAAAAAAGTGCTCCCGTGAAAAATAAAGTGAACAAAGGAAAAAAAGTGTCCGTACTCTCAGACCGGCTGAAATTAATTTCGCTGGGTGGAAACAAAAGAATTTTATTTTATTTTCTTGCGGAGGTTCTCGTTGGAGATTTGACATTGCGTCGAGACCCAAAATTTGTTCCCGACGCCTGCGGATTATCGTCCGCTCGGATTAATAATCGTCGATCGGTGAGTTCCCAACGCAGTCAAAAAATTTGTGAATTTTTTTTTCAATTGTCCGTTCTGCGTATTTTCCGCGAAACAAGGTTCCTCGAGCCATGAAGTTCTTGTTACAGGGGGGAATTATCTTTCGATTTCCCCAGTGTAATGCGCGACCGTAGCTAAGTTTTGGTCCTCTATTTTTTTCGGTGAGTGTACATCGGTAAATAATTAACTTTTTTTGATTTTCCACTTCTTCCTAAGAATGGGCAAATAATTCACTTACCAAAGAAATTAGAGGGGCAGACAGTTTTTTAATTTTTTTCAGTGCTTTTCGAATGGGCGTACCTCCGGGAATCTTGGTCGTACCGGGGAGCAAAAAAATATTTTGAAGCGTGAAATCTTTAGTTGAAGAATCTCGTGGACCAAATTTTTTTGACTACAACACTCGACGCCATCCTCAGAAATAACAGACAGAAAAAATTTCAAAATTAAAAAAAATGAAAAAATTGTTCTGATCCGCTAATTTTGGGGGGAGAGTACATCGGTAGATAATTTTTTTTTTTTTTCACTTCGTCCTAACCCAGATAGACGGATGTACCTCATATTGGCATCATATGTACATCATCACTGCGGCATAGAAAGTCTCACAGCTGTGTATCCCTTATGAGTGCTCCCGTTGAAGTCATATTTGCATCACATGATGATTCACAATAATACATCCAAATGAAGCAAAGTTGTTCTCACGCGAATATGCACGCAGTGAATTCATCAGACTAGCAAATTTGGCTCACGAATATTTAACAATAAGTGAGTGCATGTGGGGCTCATATGGGTGTCACGGCGTGAAGAAACTGTAGTGCTCATATGGAGCTCATATTAGCGGCATGGCGTGACGCAACTATGCTGTGCTCATACGGAGCTCATATTAGCGGCATAGCGTGACGTAAATATGCTGTACTCATACGGAGCTCATATTAGCGGCATGGCGTGACGTAACTATGCTGTGCTCATATGGAGCTCATATGAGTGTCATAGCGTGAAAAATATAAAAAAATCCAAAAATATTGATAAAAAAAACTTGGTAGGATTTTAAATTATCCCCATACGCTTTATTGATGTTCCTGCCTATATGATAAATGGATTAAAAACGTATTCTGCCTAGTTAAATTTTGTACCTACCTACGGTTTGAACCACGTCTTCTAATTTGAGAGCCGAGCGTGCTACCTACCTAGCCATTCTAACCCTTGTGCAAATTTTCTTTGTGTCTGCCTATTTGTATCATTCTGGATTTGGATGCATATCGCCGTCATATTGCACTTATGGGATGTATCACGGACGAATATACATATCGCCATCATATTGCGCTCATCGAATGTATCACTTACAAGGAGAAGGTAGGGCCTGGATGTCGCGAATCGGGTTCTCCTTTCGCGTGGTGAAAGTTGAAGACCTCCGAATTAACGTCGTTTTTGATTTTTGTTCCAATAGGCCTTAGTTGCTGAGATATCGCGATGTGAAAATTTGGGAGTTTCGGCTCGTGCGTAGAGTACGTTGAGCGTTGGCGTTTGAGACAAGAGCGGCCGTAGCTAATACGGTATGACGATGGACTGGCACTCTGAAAGTTCACGGTTCGCGTCCCATGCGCGGTTCATGGACGCGCATGAACCGTCCATGAACGACCCAAACGTCGTTTTTTCGCGACCCAAACGTTTTTCGCGACCAAAACCCAAATTTTTTCGCGACCCAAACGTCGCGAAAAAATTTCACCCTCTGCCGGCGGCCATGTTTTTGCTGTCGCTGTATTTTTTGGTATTTTTTTAAGGCTCTCAATATAAGTACATTTATGTTAAAAAAATTCGCCAAGGCCCTTAGGAATTAACCCTCGAACCGAACACATGGGTTTTTCGCGTCCTCGGCATTTTAATAATGGGGTATTCCGTGAAGGTCCGTGTACCTAGGGTGTTCGTATTGCTCGATAAAAAAAGTTTGTGGTCAGGTTAGTTCACTGCCACAGACCGGCAGGAATCGCATAATTTAGCTCCAGCTGGCAAGCCTGAGAAATCTGTCGAGGACGCAAATGACTCATGTGTTCTGAAAACATGTAAAATCCGACTTCACGAAAACATTTACTTTCCTATATTGTTGTTTTTAACTCGAAATATACATTTTCATGAAGGTGTTGAATAAATAAAAGCGAAAAAGTATTTGGGAACTAGCGAAGAGGTTAGGACGTCACTTCGTCCTCGCAAACAAGTGGAATACTTCGGTTGTGAAAATTCCAAGGATCAAGATTGTATCGAAGAAGATCATCAGAAAGGGGAAGAGGAGCGCGATGAGTTTTCCGATTCGAATGTTTTTCAATTTACTTATCAATATTTTACATTTATTATCGATTTTATCTTCCATAAGTGTACATGCTTAATAGCGACATTCAACGCTTGAAATAAATACTCTTTTTTAATTCCCGAAGCCTCCCATATATTTTCTGAACGTACATCATCTCAAGTTAAAAGAACTCAAAGGATTCTTCATACGAAGTTACTTGACAAGAAAACTGAATTTTTCCACACTACGGTGCGTTTTCTGCATTTTCATTCAACGATTCAATTAACAATCCAAAATTGATGTTATAATATTGTTATTAACTGAACTCATAGCTGAAGTTACAAAGAACACCTATGAATTTTTTCAGAGATTTTTGTATCATTTACGCTTGTTAACTATGTCGCAGACGCCAATTAACCATGTATTCCGCTAGAAGGTGCCCAAAAATAGCGTTCGGTTCGAGGGTTAAAGGGTCTTCTCACTTTAGACGCTAAAAAAGGCGCTTGTCATGATTTATTTTTTATAGGTTTATATTACAGATATTGATATAACAGTTGTTACACTTAATAAATACACATTCAAAATACATTTTCTTAAATCTTTGCGTATTTATATAACCTAAACAAACGTTAAACGCGTTGTTCTCGAACCATGGTTTTTGACGGTTTGCTGATAAAATCTTCGAAACTTCTGAACCACCCTTATAAAAAATGTTAATCACATATTCTTCACAACCATAGATATAGCGCATATCAAGGATTTAAAAAAATATTGATATTTCCTATTTTTCTTTTGCCAAAAACCGTGGAAAAACACGTTTTTTTTTACGTTTTTTCGCAAGGTGTCCGTTATTTTGATATCGTGGCATATATTAAAAATCGTATGATATGCGCTATAGCCATTAAGGCAGTAGTCTGGTCTAAAGCGAGATTTTTGACGTCATTGTTGGGTTGGAATAACTTTTAAGCCGTTGAAGTTGTCTTGATAAAATTCTACATATGTATTTATTGTTCCTTTGAGAATGTATCTACATTTAAAAAAAGATTATTTTAAATATTTTCATGTAGTTTTTTATTTTTTCACTACATGGTCCGCCGAAAACCGCCTCAATCGGCGCCCAGTCTGGGTGATGTTGTATGCATCTGGAAATATATATATATATATATATATATATATGTATATATATATATATATATATATATATATTCTCAATCTGTATAAGTATTCTGAGCACTTCTCTGCGGCTCTGCTACCAGTACTTAAAAAAATGTTGTTACAAAATGGCGGCCTGTTAAACTTTGATTAACGATATTTCATACATTTTCGGGCATTCGACGAGTTATAAAACGTAGGCAAAATTATTGTTCGACTCAGTTCTGCTACCAGTCCTCAGAAAGAGGCTACCGAAGATATGTGCAAAATTTGAGCTCGATCGGTCAATTAGTTATCGAGATATCGTGGGTGCCGATTTGAGAAACATAGTTCTGAGATTAACGCGTTAAAAGTTTTCTCGGAACGAGCGCGCAGCTGCTATTCTCGACCGCGCTAACTGAGCGCGCGGCTTGCTTATAATTTCTATTACTCTGCTAATTTTTGAAATATCAATAAACGGTTTTCACGAGCGTATTAAGATGGGTCTAAGGAATAATAAAATGAAATTTAGAAAAGTCGATTTTGTCAAAATTCTACACCAGACTACTGCCTTAAGACGGAATGACACCCCATCGCGGTCAATACGGTAGAACAATTATAGATAGCCAAAAATCTCTGAAACGGCTTTTCAGATCCCGTCGAAACTTTCCCAAACGACGTCAAATAGATAGACGAACAGCTGTCTGCTCCTCAAATTTTCTGAACTTGAGGGAAAAAACGTAGATTGACTTATCATAAGCCAATCTACATTTTTTTCTCAAATTCAGAAAATTTGAGGGGCAGACAGCTGTTCGTCTATCTATTTGACATCGTTTGGCAAAGTTTCGACGGGATCTGCAGAGCCGTTTCAGAGATTTTTCGGTATCTATAATTGTTCTACCATACCGACCGCGATGAGGTGTCATTCCGTCTTAACATACTGAATGTAAGTAAAACCGTTTGATTTTTTTTTTGTTTCGGAACGTCCAGCTCAGAGATTTCATCAACCGCGCAGACCTACAATTTTTTTTACTACATTTGTTCAACTACCATTTTCGTCTATAAATAGAGACTTAAGGGGTCTCGTCACTTTAGACGCTAAAAAAGGCTATTTTCATCAATTTTTTTTATAGGTTTATATTATACATATATTGACATAAAAGTTGTTACATTTAATAAATACACTTTCGAAATACATTTTAAAAAATATATATTTATTCAAATCTGTATTTAAAGAGGAAAATGGTAGTTGAAAAAAATGTTCTAAAAAAATCTCCGTTCTTGATGGAATCTCGGAGATGGATAATCCGAAACAAAAAAAAAACTTTTAGATTCAGTATATTAGGGGCTATAGGGCATATCTTACGATTTTTTATATATGCAAAAATAACAAAATCGCGGACATTTTTCGAAAAAAAAAAAAAAACACAAAAAACGTGTTGTTGAGCCGTCTTTGGCATAAAAAAAAGTAGTGAATATCAAAATTTAAAGAAATCCGTGATACTTGCTATAGCTATAGTTGTAAAGAATATGTGGTTAAAAATTCATAAGGATCGTTTCAGTAGTTTCGAAGATTTTGTCAACAAGCCTTCGAAAAACGTTGTTTTGAGAAAAACGCGTTGAAAGTTTGTTTGGGTTACATAAATACATCATTTTTTTGTAAATGTATTTCGAAAGAGTATTTGTTAAGTGTAAGAACTTTTATATCAATATCTATAATATAAAAAAAATTCATGAAAAAAATTCAAAGCCCTTTTTAGCGTCTAAAGTGAGAAGAACACTTAAATATTTTTAAAAAAAATGTATTTCGAAAGTGTATTTGTTAAGTGTAACAAATTATATATCAATATCTTGTAACGGGTTGGAATTCGTTACAAATAAATGTTTTGGTTCGGGACTCGACCAGGGAAGAAATTAGTTGAGACTCGGGTGTTTTTTCGTATTTTACAATTAAAAACAGTTTATTCAGTTTTTATTAGGAGCGATACAATAGAAAAGAGAACGCCTTGTGTAAGTGTAGTGTTTTGTTTGTGTTGTTGTCTGTGTAATTATGATGCACCGTTGGTAAAATGTGGGATAATAAGTTATTCAACTCTATATAATGCAAAATCGCCGCCATGTATCACTGTAGAGTGCTGTTTATGTTGTATTTCGTGTGATTATAAACCGCTGATTTTCCGTCTGTAAATGTTCATTTCGTGTAATTACTTGGATGGCAAACCCTTCCGGGCGCGACCCGCATCGATTGTCACGTGTCGATAATCTTTCCTCATCCCTTGCGCGCTCTATCGATCGCGGCGCGGTGGATCGTGACGGGGGCTGGCTCGGTCAATATTTACATTGTATCTGCTGTGGTTCTGTGCGTATGTGTATGTTTGTTGTGTTTTTGCATGAGTATCGAGACGCTCGGAAATTGAAAATACCTCTACCCCCTTCGTCGACCCTATGACAGCTCAAGCTGATGCTCACGTGACGAATTCTCGGACACTGTAGCTTCGCACTGGCTCGACGCGCTTGGTCTATGAAAGTCGCGGTCCGCGTTCCGGGCAGCGATAACGTTCCTGAAAATCGTGACAATTTTCTGCACTGTTCCCGAAAATCGAATATTCAGTGAGTGAGTCTCATGCGGTCTGCCGAGTGACATCGACCGCGAATCGAGCGATCTCGACAAAATTTTCCATCCGCGTTGCGGCGGGGTGGGAAAGTTCTTCCTCTCGTGAAGAAAAGAAACAATTTTCATTTTCTCGTTCTCGTAACGCGAACCGCGTTGTTCGCGATTTATTCTGCGTGAATAAATGTTTGCGATTGCTCCCGAAAAAAGTGGTACCGATGGAAAAAAGTGCTCCCGTGAAAAATAAAGTGAACAAAGAAAAAAAGTGTCCGTGCCCTCAGACCGACCGAAATTGATTTCGCCAGGTGGAATCAAAAGAATTTTATTTCATTTTCTTGCGGAGGTTCTCATTGGAGATTCGACCTTGCGTCGAGACCCAAAATTTGTTCCCGACGCCCACGGATTATCGGCCGCTCGGATTAATAATCGTCGATCGGTGAGTTCCCAACGAAGTCGAAAAATTTGTTTGTGATTTTTTTTTATTAATTGTCCGTTCTGTGTATTTTCCGCGAAACAAGGCTCCCCCGAGCCACGGAGTTCTCGTTATAGGAGGGAATTATCTTTCGATCTCCCCAGTGTAATGCGCGACCGTAGCTAAGTTTTGGGCCTCTAATTTTTTCGGTGAGTGTACATCGGTAGATTATTTTCTTTGATTTTCCACTTCTTCCTAAGGATGAGCAAATAATTCACTTACCAAAGAAATTAGAGGAGCAGACAGTTTTTAAAATTTTTTCAGTGCTTTTCGAATGGGCGTACCTCCGGGAATTATAGCCATACCGGGGAGAAAAAAAAATTTTGAAATGTGAAATCTTTAGTTGAAGAATCTCGTGGACCAAATTTTTTTGCCTACCACACTCGACGCCATCGTAAGAAATAACAGAAAGAAAAAATTTCGAAATTTAAAATAAAAATGAAAAAATTGTTCTGATCCTCTAATGTTTTGGGTCAGAGTACATTGGTAGATAATTTTTTTTGTTGATTTTTCACTTAGTCCTAAGGATGAGCAAATAATACACTTACCAAAGAAATTAGACGAGCAGACAGTTTTTTAATTTTTTTCAGTGCCTTTCGAATGGGCGTATCTCCGGGAATAATGAAGGTTCCGGGGAGCAAAAAAAAGGTTTTGAAGCGTGAAATCTCTAGTGTAAGAATCTCATGGACCAATTTTTTTTAACCATCACACTCGACGTGATCCTAAGAATTAACAGACAGGAAAAATATCGAAATTTAAAAAAAAATGAAAAAATTGTTCTGGTCTAATTTTTTTGGTGAGTGTACATAGGCAGATAATTTTTTTGGCACGATTACGATATCCTTGGCGCCTTTATTTGACCCTGGTTTATAGATATTTGGCCCAAAATAAGACTTTTTTCAAGGGTGACAAAAATTGAAATTCGACGTTTAAGGGGGTGAAACAGGGGGTTGAAAATCGAAGCATTATTATGTTTGTGGTTCCCAATTTTGACCATGCAGCGTCCATGTTCGATAGAAAATGCGACTTTTTCGCAGGGTAATGAAACTCGAAAATGCGGCTTTAAAGGACTGAAGAGGAGGGTGTTAAAATTTGGCTGTACATACATTTGAACATCATTTTTTGTTGTGTCTTTTACTTTCTCTATGAAAAAATTCCTTTAAAAATTAATTTAAAAAAATTAATTTTAAAATTAATTTTAAATTAATTTTAAATTAAATTTAAATTAATTTTAAAATTAATTTTAAAAAATCCTTTAAAAATTCCTTTAAAAATTAAACTTCCGAAAAACTGTTACCTCCGATTGGCTTCAAATTTGGCACAGACTTTCTTTTTGACGATATAAGAGACCCTATGAAAAGGAATTTTCGGTCATAACGCAATATTTTTTGAAATATTGAATTTTGAAAATCGGTAATTTGCTCAATCATGTATATACAAACATGTAATACATACGGTAAACGCCACTACTACCACAAACACACACGTGGGCGTGGAGCACTTTTCAAGTGTATGCGTAATCGTTAAGTGAGTTTGGAGCACCTTCAATGTGTGTGTGTGGAATCGTTGGGTGGGTCTGGAGCACCTTCGATGTGTGTGTGTGGAATCGTTGGGTGAGTCTGGAGCACCTTCGATGTGCGTATGGAATCGTTGGCACGATTACGATATCTCTGGCGCCTTAATTTGATCGTAGATTATTCATATTTTGCGCAAAAGAAACACTTTTTTGAGAATAAAAAAATGGCGATTTTGGCTTCCTTTAGAAGATAGAGGACATTTTACGAATTATTCGTTATTAAGCGATTTAACTGGTTTACGTTAATGTAGCTTTCTTCGGAATGCGCTATGTCGAGAAAATAAACAAGAACAAACCCAAACAAAGTACGACGTAACAATGTAAAACACGCGGGAAATTCGATTTACATCGAAAATCGGAAAAATACACTTTTTCTCTTCGAAGCGCTGTAAATCCGAAATTAAGGCTCAAAACGAAAAAAGTTATTCTTCTTTTTCGTATTTTTTTCGGCCATATTTCATAATCAAATGGTCAAATTTAGGCGCTAAAGATATCGTAATCTCCCCTTTTTTTTAACTTTTCACTTCTTCCTAAGGATGAGCAAATAAAACACTGGTCGTACCGGGGAGCAAAAAAAAGGTTTTCAAGCGTGCAATCTCTAGTTTAAGAATCTCGTGGACTATTTTTTTTAACCATCACCTTCGACGCCATCCTAAGAAAAAACGGGAAGAAAAAAATTCGAACTTTTTTAAAAAATTGAAAAAATTGTTTTGGTCCTCTAATATTTTGGGTGAGTGTACATAGGTACATAATTTACGTTTGATTTTCCCCTTCTTCCTAAAGATGAGTAAATAATTCACTTACCAAAAAAATCAGACGAGCGGACGGTTTTTTAAATTTTTTCAGTGATTTTCGAAAGGACATATCTCCGGGAATAATGGCCGTACTGGGGAGCAAAAAAAATGTTGCAGAGTGAAATCTCTAGTTTGAGAATGTCGTGGGCCAAATTATTTTTGAGCACCCCACTCGACCCCATCCTAAGAAATAACGGGAAGAAAAAATTTCAGAATTTTTAAAAAATTGAAAAATAGAAAAAGTTGAAGAATGAAAAAATTGAAAAAAATTCAAAACCTGTTCTGGTCCTCTATTTCTTTGGGTGAGTGTACATCGGTAGATAGTTTTTTTTTATTTTTCACTTGTTCCTAAGGATAAGCAAATAATTCACTGACCAAACAAATTAGAGGAGCAGACAATTGTTAATTTTTTTTCGTTGATTTTCGAAAGGGCGTATCTCCGGAAATAATGGTCGTACCGGGGAGCAAAAAACAGGTTTTGAAGCATGAAATCTCTATTATAAGAATCTCGTGGACCAAACTTTTTGTTACCATCAGACACGACGATATACTAAATAACGGGAAGAAAAAAATTCGACTACGACTGGCTATAGAAAACGAGGAACAGGGCACCAACCCTCTGGCGCTACGCGAACTACGCGCGAACATCGGTTGTCGCAGTGCGGCCGCGCGTGAGTCGAGCGCGGTCGACGTGACCCGAGTGTACAAAACTTTTCACAATGGCGGTACAGCGGAACGCCGGGTACCCGTTTAGCTGGCCTATGACAAGCGGGTAACCCCGAGCAGTCATAGGCGAGCCGTACATTTATTTCTTATGGGGCCGTCCATATATTACGTCACCGATTTTTGCTGATTTTCGACCCCCCCCCCCTACAATCATCCTATCGTCATTTCCTAATGACCCCCCCCCCCCCCCGCCTCTCGCAAAACTGACGTCATTACCAGTTTGGCAAAATTAAAACATTTGCGGATTTGAGAAAAATTGGGTAACATTAAAACATTTTGTTATAGAATCATCTTTTATTATTTTGTACTTTGGCAATGTTTATTAATATAATAATATTATTCTTCCCTATTCTTTAGTTTTCTTTGGATAGCTCCCACGGAGTTTTCAACCATTCTTGCAAATCCTGGATCACGGGTAATATCTCCGTATCCTCCCCATATTCATTTTGGCTCGATCGAACTATTTTCATAGGTACGCTGTTATTTGAAGTTCTCGAATATAATGTAGACAAACCTTATGTAATAGATAAATAAATAATGAGTTCAATAATTAATACCATTAGGCTAAGTTCACATGACCGCGCGGCAGTAACGTTCACATGAGCTCGCGGTAGTATAGTTCACATAGTATAGGTCCATGTGAACATAGCTATATACCGGCTTGCAGATCTTGTAGCGCGCGGCGTCGAGAACCGCGCGGTGCCGCGCGGTCAAGTGAACATATCCACACAGGCCCGCACATCTTGTACCGCGCGACGCCGCGCGGTACAAAAGGAGCGTCGAGAACCGCGCGGTGCCGCGCGATACCGCGCGTCCATGTAAACGCTAACGTTGTTTTCATTGAGTTTTGTACCGCGCGGTGAGCTGTTCGCGCGGTGCCGCGCGTCCATGTGAACATAGCCTTAGGTACTTGCAAAATATTTTTCATCACTCATGCGAGGAAACCACTCTAGTTGTACAATATACTATTGTACATTTTGAAGTAACTGGTATCACAAGAATGACGTCAATTTCGAAACGCCCCCCCCCCCCCCACCCCCCTCATCCATCATTTACCGTCATCCGCGGACGAACCTCCCCCCCCCCCCCAAATTTAGAATGACGTAATATATTGATGGCCACTATTCGGTTTTAACTCGTTCGCTAGGTTTTAGCGGTACGTTTTGTGTGTGTGTGTGTGTGTGTGTGTGTGTGTGTGTGTTTTCCTCTTTTTACGTGCGACGCTCGGACATCTTCGGAAAGAGCCGAGCACGCTCGGATTATCCCGATCGCGCCCTTCGGCTGCTACACACCAAAATACATGGACGCTGAACACGTTCATGTGTGGCCAAGCCGAAACAAAGGCTTCGAGGCAAAAAGCAATCTGAGCACAACTCGCACGTGACATCACCCACGGCACGCGCGAGGCTTTTAGATGATTTCAATGTTTATTTAGCTCTTGATTCTCTGCGTTATTAATGTGTACAAAAAAATATATCACGCACTCTGATCGCTTATTTTTTTAGTTTATACGTTAATTTAAATATAATAATAAATCTAAATTACAACTTATTTATCTTATATAAAATTGTTTACGCTTTACTCACACCCGTCATGCCAAATAATTATAATTCATAAAAGTAAGCGGAAATATATTTATATTCGTATTATTATATTAATTCTCATACTTTCATCAAGCGATAAAGCATTATCCAAAAAAACAAGCCAATCATCCATCCGGCCGCGAATTGTAAGTACCAGAAAGTGTACATATTCTGCACATACAAGTGATGAGATGGTCCTGTTAGTAGCGTTCCTGGCTTCGGTCCACAAGGGCCCCTAGTGCAAATTTTTCTCCAAATTTTTCATAATTTCTCATATCTTAATCATATCTGAGATTTTTCATAATTTCAAATTTTTCATAATTTCTCATATCTTAATCATATCTGAGATTTTCGGAGAAAAAACTATTTAAAACAGATTCAAGTACTGGTCTATTTCTCAAAAACACATTTTTTTCACTTAAAATTCACGATTTCTCATTTTTTTCTCGGAAATTTCTCTTTTTCCTATGACCTGAGTGAACGGCTGTGGAGATATTCGGAGAAAAGTTAAAAATAAAAAAATGAGATTTTCGTAAAAAAAACTTATTATTTTTTTTCCGGAACTTTTTCGTTTTCCTATTGAGCGAACGGCTGTGGAGATATTCGGAGAAAAGTTGTAGATGAAAAAAATTAGACTTTCGTAAAAAAAAACTTATTACATTTTTATCTCTCATAATTCTGAGAAATAATGAATTTCCCAAATATTTGCAAACATTATTTTCCTTAAGGGGTAACACCACTGTAACGGCCTGCCACGAAGCGTTTTAAACAAATAATACTTGGGGTAATTATTAAGCATATATTGAAGTATATTGCAAAAAAATGTTATGGGAAAATATTACAAAATTGCGACACTGCAGCAAATTCTTCCGAGGCATGTTGAACTTGAGGTGCTCTACGGCACGCAGTATAACATGCCAATTTTAATCTGGACAAAATTAATTTTTTAAAATTAAATCTAGATGAGTGTAGCTAGTGAACTACGTAGGGGATTTTAGAAATATTGATTTTTGAGTAATTGCCGAGTATTTGACTAAAAATATTCAATTTTTTTTAAGACAGTTATTTTTTAATAAATATTGTTTAAATTAACTTATCGAAAATCCCCTACGGGGTTCAGTAGCTACACTCATGTAGACTTAATAAAACAAAAATCTTTTTTTTAGATTAAAATTGGCACAGTTATACTGCGTGCCGCAGAGGTTCGACATGCTTCGGAAGAATTGGTGCAGTGTCGCCATTTTGTAATATTTTCGGATAAAAATTTCTAGCCACATACTTAAATATATGCTCAATAAATACCGCAAGTATTATTTGTTTATCACATTTTCTTCCGCAAAAAAAATATAAAAAATACGTCTCCTGTAAGACCGTTACAGTGGCCTTAAAGTTACAGTGGCCTTAAAGACCCCTTAATGTTTTCATATAATTTCGAAGATTTTCCCGTGATCGTGATTAAAATGATGAAATATTCGGAAAAATTCGGAGAAACTGAGATGTTTGCTTAAAAATAATTGTCCGCAAAACTCCAAATTCTTCATATTTGTTCCAATTGATAGGAAAAATCGGAAAAATTTTTCGTAAAAAATCGGAGTTTTTCGGGAAAAAATTGCACTAGGGGCGCGGGAATCGTACCTCGCGCTCGGTGCTTTTTTAAATTATTATTACTATTATTTCTCATTTGATTAGTTATTTTTATTGGTTGTCATTATTATTTTAATTAGTTATATTTTAGCGTCGAAAAATTTATCGCGCACTTTGACCGCTTATTTTATTAGTTTGTACGTTAATTTAAATACAATAATAAATCTAAATTACAACTTATTTATCTTCTACAAAATTGTTTGCGCTTTACTCACACCCGTCCCTATGCCAAATAAATTGTAATTCATAAAAGTAAGGGGAAATATATTTATATTCGTATAATTATATTCATTCTCATTTACTTTTATGTAAAAAAAAGTTAACTTTATAAAAAATTATTTTGTCCAGATTAAAATTGGCACAAGTTATACTACGTGCCGCAGAGCACCTTAAGTTCAACATGCCTCGGAAGAATTTTCTGCAGTGTCGCCATTTTGTAATATTTTCCCATAAAATTTTTTTGCAATGTACTTCAATATATGCTTAATAATTACCCCAAGTATTATTTGTCTAAAACGTTTCGTGGCAGGCCGTTACAGTGGTGTTACACCTTAAGGAACATAATCTTTGCAAAAATTTCGGAAATTAATTATTTCTCAGAATTATGAGGGATAAAAAATGTAATAAGATTTTTTTTACGAAAATCTCATTTTTTTCATATATAACTTTTCTCCAAATATCTCCGCAGCCGTTCACGCAATAGAAAAAAGAAAAAATTCCGGAAAAAAAAATAATATCAAGTTTTTTTAACGAAAATCTCTTTTTTTTCATCTTTAAATTTTCTCCGAATATCTTCGCAGCCGGGAAAAATGAAAAATCATGAATTTTCAGTAAAAAAAAATGTGATGTTGGGAAATAGACCAGTACTTGAATCTGTTTTAAATCATTTTTTCGCCGAAAATCTCAAATATGACTAAAATATGAGAAATTATGAAAAATTGGGAGAAAAATTTGCACTGGGGGCCCCTGCGGACCGAAGCCAGGAACGCTACTAACGGGACCGTCTCATCGCTTGTAAAATATGTGCACTTTCTGGTACTTACGATTCGCGGCCGGATGGATGATTAGTTTGTTTTTGGGGATAATGCTTTATCGCTTGATGAAAATATGAGAATTAATATAATAATACGAATATAAATATATTTCCGCTTACTTTTATGAACTATAATTTATTTGGCATAAGGACAGGTGTGTGTAAAGCGTAAACAATTTTATATAAGATAAATCAGTTGTAATTTAGATTTATTATTATATCTAAATTAACGTATAAACTAAAAAAATAAGCGATCACAGTGCGCCATACATTTTTTTGTATATCTTTCCAACTTTTCCTCATCAGACAAATATTTACACCGGTACACTCGAGTAAATTTTGTAAAGTTACCCCCCTGCCCTAACGAAAAAAATCGGTACTGTCACCAGAACTGTCAATATAAACTGCATAGAAATCCAGAACTATGTGAGAGTTAACCAGGACTGATTTTTTTTCCTTTCATTCAGCAGTAGATTGATGACGCGATGAAATGCTTTGTGTGAAACCAAATTTTTTTTTCGGAAAAATGAATTTCATTTCGGAGTTCTGGTTGCCCCCGAAAGAGTTCTGTTGAATATCTTTAGAACTTTTCCTCATCAGACAAATATTTACAACGGTACACTAGAGAAAATTTTAAGACGTTGCCCCCCAACGAAGAAAAAACCGTTAGTCATAACTGAGCTATCAATAAAAAATACATAGAACTCCAGAACTACGCGAGAGGCAACCACGACGGATTGTTTTCCTTCGACTGAGCAGTAAATTGGTGGCGCGATGGAATGCTTTAGATGAAACCAGATTTTTTTTCTCGGAAAAATGGATTTTTTTCGGAGTTGTGGTTGCCGCCGCAAGAGTTCTGTTAAGTATCTTTACAACTTTTGGTCATCAGACAAATATTTACACCGGTACACTGAAGTAAATATTGTAAAGTCGCCCCCCTCCGCCCCCTAACAAAAAAATCGGTACTAACACCAGAACTGTCAGTATAAATTACATAGAAATCTAGAACTATGTGAGAGGTATCCAGAACTGATTTTTTCCCTTCGATTGAGCAGTAGATTGATGACGCGATTAAATGCTTTGAGTGAAAACAAATTTTGTTTTTCGGAAATATGAATTTTATTTCGGAGTTCTGGTTGCCCCCACAAGAGTTCTGTTGAATATCTTTACAACTTTTCCACATCAGACAAATATTTACAACGGTACTCTAGAGAAAATTTTGAGAAGTTGCCCCCCAACGAAAAAAAAAAGTTAGTCATAACTGAGCTATCAATAAAAAATACATAGAACTCCAGAACTACGTGACAGGCAAGCAGAACGGATTTTTTTCCTTCGACTGAGCAGTACATTGATGGCGCGATGGAATGCTTTACATGAAACCAAATTTTTTTTTCTCGGAAAAATGGAGTTTTTTCGGAGTTTTGGTTGCCTCCGCAAGAGCTCTGTTACGTATCTTTACAACTTTTCCTCATCAGACAAATATGTCCACCGGTACACTCAAGTAAATTTTGTGAAGTTCCCCCCTCCCAGCCCCTAACGAAAAAAATCGGTACTAACACCAGAACTATCAATATAAACTACATAGAAGTCCAGAACGATGTGAGAGGTAACCAGAAATGATTTTTTTCCTTCGATTGAGCAGTAGATTGATGACGCGATAAAATGCTTTGAGTGAAAACAAATTTTTTTTTTCAGAAAAATGAATTTTATTTCGGAGTTCTGGTTGCCCCCGCAAGAGTTCTGTTGAAAATCTTTAAAACTTTTACTCATCAGATAAATATTTACAAAGGTACACTAGAGTAAATTTTGAGATGTTGCCCCCCAACGAAAAAAAAACCGTTAGTCATTCCTGAGCTATCAATAAAAAATACATAGAACTCCAGAACTACGTGAGAGGCAACCAGAATGGATTTTTTTCCTTCGACTGAGCAGTAGATTGATGGCGCCACCAACCAAATGTTTTTTCTCGTAAATATGGATTTTTTTTCGGAGTTCTGGTTGCCCCCGCAAGAGTTCTGTTGAATATCTCTATAACTTTTCCTCATCAGACAAATATTTACAACGGTACACTCTAGTAAATGTGTGAAGTTCTCCCCCCCCCCCCCCCAGCCCCTAACCAAAAAAATCGGCACTAATACCAGAACTATCAATATAAACTACATAGAAATCCAGAACTATGTGAGAGGTAACCAGAACTGATTTTTTTTTCCTTTGATTGAGCAGTAGATTCATGACGAGATGAAATGTTTCGAGTGAAAGCAAATTTTTTTTTCGGAAAAATGAATTTTATTTAGGAGTTCTGGTTGCCCCCGCAAGAGTTCTGTTGAATATCTTTACAACTTTTCCTCATCAGACAAATATTTACAACGGTACAATCGAGTAAATTTTGAGAAGTTGCCCCCCATCGAAAAAAAAACCGTTAGTCATAACTGAGCTATCAATAAACAATACATAGAACTCCAGAACTACGTGAGAGGCAACCAGAACGGATTTTTTTCCTTCGACTGAGCAGTAGATTGATGGCGCGATGGAATGCTTTAGATGAAACCAAATTTTTTTTCTCGGAAAAATGGATTTTTTTTCGGACTTCTGGTTGCCGCCGCAAGAGTTCTGTTAAGTATCTTTCCAACTTTTCCTCATCAGACAAATATTTACACCGGTACACTCGAGTAAATTTTGTAAAGTTACCACCCTGCCCTAACGAAAAAAATCGGTACTGTCACCAGAACTATCAATATAAACTGCATAGAAATCCAGAACTATGTGAGAGGTAACCAGGACTGATTTTTTTCCCTTTGATTCAGCAGTAGATTGATGACGCGATGAAATGCTTTGTGTGAAACCAAATTTTTTTTTCGGAAAAATGAATTTCATTTCGGAGTTCTGGTTGCCCCCGCAAGAGTTCTGTTGAATATCTTTACAACTTTTCCTCATCAGACAAATATTTACAACGGTACACTAGAGAAAATTTTAAGACGTTGCCTCCCAACGAAGAAAAAACCGTTAGTCATAACTGAGCTATCAATAAAAAATACATAGAACTCCAGAACTACGCGAGAGGTAACCAGGACGGATTGTTTTCCTTCGACTGAGCAGTAGATTGGTGGCGCGATGGAATGCTTTAGATGAAACCAGATTTTTTTTCTCGGAAAAATGGATTTTTTTCGGAGTTGTGGTTGCCGCCGCAAGCGTTCTGTTAAGTATCTTTACAACTTTTGGTCATCAGACAAATATTTACACCGGTACACTGAAGTAAATATTGTAAAGTCGCCCCCCTCCGCCCCCTAACAAAAAAATCGGTACTAACACCAGAACTGTCAGTATAAATTACATAGAAATCTAGAACTATGTGAGAGGTATCCAGAACTGATTTTTTCCCTTCGATTGAGCAGTAGATTGATGACGCGATTAAATGCTTTGAGTGAAAACAAATTTTGTTTTTCGGAAATATGAATTTTATTTCGGAGTTCTGGTTGCCCCCACAAGAGTTCTGTTGAATATCTTTACAACTTTTCCACATCAGACAAATATTTACAACGGTACTCTAGAGAAAATTTTGAGAAGTTGCCCCCCAACGAAAAAAAAACGTTAGTCATAACTGAGCTATCAATAAAAAATACATAGAACTCCAGAACTACGTGACAGGCAAGCAGAACGGATTTTTTTCCTTCGACTGAGCAGTACATTGATGGCGCGATGGAATGCTTTACATGAAACCAAATTTTTTTTTCTCGGAAAAATGGAGTTTTTTCGGAGTTTTGGTTGCCTCCGCAAGAGCTCTGTTACGTATCTTTACAACTTTTCCTCATCAGACAAATATGTCCACCGGTACACTCAAGTAAATTTTGTGAAGTTCCCCCCTCCCAGCCCCTAACGAAAAAAATCGGTACTAACACCAGAACTATCAATATAAACTACATAGAAGTCCAGAATGATGTGAGAGGTAACCAGAAATGATTTTTTTCCTTCGATTGAGCAGTAGATTGATGACGCGATAAAATGCTTTGAGTGAAAACAAATTTTTTTTTTCGGAAAAATGAATTTTATTTCGGAGTTCTGGTTGCCCCCGCAAGAGTTCTGTTGAAAATCTTTAAAACTTTTACTCATCAGACAAATATTTACAACGGTACACTAGAGTAAAATTTGAGATGTTGCCCCCCAACGAAAAAAAAACCGTTAGTCATTCCTGAGCTATCAATAAAAAATACATAGAACTCCAGAACTACGTGAGAGGCAACCAGAATGGATTTTTTTCCTTCGACTGAGCAGTAGATTGATGGCGCCACCAACCAAATGTTTTTTCTCGTAAATATGGATTTTTTTCGGCGTTCTGGTTGCCTCGGCACGAGTTCTGTTAAGTACCATTACAACTTTTCCTCATCAGACAAATATTTACACCGGCACACTCGAATAAATGTTGTAAAGTTGCCCCCCCTCCCCGCCCCCAAAGAAAAAAATCGGCACTAACGCCAGAACTATCAATATAAACTACATGGAAATCCAGAACTATGTGAGAGGTAACCAGAACTGATTTTTTTCCTTCGATTGAGCAGTAGATTGATGCCGCGATAAAATGCTTTGAGTAGGCCCAAATGTTTTTTTTTTGTTTGAAAAATGAGCTTTTTTTGGAATTCTAGTTCCCTCCGCAAGAGTTCTGTTAAATATATTCTCAAGTTACATTCGAGTAAATTTTGTGGAGTTGACCCCACTAACAAAAAAAGATCGGTACTAACACCAGAACTATCAATATAAACTAGATAGAAATCCAAAACTATGTGAGAGGTAACCAGAACTGATTTTTTCCCCTTCGATTGGCAGTAGATTGATGACGCGATGGAATGCTTTGAGTGAAATAAAATTTCTTTTTCGGAAAAATGATTTTCTTTTCGGAGTTCTGGTTGCCCCCGCAAGAGTTCTGTTGAATATCTTTACAACTTTTCCTCATCAGACAAATATTTACAACGGTACACTCTAGTAAATTTTGTGAAGTTGCCCCCACAACGAAAAAAAAACCGTTAGTCACAACTGAGCTATCAATAAACAATACATAGAACTCCAGTACTATGTGAGCGGCAACCAGAACGGATTTTTTTCCTTCGACTGAGCAGTAGATTGATGGCGCGATGGAATGCTTTAGATGAAACCAAATTTTTTTTCTCGGAAAAATGGATTTTTTTTCGGAGTTCTGGTTGCCCCCGCAAGAGTTCTGTTGAATATCTTTACAACTTTTACTCATCAGACAAATATTTACAACGGTACACTAGAGTAAATTTTGAGATGTTGCCCCCCAACGAAAAAAAACCGTTTGTCATTCCTGAGCTATCAATAAAAAATACATAGAACTCCAGAACTAGGTGAGAGGCAACCAGAATGGATTTTTTTCCTTCGACTGAGCAGTAGATTGATGGCGCCACCAACCAAATGTTTTTTCTCGTAAATATGGATTTTTTTTCGGAGTTCTGGTTGCTCCCGCAAGAGTTCTGTTGAATATCTCTAGAACTTTTCCTCATCAGACAAATATTTACAACGGTACACTCTAGTAAATGTGTGAAGTTCTCCCCCCCCCCCCCAACCCCTAACCAAAAAAATCGGCACTAATACCAGAACTATCAATATAAACTACATAGAAATCCAGAACTATGTGAGAGGTAACCAGAACTGATTTTTTTTCCTTTGATTGAGCAGTAGATTCATGACGAGATGAAATGTGTCGAGTGAAAGCAAATTTTTTTTTCGGAAAAATGAATTTTATTTAGGAGTTCTGGTTGCCCCCGCAAGAGTTCTGTTGAATATCTTTACAACTTTTCCTCATCAGACAAATATTTACAACGGTACAATCGAGTAAATTTTGAGAAGTTGCCCCCCATCGAAAAAAAAACCGTTAGTCATAACTGAGCTATGAATAAACAATACATAGAACTCCAGAACTACGTGAGAGGCAACCAGAACGGATTTTTTTCCTTCGACTGAGCAGTAGATTGATGGCGCGATGGAATGCTTTAGATGAAACCAAATTTTTTTCTCGGAAAAATGGATTTTTTTTCGGACTTCTGGTTGCCGCCGCACGAGTTCTGTTAAGTATCTTTCCAACTTTTCCTCATCAGACAAATATTTACACCAGTACACTAGAGTAAATTTTGTAAAGTTACCCCCCTGCCCTAACGAAAAAAATCGGTACTAACACCAGAACTATCAATATAAACTACATAGACGTCCAGAACGATGTGAGAGGTAACCAGAAATGATTTTTTTCCTTCGATTGAGCAGTAGGTTGATGACGCGATAAAATGCTTTGAGTGAAAACAAATTTTTTTTTTCGGAAAAATGAATTTTATTTCGGAGTTCTGGTTGCCCCCGCAAGAGTTCTGTTGAAAATCTTTAAAACTTTTACTCATCAGACAAATATTTACCACGGTACACTAGAGTAAATTTTGAGATGTTGCCGCCCAACGAAAAAAAACCGTTAGTCATTCCTGAGCTATCAATAAAAAATACATAGAACTCCAGAACTACGTGAGAGGCTACCAGAATGGATTTTTTTCCTTCGACTGAGCAGTAGATTGATGGTGCCACCAACCAAATGTTTTTTCTCGTAAATATGGATTTTTTTTCGGAGTTCTGGTTGCCCCCGCAAGAGTTCTGTTGAATATCTCTACAACTTTTCCTCATCAGACAAATATTTACAACGGTACACTCTAGTAAATGTGTGAAGTTCTCCCCCCCCCCCCAGCCCCTAACCAAAAAAATCGGCTCTAATACCAGAACTATCAATATAAACTACATAGAAATCCAGAACTATGTGAGAGGTAACCAGAACTGATTTTTTTTTCCTTTGATTGAGCAGTAGATTCATGACGAGATGAAATGTTTCGAGTGAAAGCAAATTTTTTTTTCGGAAAAAGCAATTTTATTTAGGAGTTCTGGTGGCCCCCGCAAGAGTTCTGTTGAATATCTTTACAACTTTTCCTCATCAGACAAATATTTACAACGGTACAATCGAGTAAATTTTGAGAAGTTGCCCCCCATCGAAAAAAAAACCGTTAGTCATAACTGAGCTATCAATAAACAATACATAGAACTCCAGAACTACGTGAGAGGCAACCAGAACGGATTTTTTTCCTTCGACTGAGCAGTAGATTGATGGCGCGATGGAATGCTTTAGATGAAACCAAATTTTTTTTCTCGGAAAAATGGATTTTTTTTCGGACTTCTGGTTGCCGCCGCAAGAGTTCTGTTAAGTATCTTTCCAACTTTTCCTCATCAGACAAATATTTACACCGGTACACTCGAGTAAATTTTGTAAAGTTACCACCCTGCCCTAACGAAAAAAATCGGTACTGTCACCAGAACTATCAATATAAACTGCATAGAAATCCAGAACTATGTGAGAGGTAACCAGGACTGATTTTTTTCCCTTTGATTCAGCAGTAGATTGATGACGCGATGAAATGCTTTGTGTGAAACCAAATTTTTTTTTCCGAAAAATGAATTTCATTTCGGAGTTCTGGTTGCCCCCGCAAGAGTTCTGTTGAATATCTTTACAACTTTTCCTCATCAGACAAATATTTACAACGGTACACTAGAGAAACTTTTAAGACGTTGCCTCCCAACGAAGAAAAAACCGTTAGTCATAACTGAGCTATCAATAAAAAATACATAGAACTCCAGAACTACGCGAGAGGTAACCAGGACGGATTGTTTTCCTTCGACTGAGCAGTAGATTGGTGGCGCGATGGAATGCTTTAGATGAAACCAGATTTTTTTTCTCGGAAAAATGGATTTTTTTCGGAGTTGTGGTTGCCGCCGCAAGCGTTCTGTTAAGTATCTTTACAACTTTTGGTCATCAGACAAATATTTACACCGGTACACTGAAGTAAATATTGTAAAGTCGCCCCCCTCCGCCCCCTAACAAAAAAATCGGTACTAACACCAGAACTGTCAGTATAAATTACATAGAAATCTAGAACTATGTGAGAGGTATCCAGAACTGATTTTTTCCCTTCGATTGAGCAGTAGATTGATGACGCGATTAAATGCTTTGAGTGAAAACAAATTTTTTTTTTCAGAAATATGAATTTTATTTCGGAGTTCTGGTTGCCCCCACAAGAGTTCTGTTGAATATCTTTACAACTTTTCCACATCAGACAAATATTTACAACGGCACTCTAGAGAAAATTTTGAGAAGTTGCCCCCCAACGAAAAAAAAACGTTAGTCATAACTGAGCTATCAATAAAAAATACATAGAACTCCAGAACTACGTGACAGGCAAGCAGAACGGATTTTTTTCCTTCGACTGAGCAGTACATTGATGGCGCGATGGAATGCTTTACATGAAACCAAATTTTTTTTTCTCGGAAAAATGGAGTTTTTTCGGAGTTTTGGTTGCCTCCGCAAGAGTTCTGTTACGTATCTTTGCAACTTTTCCTCATCAGACAAATATGTCCACCGGTACACTCAAGTAAATTTTGTGAAGTTCCCCCCTCCCAGCCCCTAACGAAAAAAATCGGTACTAACACCAGAACTATCAATATAAACTACATAGAAGTCCAGAACGATGTGAGAGGTAACCAGAAATGATTTTTTTCCTTCGATTGAGCAGTAGATTGATGACGCGATAAAATGCTTTGAGTGAAAACAAATTTTTTTTTTCGGAAAAATGAATTTTATTTCGGAGTTCTGGTTGCCCCCGCAAGAGTTCTGTTGAAAATCTTTAAAACTTTTACTCATCAGACAAATATTTACAACGGTACACTAGAGTAAATTTTGAGATGTTGCCCCCCAACGAAAAAAAACCGTTAGTCATTCCTGAGCTATCAATAAAAAATACATAGAACTCCAGAACTACGTGAGAGGCAACCAGAATGGATATTTTTCCTTCGACTGAGCAGTAGATTGATGGCGCCACCAACCAAATGTTTTTTCTCGTAAATATGGATTTTTTTTCGGAGTTCTGGTTGCCTCGGCACGAGTTCTGTTAAGTACCATTACAACTTTTCCTCATCAGACAAATATTTACACCGGCACACTCGAATAAATGTTGTAAAGTTGCCCCCCTCCCCGCCCCCAAAGAAAAAAATCGGCACTAACGCCAGAACTATCAATATAAACTACATGGAAATCCAGAACTATGTGAGAGGTAACCAGAACTGATTTTTTTCCTTCGATTGAGCAGTAGATGGTGGCGCGATAAAATGCTTTGAGTAGGCCCAAATGTTTTTTTGTTTGAAAAATGAGCTTTTTTTGGAATTCTAGTTGCCTCCGCAAGAGTTCTGTTAAATATATTCTCAAGTTACATTCGAGTAAATTTTGTGGAGTTGACCCCACTAACAAAAAAAAATCGGTACTAACACCAGAACTATCAATATAAACTAGATAGAAATCCAAAACTATGTGAGAGGTAACCAGAACTGATTTTTTCCCCTTCGATTGGCAGTAGATTGATGACGCGATGGAATGCTTTGAGTGAAATCAAATTTCTTTTTCGGAAAAATGATTTTCTTTTCGGAGTTCTGGTTGCCCCCGCAAGAGTTCTGTTGAATATCTTTACAACTTTTCCTCATCAGACAAATATTTACAACGGTACACTCTAGTAAATTTTGTGAAGTTGCCCCCACAACGAAAAAAAAACCGTTAGTCACAACTGAGCTATCAATAAACAATACATAGAACTCCAGAACTATGTGAGCGGCAACCAGAACGGATTTTTTTCCTTCGACTGAGCAGTAGATTGATGGCGCGATGGAATGCTTTAGATGAAACCAAATTTTTTTTCTCGGAAAAATGGATTTTTTTCGGAGTTCTGGTTGCCCCCGCAAGAGTTCTGTTGAATATCTTTACAACTTTTCCTCATCAGACAAATATTTACAACGGTACACTCTAGTAAATGTGTGAAGTTCTCCCCCCCCCCCCCAGCCCCTAACCAAAAAAATCGGCACTAATACCAGAACTATCAATATAAACTACATAGAAATCCAGAACTATGTGAGAGGTACCCAGAACTGATTTTTTTTCCATTGATTGAGCAGTAGATTCATGACGAGATGAAATGTTTCGAGTGAAAGCAAATTTTTTTTTCGGAAAAATGAATTTTATTTAGGAGTTCTGGTTGCCCCCGCAAGAGTTCTGTTGAATATCTTTACAACTTTTCTACATCAGACAAATATTTACAACGGTACAATCGAGTAAATTTTGAGAAGTTGCCCCCCATCGAAAAAAAAACCGTTAGTCATAACTGAGCTATCAATAAACAATACATAGAACTCCAGAACTACGTGAGAGGCAACCAGAACGGATTTTTTTCCTTCGACTGAGCAGTAGATTGATGGCGCGATGGAATGCTTTAGATGAAACCAAATTTTTTTTCTCGGAAAAATGGATTTTTTTTCGGACTTCTGGTTGCCGCCGCAAGAGTTCTGTTAAGTATCTTTCCAACTTTTCCTCATCAGACAAATATTTACACCGGTACACTCGAGTAAATTTTGTAAAGTTACCACCCTGCCCTAACGAAAAAAATCGGTACTGTCACCAGAACTATCAATATAAACTGCATAGAAATCCAGAACTATGTGAGAGGTAACCAGGACTGATTTTTTTCCCTTTGATTCAGCAGTAGATTGATGACGCGATGAAATGCTTTGTGTGAAACCAAATTTTTTTTTCGGAAAAATGAATTTCATTTCGGAGTTCTGGTTGCCCCCGCAAGAGTTCTGTTGAATATCTTTAGAACTTTTCCTCATCAGACAAATATTTACAACGGTACACTAGAGAAAATTTTAAGACGTTGCCCCCCAACGAAGAAAAAACCGTTAGTCATAACTGAGCTATCAATAAAAAATACATAGAACTCCAGAACTACGCGAGAGGCAACCACGACGGATTGTTTTCCTTCGACTGAGCAGTAGATTGGTGGCGCGATGGAATGCTTTAGATGAAACCAGATTTTTTTTCTCGGAAAAATGGATTTTTTTCGGAGTTGTGGTTGCCGCCGGAAGAGTTCTGTTAAGTATCTTTACAACTTTTGTTCATCAGATAAATATTTACACCGGTACACTGAAATAAATATTGTAAAGTCGCCCCCCTCCGACCCCTAACAAAAAAAACGGTACTAACACCAGAACTGTCAGTATAAATTACATAGAAATCTAGAACTATGTGAGAGGTATCCAGAACTGATTTTTTCCCTTCGATTGAGCAGTAGATTGATGACGCGATTAAATGCTTTGAGTGAAAACAAATTTTGTTTTTCGGAAATATGAATTTTATTTCGGAGTTCTGGTTGCCCCCACAAGAGTTCTGTTGAATATCTTTACAACTTTTCCACATCAGACAAATATTTACAACGGTACTCTAGAGAAACTTTTGAGAAGTTGCCCCCCAACGAAAAAAAAACGTTAGTCATAACTGAGCTATCAATAAAAAATACATAGAACTCCAGAACTACGTGACAGGCAAGCAGAACGGATTTTTTTCCTTCGACTGAGCAGTACATTGATGGCGCGATGGAATGCTTTACATGAAACCAAATTTTTTTTTCTCGGAAAAATGGAGTTTTTTCGGAGTTTTGGTTGCCTCCGCAAGAGCTCTGTTACGTATCTTTACAACTTTTCCTCATCAGACAAATATGTCCACCGGTACACTCAAGTAAATTTTGTGAAGTTCCCCCCTCCCAGTCCCTAACGAAAAAAATCGGTACCAACACGAGAACTATCAATATAAACTACATAGAAGTCCAGAACGATGTGAGAGGTAACCAGAAATGATTTTTTTCCTTCGATTGAGCAGTAGATTGATGACGCGATAAAATGCTTTGAGTGAAAACAAATTTTTTTTTTCGGAAAAATGAATTTTATTTCGGAGTTCTGGTTGCCCCCGCAAGAGTTCTGTTGAAAATCTTTAAAACTTTTACTCATCAGACAAATATTTACAACGGTACACTAGAGTAAATTTTGAGATGTTGCCCCCCAACGAAAAAAAAACCGTTAGTCATTCCTGAGCTATCAATAAAAAATACATAGAACTCCAGAACTACGTGAGAGGCAACCAGAACGGATTTTTTTCCTTCGACTGAGCAGTAGATTGATGGCGCGATGGAATGCTTTAGATGAAACCAAATTTTTTTTCTCGGAAAAATGGATTTTTTTTCGGACTTCTGGTTGCCGCCGCAAGAGTTCTGTTAAGTATCTTTCCAACTTTTCCTCATCAGACAAATATTTACACCGGTACACTCGAGTAAATTTTGTAAAGTTACCACCCTGCCCTAACGAAAAAAATCGGTACTGTCACCAGAACTATCAATATAAACTGCATAGAAATCCAGAACTATATGAGAGGTAACCAGGACTGATTTTTTTCCCATTGATTCAGCAGTAGATTGATGACGCGATGAAATGCTTTGTGTGAAACCAAATTTTTTTTTCGGAAAAATGAATTTCATTTCGGAGTTCTGGTTGCCCCCGCAAGAGTTCTGTTGAATATCTTTACAACTTTTCCTCATCAGACAAATATTTACAACGGTACACTAGAGAAAATTTTAAGACGTTGCCTCCCAACGAAGAAAAAACCGTTAGTCATAACTGAGCTATCAATAAAAAATACATAGAACTCCAGAACTACGCGAGAGGTAACCAGGACGGATTGTTTTCCTTCGACTGAGCAGTAGATTGGTGGCGCGATGGAATGCTTTAGATGAAACCAGATTTTTTTTCTCGGAAAAATGGATTTTTTTCGGAGTTGTGGTTGCCGCCGCAAGCGTTCTGTTAAGTATCTTTACAACTTTTGGTCATCAGACAAATATTTACACCGGTACACTGAAGTAAATATTGTAAAGTCGCCCCCCTCCGCCCCCTAACAAAAAAATCGGTACTAACACCAGAACTGTCAGTATAAATTACATAGAAATCTAGAACTATGTGAGAGGTATCCAGAACTGATTTTTTCCCTTCGATTGAGCAGTAGATTGATGACGCGATTAAATGCTTTGAGTGAAAACAAATTTTGTTTTTCGGAAATATGAATTTTATTTCGGAGTTCTGGTTGCCCCCACAAGAGTTCTGTTGAATATCTTTACAACTTTTCCACATCAGACAAATATTTACAACGGTACTCTAGAGAAAATTTTGAGAAGTTGCCCCCCAACGAAAAAAAAACGTTAGTCATAACTGAGCTATCAATAAAAAATACATAGAACTCCAGAACTACGTGACAGGAAAGCAGAACGGATTTTTTTCCTTCGACTGAGCAGTACATTGATGGCGCGATGGAATGCTTTACATGAAACCAAATTTTTTTTTCTCGGAAAAATGGAGTTTTTTCGGAGTTTTGGTTGCCTCCGCAAGAGCTCTGTTACGTATCTTTACAACTTTTCCTCATCAGACAAATATGTCCACCGGTACACTCAAGTAAATTTTGTGAAGTTCCCCCCTCCCAGCCCCTAACGAAAAAAATCGGTACTAACACCAGAACTATCAATATAAACTACATAGAAGTCCAGAACGATGTGAGAGGTAACCAGAAATGATTTTTTTCCTTCGATTGAGCAGTAGATTGATGACGCGATAAAATGCTTTGAGTGAAAACAAATTTTTTTTTTCGGAAAAATGAATTTTATTTCGGAGTTCTGGTTGCCCCCGCAAGAGTTCTGTTGAAAATCTTTAAAACTTTTACTCATCAGACAAATATTTACAACGGTACACTAGAGTAAAATTTGAGATGTTGCCCCCCAACGAAAAAAAAACCGTTAGTCATTCCTGAGCTATCAATAAAAAATACATAGAACTCCAGAACTACGTGAGAGGCAACCAGAATGGATTTTTTTCCTTCGACTGAGCAGTAGATTGATGGCGCCACCAACCAAATGTTTTTTCTCGTAAATATGGATTTTTTTCGGCGTTCTGGTTGCCTCGGCACGAGTTCTGTTAAGTACCATTACAACTTTTCCTCATCAGACAAATATTTACACCGGCACACTCGAATAAATGTTGTAAAGTTGCCCCCCCTCCCCGCCCCCAAAGAAAAAAATCGGCACTAACGCCAGAACTATCAATATAAACTACATGGAAATCCAGAACTATGTGAGAGGTACCCAGAACTGATTTTTTTCCTTCGATTGAGCAGTAGATTGATGGCGCGATAAAATGCTTTGAGTAGGCCCAAATGTTTTTTTTTTGTTTGAAAAATGAGCTTTTTTTGGAATTCTAGTTGCCTCCGCAAGAGTTCTGTTAAATATATTCTCAAGTTACATTCGAGTAAATTTTGTGGAGTTGACCCCACTAACAAAAAAAGATCGGTACCAGAACTATCAATATAAACTAGATAGAAATCCAAAACTATGTGAGAGGTAACCAGAACTGATTTTTTCCCCTTCGATTGGCAGTAGATTGATGACGCGATGGAATGCTTTGAGTGAAATAAAATTTCTTTTTCGGAAAAATGATTTTCTTTTCGGAGTTCTGGTTGCCCCCGCAAGAGTTCTGTTGAATATCTTTACAACTTTTCCTCATCAGACAAATATTTACAACGGTACACTCTAGTAAATTTTGTGAAGTTGCCCCCACAACGAAAAAAAAACCGTTAGTCACAACTGAGCTATCAATAAACAATACATAGAACTCCAGTACTATGTGAGCGGCAACCAGAACGGATTTTTTTCCTTCGACTGAGCAGTAGATTGATGGCGCGATGGAATGCTTTAGATGAAACCAAATTTTTTTTCTCGGAAAAATGGATTTTTTTTCGGAGTTCTGGTTGCCCCCGCAAGAGTTCTGTTGAATATCTTTACAACTTTTACTCACCAGACAAATATTTACAACGGTACACTAGCGTAAATTTTGAGATGTTGCCCCCCAACGAAAAAAAACCGTTTGTCATTCCTGAGCTATCAATAAAAAATACATAGAACTCCAGAACTAGGTGAGAGGCAACCAGAATGGATTTTTTTCCTTCGACTGAGCAGTAGATTGATGGCGCCACCAACCAAATGTTTTTTCTCGTAAATATGGATTTTTTTTCGGAGTTCTGGTTGCTCCCGCAAGAATTCTGTTGAATATCTCTAGAACTTTTCCTCATCAGAGAAATATTTACAACGGTACACTCTAGTAAATGTGTGAAGTTCTCCCCCCCCCCCCCAACCCCTAACCAAAAAAATCGGCACTAATACCAGAACTATCAATATAAACTACATAGAAATCCAGAACTATGTGAGAGGTAACCAGAACTGATTTTTTTTCCTTTGATTGAGCAGTAGATTCATGACGAGATGAAATGTGTCGAGTGAAAGCAAATTTTTTTTTCGGAAAAATGAATTTTATTTAGGAGTTCTGGTTGCCCCCGCAAGAGTTCTGTTGAATATCTTTACAACTTTTCCTCATCAGACAAATATTTACAACGGTACAATCGAGTAAATTTTGAGAAGTTGCCCCCCATCGAAAAAAAAACCGTTAGTCATAACTGAGCTATGAATAAACAATACATAGAACTCCAGAACTACGTGAGAGGCAACCAGAACGGATTTTTTTCCTTCGACTGAGCAGTAGATTGATGGCGCGATGGAATGCTTTAGATGAAACCAAATTTTTTTCTCGGAAAAATGGATTTTTTTTCGGACTTCTGGTTGCCGCCGCACGAGTTCTGTTAAGTATCTTTCCAACTTTTCCTCATCAGACAAATATTTACACCGGTACACTAGAGTAAATTTTGTAAAGTTACCCCCCTGCCCTAACGAAAAAAATCGGTACTAACACCAGAACTATCAATATAAACTACATAGACGTCCAGAACGATGTGAGAGGTAACCAGAAATGATTTTTTTCCTTCGATTGAGCAGTAGGTTGATGACGCGATAAAATGCTTTGAGTGAAAACAAATTTTTTTTTTCGGAAAAATGAATTTTATTTCGGAGTTCTGGTTGCCCCCGCAAGAGTTCTGTTGAAAATCTTTAAAACTTTTACTCATCAGACAAATATTTACCACGGTACACTAGAGTAAATTTTGAGATGTTGCCCCCCAACGAAAAAAAACCGTTAGTCATTCCTGAGCTATCAATAAAAAATACATAGAACTCCAGAACTACGTGAGAGGCTACCAGAATGGATTTTTTTCCTTCGACTGAGCAGTAGATTGATGGCGCCACCAACCAAATGTTTTTTCTCGTAAATATGGATTTTTTTTCGGAGTTCTGGTTGCCCCCGCAAGAGTTCTGTTGAATATCTCTACAACTTTTCCTCATCAGATAAATATTTACAACGGTACACTCTAGTAAATGTGTGAAGTTCTCCCCCCCCCCCCCAGCCGCTAACCAAAAAAATCGGCACTAATACCAGAACTATCAATATAAACTACATAGAAATCCAGAACTATGTGAGAGGTAACCAGAACTGATTTTTTTTTCCTTTGATTGAGCAGTAGATTCATGACGAGATGAAATGTTTCGAGTGAAAGCAAATTTTTTTTTCGGAAAAATGAATTTTATTTAGGAGTTCTGGTTGCCCCCGCAAGAGTTCTGTTGAATATCTTTACAACTTTTCCTCATCAGACAAATATTTACAACGGTACAATCGAGTAAATTTTGAGAAGTTGCCCCCCATCGAAAAAAAAACCGTTAGTCATTACTGAGCTATCAATAAACAATACATAGAACTCCAGAACTACGTGAGAGGCAACCAGAACGGATTTTTTTCCTTCGACTGAGCAGTAGATTGATGGCGCGATGGAATGCTTTAGATGAAACCAAATTTTTTTTCTCGGAAAAATGGATTTTTTTTCGGACTTCTGGTTGCCGCCGCAAGAGTTCTGTTAAGTATATTTCCAACTTTTCCTCATCAGACAAATATTTACACCAGTACACTCGAGTAAATTTTGTAAAGTTACCACCCTGCCCTAACGAAAAAAATCGGTACTGTCACCAGAACTATCAATATAAACTGCATAGAAATCCAGAACTATGTGAGAGGTAACCAGGACTGATTTTTTTCCCTTTGATTCAGCAGTAGATTGATGACGCGATGAAATGCTTTGTGTGAAACCAAATTTTTTTTTCGGAAAAATGAATTTCATTTCGGAGTTCTGGTTGCCCCCGCAAGAGTTCTGTTGAATATCTTTACAACTTTTCCTCATCAGACAAATATTTACAACGGTACACTAGAGAAAATTTTAAGACGTTGCCTCCCAACGAAGAAAAAACCGTTAGTCATAACTGAGCTATCAATAAAAAATACATAGAACTCCAGAACTACGCGAGAGGTAACCAGGACGGATTGTTTTCCTTCGACTGAGCAGTAGATTGGTGGCGCGATGGAATGCTTTAGATGAAACCAGATTTTTTTTCTCGGAAAAATGGATTTTTTTCGGAGTTGTGGTTGCCGCCGCAAGCGTTCTGTTAAGTATCTTTACAACTTTTGGTCATCAGACAAATATTTACACCGGTACACTGAAGTAAATATTGTAAAGTCGCCCCCCTCCGCCCCCTAACAAAAAAATCGGTACTAACACCAGAACTGTCAGTATAAATTACATAGAAATCTAGAACTATGTGAGAGGTATCCAGAACTGATTTTTTCCCTTCGATTGAGCAGTAGATTGATGACGCGATTAAATGCTTTGAGTGAAAACAAATTTTTTTTTTCAGAAATATGAATTTTATTTCGGAGTTCTGGTTGCCCCCACAAGAGTTCTGTTGAATATCTTTACAACTTTTCCACATCAGACAAATATTTACAACGGTACTCTAGAGTAAATTTTGAGAAGTTGCCCCCCAACGAAAAAAAAACCTTAGTCATAACTGAGCTATCAATAAAAAATACATAGAACTCCAGAACTACGTGACAGGCAAGCAGAACGGATTTTTTTCCTTCGTCTGAGCAGTACATTGATGGCGCGATAGAATGCTTTACATGAAACCAAATTTTTTTTTCTCGGAAAAATGGAGTTTTTTCGGAGTTTTGGTTGCCTCCGCAAGAGTTCTGTTACGTATCTTTGCAACTTTTCCTCATCAGACAAATATGTCCACCGGTACACTCAAGTAAATTTTGTGAAGTTCCCCCCTCCCAGCCCCTAACGAAAAAAATCGGTACTAACACCAGAACTATCAATATAAACTACATAGAAGTCCAGAACGATGTGTGAGGTAACCAGAAATGATTTTTTTCCTTCGATTGAGCAGTAGATTGATGACGCGATAAAATGCTTTGAGTGAAAACAAATTTTTTTTTTCGGAAAAATGAATTTTATTTCGGAGTTCTGGTTGCCCCCGCAAGAGTTCTGTTGAAAATCTTTAAAACTTTTACTCATCAGACAAATATTTACAACGGTACACTAGAGTAAATTTTGAGATGTTGCCCCCCAACGAAAAAAAACCGTTAGTCATTCCTGAGCTATCAATAAAAAATACATAGAACTCCAGAACTACGTGAGAGGCAACCAGAATGGATTTTTTTCCTTCGACTGAGCAGTAGATTGATGGCGCCACCAACCAAATGTTTTTTCTCGTAAATATGGATTTTTTTTCGGAGTTCTGGTTGCCTCGGCACGAGTTCTGTTAAGTACCATTACAACTTTTCCTCATCAGACAAATATTTACACCGGCACACTCGAATAAATGTTGTAAAGTTGCCCCCCTCCCCGCCCCCAAAGAAAAAAATCGGCACTAACGCCAGAACTATCAATATAAACTACATGGAAATCCAGAACTATGTGAGAGGTAACCAGAACTGATTTTTTTCCTTCGATTGAGCAGTAGATGGTGGCGCGATAAAATGCTTTGAGTAGGCCCAAATGTTTTTTTGTTTGAAAAATGAGCTTTTTTTGGAATTCTAGTTGCCTCCGCAAGAGTTCTGTTAAATATATTCTCAAGTTACATTCGAGTAAATTTTGTGGAGTTGACCCCACTAACAAAAAAAAATCGGTACTAACACCAGAACTATCAATATAAACTAGATAGAAATCCAAAACTATGTGAGAGGTAACCAGAACTGATTTTTTCCCCTTCGATTGGCAGTAGATTGATGACGCGATGGAATGCTTTGAGTGAAATCAAATTTCTTTTTCGGAAAAATGATTTTCTTTTCGGAGTTCTGGTTGCCCCCGCAAGAGTTCTGTTGAATATCTTTACAACTTTTCCTCATCAGACAAATATTTACAACGGTACACTCTAGTAAATTTTGTGAAGTTGCCCCCACAACGAAAAAAAAACCGTTAGTCACAACTGAGCTATCAATAAACAATACATAGAACTCCAGAACTATGTGAGCGGCAACCAGAACGGATTTTTTTCCTTCGACTGAGCAGTAGATTGATGGCGCGATGGAATGCTTTAGATGAAACCAAATTTTTTTTCTCGGAAAAATGGATTTTTTTCGGAGTTCTGGTTGCCCCCGCAAGAGTTCTGTTGAATATCTTTACAACTTTTCCTCATCAGACAAATATTTACAACGGTACACTCTAGTAAATGTGTGAAGTTCTCCCCCCCCCCCCCAGCCCCTAACCAAAAAAATCGGCACTAATACCAGAACTATCAATATAAACTACATAGAAATCCAGAACTATGTGAGAGGTAACCAGAACTGATTTTTTTTCCATTGATTGAGCAGTAGATTCATGACGAGATGAAATGTTTCGAGTGAAAGCAAATTTTTTTTTCGGAAAAATGAATTTTATTTAGGAGTTCTGGTTGCCCCCGCAAGAGTTCTGTTGAATATCTTTACAACTTTTCCACATCAGACAAATATTTACAACGGTACAATCGAGTAAATTTTGAGAAGTTGCCCCCCATCGAAAAAAAAACCGTTAGTCATAACTGAGCTATCAACAAACAATACATAGAACTCCAGAACTACGTGAGAGGCAACCAGAACGGATTTTTTTCCTTCGACTGAGCAGTAGATTGATGGCGCGATGGAATGCTTTAGATGAAACCAAATTTTTTTTCTCGGAAAAATGGATTTTTTTTCGGACTTCTGGTTGCCGCCGCAAGAGTTCTGTTAAGTATCTTTCCAACTTTTCCTCATCAGACAAATATTTACACCGGTACACTCGAGTAAATTTTGTAAAGTTACCACCCTGCCCTAACGAAAAAAATCGGTACTAACACCAGAACTATCAATATAAACTACATAGACGTCCAGAACGATGTGAGAGGTAACCAGAAATGATTTTTTTCCTTCGATTGAGCAGTAGGTTGATGACGCGATAAAATGCTTTGAGTGAAAACAAATTTTTTTTTTCGGAAAAATGAATTTTATTTCGGAGTTCTGGTTGCCCCCGCAAGAGTTCTGTTGAAAATCTTTAAAACTTTTACTCATCAGACAAATATTTACCACGGTACACTAGAGTAAATTTTGAGATGTTGCCCCCCAACGAAAAAAAACCGTTAGTCATTCCTGAGCTATCAATAAAAAATACATAGAACTCCAGAACTACGTGAGAGGCTACCAGAATGGATTTTTTTCCTTCGACTGAGCAGTAGATTGATGGCGCCACCAACCAAATGTTTTTTCTCGTAAATATGGATTTTTTTTCGGAGTTCTGGTTGCCCCCGCAAGAGTTCTGTTGAATATCTCTACAACTTTTCCTCATCAGATAAATATTTACAACGGTACACTCTAGTAAATGTGTGAAGTTCTCCCCCCCCCCCCCAGCCGCTAACCAAAAAAATCGGCACTAATACCAGAACTATCAATATAAACTACATAGAAATCCAGAACTATGTGAGAGGTAACCAGAACTGATTTTTTTTTCCTTTGATTGAGCAGTAGATTCATGACGAGATGAAATGTTTCGAGTGAAAGCAAATTTTTTTTTCGGAAAAATGAATTTTATTTAGGAGTTCTGGTTGCCCCCGCAAGAGTTCTGTTGAATATCTTTACAACTTTTCCTCATCAGACAAATATTTACAACGGTACAATCGAGTAAATTTTGAGAAGTTGCCCCCCATCGAAAAAAAAACCGTTAGTCATTACTGAGCTATCAATAAACAATACATAGAACTCCAGAACTACGTGAGAGGCAACCAGAACGGATTTTTTTCCTTCGACTGAGCAGTAGATTGATGGCGCGATGGAATGCTTTAGATGAAACCAAATTTTTTTTCTCGGAAAAATGGATTTTTTTTCGGACTTCTGGTTGCCGCCGCAAGAGTTCTGTTAAGTATATTTCCAACTTTTCCTCATCAGACAAATATTTACACCAGTACACTCGAGTAAATTTTGTAAAGTTACCACCCTGCCCTAACGAAAAAAATCGGTACTGTCACCAGAACTATCAATATAAACTGCATAGAAATCCAGAACTATGTGAGAGGTAACCAGGACTGATTTTTTTTCCCTTTGATTCAGCAGTAGATTGATGACGCGATGAAATGCTTTGTGTGAAACCAAATTTTTTTTTCGGAAAAATGAATTTCATTTCGGAGTTCTGGTTGCCCCCGCAAGAGTTCTGTTGAATATCTTTACAACTTTTCCTCATCAGACAAATATTTACAACGGTACACTAGAGAAAATTTTAAGACGTTGCCTCCCAACGAAGAAAAAACCGTTAGTCATAACTGAGCTATCAATAAAAAATACATAGAACTCCAGAACTACGCGAGAGGTAACCAGGACGGATTGTTTTCCTTCGACTGAGCAGTAGATTGGTGGCGCGATGGAATGCTTTAGATGAAACCAGATTTTTTTTCTCGGAAAAATGGATTTTTTTCGGAGTTGTGGTTGCCGCCGCAAGCGTTCTGTTAAGTATCTTTACAACTTTTGGTCATCAGACAAATATTTACACCGGTACACTGAAGTAAATATTGTAAAGTCGCCCCCCTCCGCCCCCTAACAAAAAAATCGGTACTAACACCAGAACTGTCAGTATAAATTACATAGAAATCTAGAACTATGTGAGAGGTATCCAGAACTGATTTTTTCCCTTCGATTGAGCAGTAGATTGATGACGCGATTAAATGCTTTGAGTGAAAACAAATTTTTTTTTTCAGAAATATGAATTTTATTTCGGAGTTCTGGTTGCCCCCACAAGAGTTCTGTTGAATATCTTTACAACTTTTCCACATCAGACAAATATTTACAACGGTACTCTAGAGTAAATTTTGAGAAGTTGCCCCCCAACGAAAAAAAAACCTTAGTCATAACTGAGCTATCAATAAAAAATACATAGAACTCCAGAACTACGTGACAGGCAAGCAGAACGGATTTTTTTCCTTCGTCTGAGCAGTACATTGATGGCGCGATAGAATGCTTTACATGAAACCAAATTTTTTTTTCTCGGAAAAATGGAGTTTTTTCGGAGTTTTGGTTGCCTCCGCAAGAGTTCTGTTACGTATCTTTGCAACTTTTCCTCATCAGACAAATATGTCCACCGGTACACTCAAGTAAATTTTGTGAAGTTCCCCCCTCCCAGCCCCTAACGAAAAAAATCGGTACTAACACCAGAACTATCAATATAAACTACATAGAAGTCCAGAACGATGTGTGAGGTAACCAGAAATGATTTTTTTCCTTCGATTGAGCAGTAGATTGATGACGCGATAAAATGCTTTGAGTGAAAACAAATTTTTTTTTTCGGAAAAATGAATTTTATTTCGGAGTTCTGGTTGCCCCCGCAAGAGTTCTGTTGAAAATCTTTAAAACTTTTACTCATCAGACAAATATTTACAACGGTACACTAGAGTAAATTTTGAGATGTTGCCCCCCAACGAAAAAAAACCGTTAGTCATTCCTGAGCTATCAATAAAAAATACATAGAACTCCAGAACTACGTGAGAGGCAACCAGAATGGATTTTTTTCCTTCGACTGAGCAGTAGATTGATGGCGCCACCAACCAAATGTTTTTTCTCGTAAATATGGATTTTTTTTCGGAGTTCTGGTTGCCTCGGCACGAGTTCTGTTAAGTACCATTACAACTTTTCCTCATCAGACAAATATTTACACCGGCACACTCGAATAAATGTTGTAAAGTTGCCCCCCTCCCCGCCCCCAAAGAAAAAAATCGGCACTAACGCCAGAACTATCAATATAAACTACATGGAAATCCAGAACTATGTGAGAGGTAACCAGAACTGATTTTTTTCCTTCGATTGAGCAGTAGATGGTGGCGCGATAAAATGCTTTGAGTAGGCCCAAATGTTTTTTTGTTTGAAAAATGAGCTTTTTTTGGAATTCTAGTTGCCTCCGCAAGAGTTCTGTTAAATATATTCTCAAGTTACATTCGAGTAAATTTTGTGGAGTTGACCCCACTAACAAAAAAAAATCGGTACTAACACCAGAACTATCAATATAAACTAGATAGAAATCCAAAACTATGTGAGAGGTAACCAGAACTGATTTTTTCCCCTTCGATTGGCAGTAGATTGATGACGCGATGGAATGCTTTGAGTGAAATCAAATTTCTTTTTCGGAAAAATGATTTTCTTTTCGGAGTTCTGGTTGCCCCCGCAAGAGTTCTGTTGAATATCTTTACAACTTTTCCTCATCAGACAAATATTTACAACGGTACACTCTAGTAAATTTTGTGAAGTTGCCCCCACAACGAAAAAAAAACCGTTAGTCACAACTGAGCTATCAATAAACAATACATAGAACTCCAGAACTATGTGAGCGGCAACCAGAACGGATTTTTTTCCTTCGACTGAGCAGTAGATTGATGGCGCGATGGAATGCTTTAGATGAAACCAAATTTTTTTTCTCGGAAAAATGGATTTTTTTCGGAGTTCTGGTTGCCCCCGCAAGAGTTCTGTTGAATATCTTTACAACTTTTCCTCATCAGACAAATATTTACAACGGTACACTCTAGTAAATGTGTGAAGTTCTCCCCCCCCCCCCCAGCCCCTAACCAAAAAAATCGGCACTAATACCAGAACTATCAATATAAACTACATAGAAATCCAGAACTATGTGAGAGGTAACCAGAACTGATTTTTTTTCCATTGATTGAGCAGTAGATTCATGACGAGATGAAATGTTTCGAGTGAAAGCAAATTTTTTTTTCGGAAAAATGAATTTTATTTAGGAGTTCTGGTTGCCCCCGCAAGAGTTCTGTTGAATATCTTTACAACTTTTCCACATCAGACAAATATTTACAACGGTACAATCGAGTAAATTTTGAGAAGTTGCCCCCCATCGAAAAAAAAACCGTTAGTCATAACTGAGCTATCAACAAACAATACATAGAACTCCAGAACTACGTGAGAGGCAACCAGAACGGATTTTTTTCCTTCGACTGAGCAGTAGATTGATGGCGCGATGGAATGCTTTAGATGAAACCAAATTTTTTTTCTCGGAAAAATGGATTTTTTTTCGGACTTCTGGTTGCCGCCGCAAGAGTTCTGTTAAGTATCTTTCCAACTTTTCCTCATCAGACAAATATTTACACCGGTACACTCGAGTAAATTTTGTAAAGTTACCACCCTGCCCTAACGAAAAAAATCGGTACTGTCACCAGAACTATCAATATAAACTGCATAGAAATCCAGAACTATGTGAGAGGTAACCAGGACTGATTTTTTTCCCTTTGATTCAGCAGTAGATTGATGACGCGATGAAATGCTTTGTGTGAAACCAAATTTTTTTTTCGGAAAAATGAATTTCATTTCGGAGTTCTGGTTGCCCCCGCAAGAGTTCTGTTGAATATCTTTACAACTTTTCCTCATCAGACAAATATTTACAACGGTACACTAGAGAAAATTTTAAGACGTTGCCTCCCAACGAAGAAAAAACCGTTAGTCATAACTGAGCTATCAATAAAAAATACATAGAACTCCAGAACTACGCGAGAGGTAACCAGGACGGATTGTTTTCCTTCGACTGAGCAGTAGATTGGTGGCGCGATGGAATGCTTTAGATGAAACCAGATTTTTTTTCTCGGAAAAATGGATTTTTTTCGGAGTTGTGGTTGCCGCCGCAAGCGTTCTGTTAAGTATCTTTACAACTTTTGGTCATCAGACAAATATTTACACCGGTACACTGAAGTAAATATTGTAAAGTCGCCCCCCTCCGCCCCCTAACAAAAAAATCGGTACTAACACCAGAACTGTCAGTATAAATTACATAGAAATCTAGAACTATGTGAGAGGTATCCAGAACTGATTTTTTCCCTTCGATTGAGCAGTAGATTGATGACGCGATTAAATGCTTTGAGTGAAAACAAATTTTGTTTTTCGGAAATATGAATTTTATTTCGGAGTTCTGGTTGCCCCCACAAGAGTTCTGTTGAATATCTTTACAACTTTTCCACATCAGACAAATATTTACAACGGTACTCTAGAGAAAATTTTGAGAAGTTGCCCCCCAACGAAAAAAAAACGTTAGTCATAACTGAGCTATCAATAAAAAATACATAGAACTCCAGAACTACGTGACAGGAAAGCAGAACGGATTTTTTTCCTTCGACTGAGCAGTACATTGATGGCGCGATGGAATGCTTTACATGAAACCAAATTTTTTTTTCTCGGAAAAATGGAGTTTTTTCGGAGTTTTGGTTGCCTCCGCAAGAGCTCTGTTACGTATCTTTACAACTTTTCCTCATCAGACAAATATGTCCACCGGTACACTCAAGTAAATTTTGTGAAGTTCCCCCCTCCCAGCCCCTAACGAAAAAAATCGGTACTAACACCAGAACTATCAATATAAACTACATAGAAGTCCAGAACGATGTGAGAGGTAACCAGAAATGATTTTTTTCCTTCGATTGAGCAGTAGATTGATGACGCGATAAAATGCTTTGAGTGAAAACAAATTTTTTTTTTCGGAAAAATGAATTTTATTTCGGAGTTCTGGTTGCCCCCGCAAGAGTTCTGTTGAAAATCTTTAAAACTTTTACTCATCAGACAAATATTTACAACGGTACACTAGAGTAAAATTTGAGATGTTGCCCCCCAACGAAAAAAAAACCGTTAGTCATTCCTGAGCTATCAATAAAAAATACATAGCACTCCAGAACTACGTGAGAGGCAACCAGAATGGATTTTTTTCCTTCGACTGAGCAGTAGATTGATGGCGCCACCAACCAAATGTTTTTTCTCGTAAATATGGATTTTTTTCGGCGTTCTGGTTGCCTCGGCACGAGTTCTGTTAAGTACCATTACAACTTTTCCTCATCAGACAAATATTTACACCGGCACACTCGAATAAATGTTGTAAAGTTGCCCCCCCTCCCCGCCCCCAAAGAAAAAAATCGGCACTAACGCCAGAACTATCAATATAAACTACATGGAAATCCAGAACTATGTGAGAGGTAACCAGAACTGATTTTTTTCCTTCGATTGAGCAGTAGATTGATGGCGCGATAAAATGCTTTGAGTAGGCCCAAATGTTTTTTTTTTGTTTGAAAAATGAGCTTTTTTTGGAATTCTAGTTGCCTCCGCAAGAGTTCTGTTAAATATATTCTCAAGTTACATTCGAGTAAATTTTGTGGAGTTGACCCCACTAACAAAAAAAGATCGGTACTAACACCAGAACTATCAATATAAACTAGATAGAAATCCAAAACTATGTGAGAGGTAACCAGAACTGATTTTTTCCCCTTCGATTGGCAGTAGATTGATGACGCGATGGAATGCTTTGAGTGAAATAAAATTTCTTTTTCGGAAAAATGATTTTCTTTTCGGAGTTCTGGTTGCCCCCGCAAGAGTTCTGTTGAATATCTTTACAACTTTTCCTCATCAGACAAATATTTACAACGGTACACTCTAGTAAATTTTGTGAAGTTGCCCCCACAACGAAAAAAAAACCGTTAGTCACAACTGAGCTATCAATAAACAATACATAGAACTCCAGTACTATGTGAGCGGCAACCAGAACGGATTTTTTTCCTTCGACTGAGCAGTAGATTGATGGCGCGATGGAATGCTTTAGATGAAACCAAATTTTTTTTCTCGGAAAAATGGATTTTTTTTCGGAGTTCTGGTTGCCCCCGCAAGAGTTCTGTTGAATATCTTTACAACTTTTACTCACCAGACAAATATTTACAACGGTACACTAGAGTAAATTTTGAGATGTTGCCCCCCAACGAAAAAAAACCGTTTGTCATTCCTGAGCTATCAATAAAAAATACATAGAACTCCAGAACTAGGTGAGAGGCAACCAGAATGGATTTTTTTCCTTCGACTGAGCAGTAGATTGATGGCGCCACCAACCAAATGTTTTTTCTCGTAAATATGGATTTTTTTTCGGAGTTCTGGTTGCTCCCGCAAGAATTCTGTTGAATATCTCTAGAACTTTTCCTCATCAGAGAAATATTTACAACGGTACACTCTAGTAAATGTGTGAAGTTCTCCCCCCCCCCCAACCCCTAACCAAAAAAATCGGCACTAATACCAGAACTATCAATATAAACTACATAGAAATCCAGAACTATGTGAGAGGTAACCAGAACTGATTTTTTTTCCTTTGATTGAGCAGTAGATTCATGACGAGATGAAATGTGTCGAGTGAAAGCAAATTTTTTTTTCGGAAAAATGAATTTTATTTAGGAGTTCTGGTTGCCCCCGCAAGAGTTCTGTTGAATATCTTTACAACTTTTCCTCATCAGACAAATATTTACAACGGTACAATCGAGTAAATTTTGAGAAGTTGCCCCCCATCGAAAAAAAAACCGTTAGTCATAACTGAGCTATGAATAAACAATACATAGAACTCCAGAACTACGTGAGAGGCAACCAGAACGGATTTTTTTCCTTCGACTGAGCAGTAGATTGATGGCGCGATGGAATGCTTTAGATGAAACCAAATTTTTTTCTCGGAAAAATGGATTTTTTTTCGGACTTCTGGTTGCCGCCGCACGAGTTCTGTTAAGTATCTTTCCAACTTTTCCTCATCAGACAAATATTTACACCGGTACACTAGAGTAAATTTTGTAAAGTTACCCCCCTGCCCTAACGAAAAAAATCGGTACTAACACCAGAACTATCAATATAAACTACATAGACGTCCAGAACGATGTGAGAGGTAACCAGAAATGATTTTTTTCCTTCGATTGAGCAGTAGGTTGATGACGCGATAAAATGCTTTGAGTGAAAACAAATTTTTTTTTTCGGAAAAATGAATTTTATTTCGGAGTTCTGGTTGCCCCCGCAAGAGTTCTGTTGAAAATCTTTAAAACTTTTACTCATCAGACAAATATTTACCACGGTACACTAGAGTAAATTTTGAGATGTTGCCCCCCAACGAAAAAAAACCGTTAGTCATTCCTGAGCTATCAATAAAAAATACATAGAACTCCAGAACTACATGAGAGGCTACCAGAATGGATTTTTTTCCTTCGACTGAGCAGTAGATTGATGGCGCCACCAACCAAATGTTTTTTCTCGTAAATATGGATTTTTTTTCGGAGTTCTGGTTGCCCCCGCAAGAGTTCTGTTGAATATCTCTACAACTTTTCCTCATCAGACAAATATTTACAACGGTACACTCTAGTAAATGTGTGAAGTTCTCCCCCCCCCCCCAGCCCCTAACCAAAAAAATCGGCACTAATACCAGAACTATCAATATAAACTACATAGAAATCCAGAACTATGTGAGAGGTAACCAGAACTGATTTTTTTTCCTTTGATTGAGCAGTAGCTTCATGACGAGATGAAATGTTTCGAGTGAAAGCAAATTTTTTTTTCGGAAAAATGAATTTTATTTAGGAGTTCTGGTTGCCCCCGCAAGAGTTCTGTTGAATATCTTTACAACTTTTCCTCATCAGACAAATATTTACAACGGTACAATCGAGTAAATTTTGAGAAGTTGCCGCCCATCGAAAAAAAAACCGTTAGTCATAACTGAGCTATCAATAAACAATACATAGAACTCCAGAACTACGTGAGAGGCAACCAGAACGGATTTTTTTCCTTCGACTGAGCAGTAGATTGATGGCGCGATGGAATGCTTTAGATGAAACCAAATTTTTTTTCTCGGAAAAATGGATTTTTTTTCGGACTTCTGGTTGCCGCCGCAAGAGTTCTGTTAAGTATCTTTCCAACTTTTCCTCATCAGACAAATATTTACACCGGTACACTCGAGTAAATTTTGTAAAGTTACCACCCTGCCCTAACGAAAAAAATCGGTACTGTCACCAGAACTATCAATATAAACTGCATAGAAATCCAGAACTATGTGAGAGGTAACCAGGACTGATTTTTTTCCCTTTGATTCAGCAGTAGATTGATGACGCGATGAAATGCTTTGTGTGAAACCAAATTTTTTTTTCGGAAAAATGAATTTCATTTCGGAGTTCTGGTTGCCCCCGCAAGAGTTCTGTTGAATATCTTTACAACTTTTCCTCATCAGACAAATATTTACAACGGTACACTAGAGACAATTTTAAGACGTTGCCTCCCAACGAAGAAAAAACCGTTAGTCATAACTGAGCTATCAATAAAAAATACATAGAACTCCAGAACTACGCGAGAGGTAACCAGGACGGATTGTTTTCCTTCGACTGAGCAGTAGATTGGTGGCGCGATGGAATGCTTTAGATGAAACCAGATTTTTTTTCTCGGAAAAATGGATTTTTTTCGGAGTTGTGGTTGCCGCCGCAAGCGTTCTGTTAAGTATCTTTACAACTTTTGGTCATCAGACAAATATTTACACCGGTACACTGAAGTAAATATTGTAAAGTCGCCCCCCTCCGCCCCCTAACAAAAAAATCGGTACTAACACCAGAACTGTCAGTATAAATTACATAGAAATCTAGAACTATGTGAGAGGTATCCAGAACTGATTTTTTCCCTTCGATTGAGCAGTAGATTGATGACGCGATTAAATGCTTTGAGTGAAAACAAATTTTGTTTTTCGGAAATATGAATTTTATTTCGGAGTTCTGGTTGCCCCCACAAGAGTTCTGTTGAATATCTTTACAACTTTTCCACATCAGACAAATATTTACAACGGTACTCTAGAGAAAATTTTGAGAAGTTGCCCCCCAACGAAAAAAAAACGTTAGTCATAACTGAGCTATCAATAAAAAATACATAGAACTCCAGAACTACGTGACAGGCAAGCAGAACGGATTTTTTTCCTTCGACTGAGCAGTACATTGATGGCGCGATGGAATGCTTTACATGAAACCAAATTTTTTTTTCTCGGAAAAATGGAGTTTTTTCGGAGTTTTGGTTGCCTCCGCAAGAGCTCTGTTACGTATCTTTACAACTTTTCCTCATCAGACAAATATGTCCACCGGTACACTCAAGTAAATTTTGTGAAGTTCCCCCCTCCCAGCCCCTAACGAAAAAAATCGGTACTAACACCAGAACTATCAATATAAACTACATAGAAGTCCAGAACGATGTGAGAGGTAACCAGAAATGATTTTTTTCCTTCGATTGAGCAGTAGATTGATGACGCGATAAAATGCTTTGAGTGAAAACAAATTTTTTTTTCAGAAAAATGAATTTTATTTCGGAGTTCTGGTTGCCCCCGCAAGAGTTCTGTTGAAAATCTTTAAAACTTTTACTCATCAGATAAATATTTACAACGGTACACTAGAGTAAATTTTGAGATGTTGCCCCCCAACGAAAAAAAAACCGTTAGTCATTCCTGAGCTATCAATAAAAAATACATAGAACTCCAGAACTACGTGAGAGGCAACCAGAATGGATTTTTTTCCTTCGACTGAGCAGTAGATTGATGGCGCCACCAACCAAATGTTTTTTCTCGTAAATATGGATTTTTTTTCGGAGTTCTGGTTGCCCCCGCAAGAGTTCTGTTGAATATCTCTACAACTTTTCCTCATCAGATAAATATTTACAACGGTACACTCTAGTAAATGTGTGAAGTTCTCCCCCCCCCCCCCAGCCGCTAACCAAAAGAATCGGCACTAATACCAGAACTATCAATATAAACTACATAGAAATCCAGAACTATGTGAGAGGTAACCAGAACTGATTTTTTTTTCCTTTGATTGAGCAGTAGATTCATGACGAGATGAAATGTTTCGAGTGAAAGCAAATTTTTTTTTCGGAAAAATGAATTTTATTTAGGAGTTCTGGTTGCCCCCGCAAGAGTTCTGTTGAATATCTTTACAACTTTTCCTCATCAGACAAATATTTACAACGGTACAATCGAGTAAATTTTGAGAAGTTGCCCCCCATCGAAAAAAAAACCGTTAGTCATAACTGAGCTATCAATAAACAATACATAGAACTCCAGAACTACGTGAGAGGCAACCAGAACGGATTTTTTTCCTTCGACTGAGCAGTAGATTGATGGCGCGATGGAATGCTTTAGATGAAACCAAATTTTTTTTCTCGGAAAAATGGATTTTTTTTCGGACTTCTGGTTGCCGCCGCAAGAGTTCTGTTAAGTATATTTCCAACTTTTCCTCATCAGACAAATATTTACACCAGTACACTCGAGTAAATTTTGTAAAGTTACCACCCTGCCCTAACGAAAAAAATCGGTACTGTCACCAGAACTATCAATATAAACTGCATAGAAATCCAGAACTATGTGAGAGGTAACCAGGACTGATTTTTTTCCCTTTGATTCAGCAGTAGATTGATGACGCGATGAAATGCTTTGTGTGAAACCAAATTTTTTTTTCGGAAAAATGAATTTCATTTCGGAGTTCTGGTTGCCCCCGCAAGAGTTCTGTTGAATATCTTTACAACTTTTCCTCATCAGACAAATATTTACAACGGTACACTAGAGAAAATTTTAAGACGTTGCCTCCCAACGAAGAAAAAACCGTTAGTCATAACTGAGCTATCAATAAAAAATACATAGAACTCCAGAACTACGCGAGAGGTAACCAGGACGGATTGTTTTCCTTCGACTGAGCAGTAGATTGGTGGCGCGATGGAATGCTTTAGATGAAACCAGATTTTTTTTCTCGGAAAAATGGATTTTTTTCGGAGTTGTGGTTGCCGCCGCAAGCGTTCTGTTAAGTATCTTTACAACTTTTGGTCATCAGACAAATATTTACACCGGTACACTGAAGTAAATATTGTAAAGTCGCCCCCCTCCGCCCCCTAACAAAAAAATCGGTACTAACACCAGAACTGTCAGTATAAATTACATAGAAATCTAGAACTATGTGAGAGGTATCCAGAACTGATTTTTTCCCTTCGATTGAGCAGTAGATTGATGACGCGATTAAATGCTTTGAGTGAAAACAAATTTTTTTTTTCAGAAATATGAATTTTATTTCGGAGTTCTGGTTGCCCCCACAAGAGTTCTGTTGAATATCTTTACAACTTTTCCACATCAGACAAATATTTACAACGGTACTCTAGAGTAAATTTTGAGAAGTTGCCCCCCAACGAAAAAAAAACCTTAGTCATAACTGAGCTATCAATAAAAAATACATAGAACTCCAGAACTACGTGACAGGCAAGCAGAACGGATTTTTTTCCTTCGTCTGAGCAGTACATTGATGGCGCGATAGAATGCTTTACATGAAACCAAATTTTTTTTTCTCGGAAAAATGGAGTTTTTTCGGAGTTTTGGTTGCCTCCGCAAGAGTTCTGTTACGTATCTTTGCAACTTTTCCTCATCAGACAAATATGTCCACCGGTACACTCAAGTAAATTTTGTGAAGTTCCCCCCTCCCAGCCCCTAACGAAAAAAATCGGTACTAACACCAGAACTATCAATATAAACTACATAGAAGTCCAGAACGATGTGTGAGGTAACCAGAAATGATTTTTTTCCTTCGATTGAGCAGTAGATTGATGACGCGATAAAATGCTTTGAGTGAAAACAAATTTTTTTTTTCGGAAAAATGAATTTTATTTCGGAGTTCTGGTTGCCCCCGCAAGAGTTCTGTTGAAAATCTTTAAAACTTTTACTCATCAGACAAATATTTACAACGGTACACTAGAGTAAATTTTGAGATGTTGCCCCCCAACGAAAAAAAACCGTTAGTCATTCCTGAGCTATCAATAAAAAATACATAGAACTCCAGAACTACGTGAGAGGCAACCAGAATGGATTTTTTTCCTTCGACTGAGCAGTAGATTGATGGCGCCACCAACCAAATGTTTTTTCTCGTAAATATGGATTTTTTTTCGGAGTTCTGGTTGCCTCGGCACGAGTTCTGTTAAGTACCATTACAACTTTTCCTCATCAGACAAATATTTACACCGGCACACTCGAATAAATGTTGTAAAGTTGCCCCCCTCCCCGCCCCCAAAGAAAAAAATCGGCACTAACGCCAGAACTATCAATATAAACTACATGGAAATCCAGAACTATGTGAGAGGTAACCAGAACTGATTTTTTTCCTTCGATTGAGCAGTAGATGGTGGCGCGATAAAATGCTTTGAGTAGGCCCAAATGTTTTTTTGTTTGAAAAATGAGCTTTTTTTGGAATTCTAGTTGCCTCCGCAAGAGTTCTGTTAAATATATTCTCAAGTTACATTCGAGTAAATTTTGTGGAGTTGACCCCACTAACAAAAAAAAATCGGTACTAACACCAGAACTATCAATATAAACTAGATAGAAATCCAAAACTATGTGAGAGGTAACCAGAACTGATTTTTTCCCCTTCGATTGGCAGTAGATTGATGACGCGATGGAATGCTTTGAGTGAAATCAAATTTCTTTTTCGGAAAAATGATTTTCTTTTCGGAGTTCTGGTTGCCCCCGCAAGAGTTCTGTTGAATATCTTTACAACTTTTCCTCATCAGACAAATATTTACAACGGTACACTCTAGTAAATTTTGTGAAGTTGCCCCCACAACGAAAAAAAAACCGTTAGTCACAACTGAGCTATCAATAAACAATACATAGAACTCCAGAACTATGTGAGCGGCAACCAGAACGGATTTTTTTCCTTCGACTGAGCAGTAGATTGATGGCGCGATGGAATGCTTTAGATGAAACCAAATTTTTTTTCTCGGAAAAATGGATTTTTTTCGGAGTTCTGGTTGCCCCCGCAAGAGTTCTGTTGAATATCTTTACAACTTTTCCTCATCAGACAAATATTTACAACGGTACACTCTAGTAAATGTGTGAAGTTCTCCCCCCCCCCCAGCCCCTAACCAAAAAAATCGGCACTAATACCAGAACTATCAATATAAACTACATAGAAATCCAGAACTATGTGAGAGGTAACCAGAACTGATTTTTTTTCCATTGATTGAGCAGTAGATTCATGACGAGATGAAATGTTTCGAGTGAAAGCAAATTTTTTTTTCGGAAAAATGAATTTTATTTAGGAGTTCTGGTTGCCCCCGCAAGAGTTCTGTTGAATATCTTTACAACTTTTCCACATCAGACAAATATTTACAACGGTACAATCGAGTAAATTTTGAGAAGTTGCCCCCCATCGAAAAAAAAACCGTTAGTCATAACTGAGCTATCAACAAACAATACATAGAACTCCAGAACTACGTGAGAGGCAACCAGAACGGATTTTTTTCCTTCGACTGAGCAGTAGATTGATGGCGCGATGGAATGCTTTAGATGAAACCAAATTTTTTTTCTCGGAAAAATGGATTTTTTTTCGGACTTCTGGTTGCCGCCGCAAGAGTTCTGTTAAGTATCTTTCCAACTTTTCCTCATCAGACAAATATTTACACCGGTACACTCGAGTAAATTTTGTAAAGTTACCACCCTGCCCTAACGAAAAAAATCGGTACTGTCACCAGAACTATCAATATAAACTGCATAGAAATCCAGAACTATGTGAGAGGTAACCAGGACTGATTTTTTTCCCTTTGATTCAGCAGTAGATTGATGACGCGATGAAATGCTTTGTGTGAAACCAAATTTTTTTTTCGGAAAAATGAATTTCATTTCGGAGTTCTGGTTGCCCCCGCAAGAGTTCTGTTGAATATCTTTACAACTTTTCCTCATCAGACAAATATTTACAACGGTACACTAGAGAAAATTTTAAGACGTTGCCTCCCAACGAAGAAAAAACCGTTAGTCATAACTGAGCTATCAATAAAAAATACATAGAACTCCAGAACTACGCGAGAGGTAACCAGGACGGATTGTTTTCCTTCGACTGAGCAGTAGATTGGTGGCGCGATGGAATGCTTTAGATGAAACCAGATTTTTTTTCTCGGAAAAATGGATTTTTTTCGGAGTTGTGGTTGCCGCCGCAAGCGTTCTGTTAAGTATCTCTACAACTTTTGGTCATCAGACAAATATTTACACCGGTACACTGAAGTAAATATTGTAAAGTCGCCCCCCTCCGCCCCCTAACAAAAAAATCGGTACTAACACCAGAACTGTCAGTATAAATTACATAGAAATCTAGAACTATGTGAGAGGTATCCAGAACTGATTTTTTCCCTTCGATTGAGCAGTAGATTGATGACGCGATTAAATGCTTTGAGTGAAAACAAATTTTTTTTTTCGGAAATATGAATTTTATTTCGGAGTTCTGGTTGCCCCCACAAGAGTTCTGTTGAATATCTTTACAACTTTTCCACATCAGACAAATATTTACAACGGTACTCTAGAGAAAATTTTGAGAAGTTGCCCCCCAACGAAAAAAAAACGTTAGTCATAACTGAGCTATCAATAAAAAATACATAGAACTCCAGAACTACGTGACAGGCAAGCAGAACGGATTTTTTTCCTTCGACTGAGCAGTACATTGATGGCGCGATGGAATGCTTTACATGAAACCAAATTTTTTTTTCTCGGATAAATGGAGTTTTTTCGGAGTTTTGGTTGCCTCCGCAAGAGCTCTGTTACGTATCTTTACAACTTTTCTTCATCAGACAAATATGTCCACCGGTACACTCAAGTAAATTTTGTGAAGTTCCCCCCTCCCAGCCCCTAACGAAAAAAATCGGTACTAACACCAGAACTATCAATATAAACTACATAGAAGTCCAGAACGATGTGAGAGGTAACCAGAAATGATTTTTTTCCTTCGATTGAGCAGTAGATTGATGACGCGATAAAATGCTTTGAGTGAAAACAAATTTTTTTTTTCGGAAAAATGAATTTTATTTCGGAGTTCTGGTTGCCCCCGCAAGAGTTCTGTTGAAAATCTTTAAAACTTTTACTCATCAGACAAATATTTACCACGGTACACTAGAGTAAATTTTGAGATGTTGCCCCCCAACGAAAAAAAACCGTTAGTCATTCCTGAGCTATCAATAAAAAATACATAGAACTCCAGAACTACGTGAGAGGCAACCAGAATGGATTTTTTTCCTTCGACTGAGCAGTAGATTGATGGCGCCACCAACCAAATGTTTTTTCTCGTAAATATGGATTTTTTTTCGGAGTTCTGGTTGCCCCCGCAAGAGTTCTGTTGAATATCTCTACAACTTTTCCTCATCAGACAAATATTTACAACGGTACACTCTAGTAAATGTGTGAAGTTCTCCCCCCCCCCCCCCCAGCCCCTAACCAAAAAAATCGGCTCTAATACCAGAACTATCAATATAAACTACATAGAAATCCAGAACTATGTGAGAGGTAACCAGAACTGATTTTTTTTCCTTTGATTGAGCAGTAGATTCATGACGAGATGAAATGTTTCGAGTGAAAGCAAATTTTTTTTTCGGAAAAATGAATTTTATTTAGGAGTTCTGGTGGCCCCCGCAAGAGTTCTGTTGAATATCTTTACAACTTTTCCTCATCAGACAAATATTTACAACGGTACAATCGAGTAAATTTTGAGAAGTTGCCCCCCATCGAAAAAAAACCGTTAGTCATAACTGAGCTATCAATAAACAATACATAGAACTCCAGAACTACGTGAGAGTCAACCAGAACGGATTTTTTTCCTTCGACTGAGCAGTAGATTGATGGCGCGATGGAATGCTTTAGATGAAACCAAATTTTTTTTCTCGGAAAAATGGATTTTTTTTCGGACATCTGGTTGCCGCCGCAAGAGTTCTGTTAAGTATCTTTCCAACTTTTCCTCATCAGACAAATATTTACACCGGTACACTCGAGTAAATTTTGTAAAGTTACCCCCCTGCCCTAACGAAAAAAATCGGTACTGTCACCAGAACTATCAATATAAACTGCATAGAAATGCAGAACTATGTGAGAGGTAACCAGGACTGATTTTTTTTCCTTTGATTCAGCAGTAGATTGATGACGCGATGAAATGCTTTGTGTGAAACCAAATTTTTTTTTCGGAAAAATGAATTTCATTTCGGAGTTCTGGTTGCCCCCGCAAGAGTTCTGTTGATTATCTTTACAACTTTTCCTCATCAGACAAATATTTACAACGGTACACTAGAGAAAATTTTAAGACGTTGCCCCCCATCGAAGAAAAAACCGTTAGTCATAACTGAGCTATGAATAAAAAATACATAGAACTCCAGAACTACGCGAGAGGCAACCAGGACGGATTGGTTTCCTTCGACTGAACAGTAGATTGGTGGCGCGATGGAATGCTTTAGATGAAACCAGATTTTTTTTGCTCGGAAAAATGGATTTTTTTCGGAGTTGTGGTTGCCGCCGCAAGAGTTCTGTTAAGTATCTTTACAACTTTTGGTCATCAGACAAATATTTACACCGGTACACCGGAAACTTCAAAATAATTAAAGAAAAGAGACGAGTTAAAAAAGGTCGTGTTTTGAACCATACTGTTTATATACGACTCCAAAAATTACAAGAACAAAATTTCTTCATTTTTTAGCGTTTTTTAAGCGCTGTGTCTATGTGAAAAATTGTCGCATCGAGATGAAAAAAGCCTTTTGAAGCTTAAAGTTGATAGTTTCGAGATCTTTTGACAAAAAAATTGTGATTTACGGCTATCGCGCAATCATAAGAAATACTGGCAGAAAAAAATTCCGAATTTGTTTCTATTTTTCAGGGGTCATCGGGCTAAGGAATTTTGTTTCAGTTAACTCAATGTATAGGTTAGTTAGCTTGTTTATTCTGCTTTCATTTGCTTTTTGTCTCTCTACGTCAATTTTTCTGCAGAGATATCCGACTTCGAATGAAAAAAGATCCTTTTGTCTTTGATTATCGGTATCTAAGCAACCAATTATCGCAACGGGAATTAGAGGGCAGCTTTGAAAAGTCGAATAAATTTTCTGCCAGCCCCTCCCGTTGATTTTTGTAATTTTTTTCTTCACCCTTAACCGTTATTTGGTGAAGGACAAAAAATTACTTTTTCTGTATTTTCAATAAATCTACCACTACGTTACAAATATTGATGCAAAGACTAATGTTGCCGCGTTTTTTTTTCAGCTCGATTTACTCCCAATACCCCTGTTAGTCTGCAAATTGATTCATCGAACCGTTCTCTATCAAAAGTTAATCGAAGTTTGACAAAACAATTGAAGGAACAAATGTATTATTCCTAAACATCTTGTAATTATCATCAAAATAAAAATACTAATTTTCTTCGACGTTTTCACAACTTGGCACTAGTTGCTTGTCAGATATAAGAAAAAAATTCGAGAGATTAACATTTTTTTTTATTTGTAAAATATTTCAGGAAAAAATACTGACTCATCTTTTACACGATTCGGCCTTTGCGCACTTTGATTTCACTCATCTTTAATTGCATCAATTAAAGTTGATACTCTCAAGCTTTATTTAATAGTCGATCTGAGAACATTTATGCAATTAATTCTCAATATTTTCTACGAAGGTTATTAGGGTTATGGAAAACAATCTTTTTTTCAAAACTAGGCATGATCAAAAATTGCAAAAAAAAATTAGAGTTTACAAAAACATTAGATTCATTTTTTTTACCGAAACATAGAAAAAATTTACCAAAAAAAGATTAGTTTTTGAAAAAAATTATTCATTGGTTTTTCCTTCCAAACAAGAGATCATTTTTGAAAAAAGTGTTTTTTGTATCCCTGATAACCTTCGCAGAAAATATCTACAGTTAATGGCATACAAGTTTCTCAGATCGACTAGTGAATACTGCTTGGGGGGATCAACTTTTAATCATCATTGTTTTAGTTATCATTGTTTCCTGAAAAATGTTACAAATTTAAACAGAGTACAATTTTTTTTAATTTCTCAATTTTTTTTTCTTAAATTTAACAAGCAACTACTGCAAAATTATAAAAATATTCGAAGAAAATGGGTGTTTTCATTTTGATCATGATTACACGATGTTTAGGAACACTTATTCCTTTAATTCTTTTGTAAAACTTGGATCGATCGGTTCGGAAAAACGGGTCGATGGATCAATTTGAAAATTTACACGTCTATTGGGGGTACATTAAGCTGAAAAATAAACGTGGCGACATTAGTCTTTCTACCAATATTTGTAATGGAGTAGTAAATTTGCTGAAAAACCATAAAATTTCATTTTTGGTCCTATTTTTCAAACTACTGTTAATGGTGAAAACATGATATTTTTCTCAAAAATCAACGAAAGGGCCTTGTACGAAATTGATTCAAGTTTTTAAAGCTGCCCAATAATTTCCTGTGCGATCATTGGTTGCTGTGATATCATTGATCAAACACGAAACGAACATGTTTTATTATAAGTTGGATATGTCAGCAAAAAGTTGACATAGAGAGACCACAAAAAACCAAATTGGAACTGAATAAACAAGCTAACGGACCTATGCATTGATTTAACTGTGAAAAATCCCTTGAAAAAATAAAATTGGAAAAATAATTTTCTCGTTATCTCTTATAATTGCGCGATAACCGTACCTCACAAAATTATTTTGCCAAAAGATCTCAAACTAGAAACTTAAAGCTTAATAATGTTTTTCTTTTTCATCTTGATATGACTATTTTTAACGTTGATACAGCTTTTCAAAAACACATTAAAAAATGAAGAAATTTTCTGTTTCTTTAATTTTCTGGGGTTGGGTATAAAAAGTGATATATTTTTTACAATTTTCAGTCAATCGAAAAAAAGCGCTCGTCCTTGACTGTTAAAGCAATCTAAGAAACTACAGTTAAAATTTCAAGTCGATTGGTCGAACATTGTTTGAGTTTTGCTCCGTCCCGATATCGAAAACATGGTTTTGAAAAAAACATGTTTGAAGTCAACGGTTTCAAAGACGCTACAGCTGAACAAGTTTTTTCTCCCGTAATCTAATGCCACCTATTGGTCGAAAATAAAACTATTTTTAGTCGATGACTTTGTCCCCACAATAGGCTTACAAGAAATGAGAACTGCGCCTACTGGCATGAGACAAGGCCAAAGACGGTTTTCAGCGGCGGAAACTTCCTTAAAAAATAGCTCGAAAACCACTTTATAATGGTTTTTTTTCAGCTATAAAGGAATATGCATCATATTTTTTAAGGTCCCAAGGATTTCTTAAAAGTGCTTCAAACAAAACGATTTTTGTAAAATTTTACACCGATGACCTCTAAACAATTCGCGATAGTAAAATTTTACCGCTCTTCTGTAGAGCGAGACTTTTCCGATCGTCATTGCTAGAAAATTCGATCTTTGGAGAAACCTGCCTGATAATTTAGTAATAATAAAATTTTACCACTTTTTCGCAGAGTGAGACCCGGTCGATCTCGTTCGCTCGCGAATTTGGTCGGCCGCAGACAACCTGCCGAAGATAAGCCATGGCAGAGAAAAAAATGTCGATCGCAATTGTTTAAACAAAGAGCATTGTAAATTTTTTTAAGTTTCCAAAAATTTTTTGACAGTGCTTCCAACAAAACGATTTTTCGAAAATTTTACACCGATGACCTCTAACCAATTTGTGATAGTCAAATTTTACCGCTCTTCTGTAGAGCGAGACTTCTCCGATCGTCATTGGTAGAAAATTCGATCCTTGGAGAAACCTGCCGAAGATGAATTCCGGCAGAGAGAAAAAATGCTAAACGTATTTTTTTTAGCATAATTAGTAATAATTTAGTAATAATAAAATGTTACCACTCTTCCGCAGAGTGAGACCCGGTCGATCTCGTTCGCTCGCGAATTTGGTCGGCCGCGGACAACCTGCCGAAGTAAGCCATGGCAGAGAAAAAAATGCCGATCGCAATTGTTTAAACAAAAAGCATTGTAAATTTCTTTAAGTTTCCAAGGATTTTTTAAAAGTGCTTCCAACAAAACGATTTTTCGAAAATTTTACACCGATGACCTCTAAACAATTCGCGATAGTAAAATTTTCCCGCTCTTCTGTAGAGCGAGACTTCTCCGATCGTCATTGCTAGAAAATTCGATCCTTGGAGAAACCTGCCGAAGATGAATTCCGGCAGAGAGAAAAAATGCTAAACGTATTTTTTTTAGCCTAATTAGTAATAATTTAGTAATAATAAAATTCTACCACTCTTTCGCAGAGTGAGACCCGGTCGATCTCGTTCGCTCGCGAATTAGGTCGGCCGCGGACAACCTGCCGAAGTAAGCCATGGCAGAGAAAAAAATGCCGATCGCAATTGTTTAAACAAAGAGCATTGTAATTTTTTTTAAGTTTCCAAGGATTTTTTAAAAGTGCTTCCAACAAAACGATTTTTCGAAAATTTTACACCGATGAACTCTAAACAATTTGCGATAGTAAAATTTTACCTCTCTTCTGTAGAGCGAGACTTCTCCGATCGTCATTGCTAGAAAATTCGATCCTTGGAGAAACCTGCCGAAGATGAATTCCGGCAGAGAGAAAAAATGCTAAACGTATTTTTTTTTTGCAGTAACAATAAAATTTTACCACTCTTTCGCAGAGTGAAACCCGGTCGATTTTGTTCGCTCGCGAATTTGATCGGCCGCAGACAACCTGCCGAAGATAAGCCATGGCAGAAAAAAATGCCGATTGCAATTGTTTAAACAAAGAACATTGTAAAATTTTACAACTCTTTTGTAGAATGAGTCTCGAGCGATCTCGGTCGTGACTCGAGATTTTAGCAGAGATCGAATTCGTCGATGATGAGCGACATCGAGATGCTAAAGAGTCTTCGAGCTTATTTGTTTAAATTTATTAAAAACGAGTGGAAAAATGCTAGCACCCTTCTACCATACGAGTCTCTAGCAAACCCTGTTTGCTAGAAAGTTCAACCATAAAGAAATTTCCACCGATGACCGCCGTCAACAAAAAAATCGATTCGAGGGCATTTGTTTAAACAATGCGCGATTGCAAAATTTCACCGCTCTTTCGCAGAGCGAGGCTAGCGAACTTGATTGTTCGAGAAGCTGACCAGTAAAAATGCTGCCAAATATGAACCCTGGCAGAGATAAAATGCTGAACGCTTTTGTTTAAATAATGAGCATTGCAAAATTTTACCACTCTTTTTTAGAGTGTGTTTTGAGCAATTTCGGTCGCTCGAAATTTTGGCAGGGATCGAAATCGTTAACGACGAATTAAAAAAGTATGGCGAAATGCCTGAGTCTTTTGGTTGTCGCCGGCATCGAAAAAAATCGATTTAATGGCTGCATATACAATGTAAAATGCAACAAAGTTTCACCGCTCTCCTGCCGAGCGAGCGCATGCTTCCAATACAAACGTAGCGTGGTCGCTACGCATAGTTGTGTGAATTGTGTGACACGCACATAGGTGTAAGGTGCTTGTGTACGAACGAACGGCGTGCGAGAACGGATTCGTTCTTTCTGCAACGCGGGCGGCGTAGCAAACACACACACACACACAGACACACGCGCGCGCGCTCAGCGATCGTCATCTATTTGGCTTCGACTGTTCGCCCCAGTGCGAAGCATCGAGACCGAATTCGCGATCGCTGCGCTGTCCGTCGGTAGCGACTCGTAGCTAAAAACTACGAGATCTACGCTACCGACGTAACGAGAGGCCGCGTCGAAATTTTCTGGCGTGTGGCACATGGCCTTAAGCGCTGTGTCTATGTGAAAAATTGCCGCATCGAGACGAAAAAAAGCCTTTTGAAGCTTCAAGATCATAGTTTCGAGTTCTTTTGGCAAAAGAAATTGTGATCTACGGCTATCACGCAATCATAAGAAATACCGGGAGAAGAAATTCTAAATTTGTTTTTCTTCAGGGGTCATCGGACTAAGGAATTTTGTTTCATTTAACTCAATGTATAGGTCAGTTAGCTTGTTTATACAGCTTTAATTCGGTTTTTATCTCTCTACGTCAATTTTTTTGCTGTGATATCCGACTTCGAATGAAAAAGATCCTTTTGTCTTTGATTATCGATATCTCAGCAACCAATTATCGCAGCGGGAATTAGAGGGCAGCTTTGAAAAGTCGGATAAATATCCTGCCAGCCCCTCCCGTTCATTTTTGTGATTTTTTTCACCCTTAACCGTTATTTGGTAAAGAATAAAAAATGACTTTTTCTGGATTTTCAGTAAATCTACCACTACGTTACAAATATTGATGCAATGCCGCGTTTTTTTCAGCTCGGTTTACCCCCAATACCCCTGTTAGTCTGCAGTTTTTACAAAACAATTAAAGGAACAAGTGTATTATTCCTAAACATCTTGTAATCATCATCAAAATAAAAATACTAATTTTCTTCGACGTTTTTCACAACTTGGCACTAGTTGCTTGTTAAACTTAAGAAAAAAATTCGAGAGATGGACTTTTTTTTTATTTGTAAAATATTTCAGGAAACAATACTGACTCATTTTTCACACGATTCGGCCTTTGCGCTCTTTAATTTCACTCGTCTTTAATTGCATCAATTAAAGTTGATACTCCTAAGCTGTATTTAATAGTCGATCTGAAAACATTTATGTAATTAATTCTCAATATTTTCTACGAAGGTTATTAGGGTTATGGAAAACAATATTTTTTTCGAAACTAGGCATGATCGAAAATATAAAAAAAAGAGAGTTCACAGAAACATCAAATTAATTTTTTTTACCAAAACGTAGAAAAAATTGACCAAAAAAGATTAGTTTTTGAAAAAAATTGTTCATTGGTTTTTCCTTCCAAACAAGAGATCATGTTTGAAAAAAAGTGTTTTTTGTATCCCGCATAATCTTCGCAGAAAATATCCACAGTTAATGGCATACAAGTTCTCAGCTCGACTAGTAAAAACCGCTTAGGGGTATCAACTTTTAATCAATCCAATTAAACATGAGTGAAATTATAGTGCGCAAAAGCCGAAGCGTGGCAACAACGAGTCACCATTGTTTCCTGAAAAGTGTTACAAATTTAAACAGATTAGAATTTTTTTCATTTTTCATTTTTTTTTCTTAAATTTAACAAGCAACTACTGCAAACTTCTAAAACTGCAAAGTTCTAAACATTTAAAAGCAACTACTACAAAGTTCTACAATCGGTCCGGAAAAACGGGTCGGCGGATCAATTTGAAAATTTACACGGCTATTGGAGGTACATTAAGCTGAAAAATAAACGTAGCGATATTAGTTTTTCTACCAATATTTGTAATGGAGTAGTAGATTTACCGAAAAACCATAAAATGTCATTTTTTGTCCTATTTTTAAAACTACTGTTAATGGTGAAAAAATGATTGTTTTTCTCAAAAATCAACGAAAGGATCTTGTGCGAAATTGATTCAAGTTTTTAAAGCTGCCCAATAATTTCCTGTGCGATCATTGGTTGCTGTGATATCATTTATCAAACACAAAACGAACATTTTTTTATTATACGTCGGATGTCTCAGCAAAAAGTTAACGTCGAGAGACCACAAAAAAACCAAATCGGAACTGAATAAACAAGCTAACAGTTGGTAACAGTCAATCGGCTCCCTGCATAAGCATAGGGCGCTCCCCTCGTACTTCGGCCCCGACGGCTAAACCCCATAAAAACCTTTAACGCATTTTCATGGAAACACTGTGTTTAAATTGGGTGGACATGACATCTTGAGAACCACTTGATGGATTATTTCCAAGTTCACCATACCATTTTTTTCAATACTTTTTCATTTTTCATACAATGTGTATGCTCTCGAGATTCAATTCGTCGGACGTGGTTAAAAAAATAGATTTCAAAAATTGACCAGCTCGTATTTATTGTTAATTCAATAACGCGTTTGATTTTTAGATTTCGGATAGACTGTTTAAACTGGAGTGTCCACCGCCAAACGTCGCGAAAAAATTTCACCCTCTGCCGGCGGCCATGATTTTGCTGTCGCTGTATTTTTTGGTATTTTTTTAAGGCTCTCAATATAAGTACATTTATGTTAAAAAAATTCGCCAAGGCCCTTAGGAATTAACCCTCGAACCGAACACATGGGTTTTTCGCGTCCTCCGTATTTTAATAATGGGGTATTCCGTGAAGGTCCGTGTACCTAGGGTATTCGTATTGCTCCATAAAAAAAGTTTGTGGTCAGGTTAGTTCACTGCCATAGACCGGCAGGAATCGCATAATTTAGCTCCAGCTGGCAAGCCTTAGAAATCTGTCGAGGACGCAAATGACTCATGTGTTCTGAAAACATGTAAAATCCGACTTCACGAAAACATTTATTTTCCTATATTGTTGTTTTTAACTCGAAATATACATTTTCATGAAGGTGTTGAATAAATAAAAGCGAAAAAGAATTTGGGAACTAGCGAAAAGGTTAGGACGTCACTTCGTCCTCGCAAACAAGTGGAATACTTCGGTTGTGAAAATTCCAAGGATCAAGATTGTATCGAAGAAGATCATCAGAAAGGGGAAGAGGAGCGCGATGAGTTTTCCGATTCGAACGTTTTTCAATTTACTCATCAATATTTTACATTTATTATCGATTTTATCTTCCATAAGTGTACATGCTTAATGGCGACATTCAACGCTTGAAATAAATACACTTTTTTAATTCCCGAAGCCTCCCATATATTTTCTGAACGTACATCATCTCAAGTTAAAAGAACTCAAAGGATTCTTCATACGAAGTTACTTGACAAGAAAAATGAATTTTTTCACATTACGGTGCGTTTTCTGCATTTTCTTTCAACGATTCAATTAACAATCCAAAATTGATGTTATAATATTGTTATTAACTGAACTCATAGCTGAAGTTACAAAGAACACCTATGAATTTTTTCAGAGATTTTTGTATCATTTACGCTTGTTAACTATGTCGCAGACGCCAATTACCCATGTATTCCGCTAGAAGGTGCCCAAAAATAGCGTTCGGTTCGAGGGTTAAAGGGTCTTCTCACTTTAGACGCTAAAAAGGCGCTTGTCATGATTTATTTTTTATAGGTTTATATTACAGATATTGATATAACAGTTGTTACACATAAATACACATTCAAAATACATTTTTTTAAATCTTTGCGTATTTATATAACCTAAACAAATTTTAAACGCGTTGTTCTCGAACCATGGTTTTTGACGGTTTGCTGGTAAAATCTTCGAAACTTCTGAACCACCCTTATAAAAAATGTTAATCACATATTCTTCACAACCATAGATATAGCGCACATCAAGGATTTAAAAAAATGTTGATATTTCCTATTTTTCTTTTACCAAAAACCGTGGAAAAACACGTTTTTTTTTACATTTTTTCGCAAGGTGTCCGTTATTTTGATATCGTGGCATATATTAAAAATCGTATAATATGCGCTATAGCCATTAAGGCAGTAGTCTGGTATAAAGCGAGATTTTTGACGTCGTTGTTGGGTTGGAATAACTTTTAAGCCGTTGAAGTTGTCTTGATAAAATTCTACATATGTATTTATTGTTCCTTTGAGAATGTATCTACATTTAAAAAAAATTATTTTAAATATTTTCATGTAGTTTTTTATTTTTTCACAACATGGTCCGCCGAAAACCGTCTCAATCGGCGCCCAGTCTGGGTGATGTTGTATGCATCTGGAAAAAAAATATATATATATTCTCAATCTGTATCAGTATTCTGAGCACTTCTCTGCGGTTCTGCTACCAGTACTTAAAAAAATGTTGTTACAAAATGGCGGCCTGTTAAACTTTGATTAACGATATTTCATACATTTTCGGGCATTCGACGAGTTATAAAATGTGGGCAAAATTATTGTTCGACTCAGTTCTGTCACCAGTCCTCAGAAAGAGGCTACCGAAGATATGTGCAAAGTTTGAGCTCGATCGGTCAATTAGTTATCGAGATATCGTGGGCGCCGATTTGAAAAACATAGTTCTGAGATTAACGCGTTCAAAGTTTTCTAGGAACGAGCGCGCAGCTGCTTCCCGACCGCGCTACCTAAGCGCGCGGCTTGCTTATAATTTCTATCACTCTGCTAATTTTAGAAATATCAATAAACGGTTTTCACGAGCGTATTAAGATAGGTCTAAGGAATAATAAAATGAAATTTAAAAAAATCGATTTTGTCAAATTTCTAGACTAGTCTTCATATACTGAATGTAAGTAAAACCGTTTGATTTTTTTGTTTCGGAACGTCCAGTTCCGAGATTTCATCACCAGCTCAGACCTACAATTTTTTTACGACATTTCTTTAACTACCATTTTCGTCTATAAATAGGGACTTAACGGGTCTCGTCACTTTAGATACTAGAAAAGGCTATTTTCATCAATCTTTTTGATAGGTTTATATTATAGATATTGATATAAAAGTTGTTACACTTAATAAATACACTTTCGAAAGGCATTTTTAAAAAAAACATATTTATTCAAATCACTATTTAAAGAGGAAAATAGTAGTTAAACAAATGTTCTAAAAAAATCTCCGTTGTTGATGGAATCTCGGAGATGGATAATCCGAAACAAAAAAAAATCAAACGATTTTAGATTCAGTATGTTAGGGGCTATTGGGCATATCTTACGATTTTTTATATATGCAAAAATAACAAAATCGCGGACATTTTTCGAAAAAAAAAAAAAAAAAAAAACAAAAAAAACGTGTTTTTAGCCGTTTTTGGAAACAAAAAAGTAGTAAATATCCAAATTTTAAGAAATCCGTTATATTTGCTCTAGCTATTGTTGTAAAGAATATGTGGTTAAAAATTCATAAGGATCGTTTCAGTAGTTTCGAAGATTTTATCAACATGCCATCGAAAAACGTTGTTTCGAGAAAAACGCGTTGAAGGTTTGTTTAGATTACATAAATACATAATTTTTTTGTAAATGTATTTCGAAAGTGTATTTTTTAAGTGCAACAACTATTATATCAATATGTATAATATAAAAAAATTCATGAAAAAATTCAAAGCCCTTTTTAGCGTCAAAATGTATTTCGAAAGTGTATTTATTACGTGTAACAAATTATATATCAAAATCTTGTAACGGGTCGGAATTCGTTACAAATAAATGTATTGGTTCGGGACTCGACCAGGGAAGAAATTAGTTGAGACTCGGGTGTTTTTTTTGTATTTTACAATTAAAAACAGTTTATTCAGTTTTTATTTGGAGCGATACAATAGAAAAGAGAACGGCTTGTGTAAATGTAGTGATTTGTTTGTGTTGTTGTCTGTGTAATTATGATGCACTATTGGTAAAATGTGGGATAATAAGTCATTCAACTCTATATAATGCAAAATCGCCGCCGTGTATCAGTGTAAAGTGCTGTTTGTGTTGTATTTCGTGTGATTATAAACCGCTGATTTTCCGTCGGTAAATGTTCATTTCGTGTAATTACTTAGATGGCTAACGCTTCCGGGCGCGACCCGTATTAATTATCAAGCGACGATAATATTTCCCCATCCCTTACGCGCTCTATCGATCGCGGCGCGGTGGATCGTGACGGGCCGGCTCGGTCAATGTTTACGTTGTATCGGTGGTTGTGTGCGTGTGTGTATGTTTGTTGTGTTTTTGCATGAGTATCAGGACGCTCGGAAATTGAAAATACCTCTTCCCCCTTCTTCGTCCCGATGAAAGGCTCTCACGTGACGAGTTCTCGGACTGTAGTTTCGCGCTGGCTCGACGCGCTTGGCCTATGAAAGCCGCGGTGCGCGATGCAGGAGCGATAACGTTCCTGACAGTCGTGACAGTTTTCTGCACTGTTCCTGAAAATCGAATATTCAGCGAGTGAGTCTTACGCGGTCTGCCGAGTGGTATCGACCGCGAATCGAGCGATCTCGACAGAATTTCCCATCCGCGTTGCTGCGGAGTGGAAAAGTTCTCGCTCTTGTGAAGAAAAGAAACAATTTTCTTTTTCTCGTTCTCGTAACGCGAACCGCGTGTTCCCGATGTATTCTGCGTGAATAAATGTTCGCGATTGCTCCCGAAAAAAAGTGGTACCGACGGAAAAAAGTGCTCCCGTGAAAAATAAAGTGAACAAAGGAAAAAAAGTGTCCGTACTCTCAGACCGGCTGAAATTAATTTCGCTGGGTGGAAACAAAAGAATTTTATTTTATTTTCTTGCGGAGGTTCTCGTTGGAGATTTGACATTGCGTCGAGACCCAAAATTTGTTCCCGACGCCTGCGGATTATCGTCCGCTCGGATTAATAATCGTCGATCGGTGAGTTCCCAACGCAGTCAAAAAATTTGTGAATTTTTTTTTCAATTGTCCGTTCTGCGTATTTTCCGCGAAACAAGGTTCCTCGAGCCATGAAGTTCTTGTTACAGGGGGGAATTATCTTTCGATTTCCCCAGTGTAATGCGCGACCGTAGCTAAGTTTTGGTCCTCTATTTTTTTCGGTGAGTGTACATCGGTAAATAATTAACTTTTTTTGATTTTCCACTTCTTCCTAAGAATGGGCAAATAATTCACTTACCAAAGAAATTAGAGGGGCAGACAGTTTTTTAATTTTTTTCAGTGCTTTTCGAATGGGCGTACCTCCGGGAATCTTGGTCGTACCGGGGAGCAAAAAAATATTTTGAAGCGTGAAATCTTTAGTTGAAGAATCTCGTGGACCAAATTTTTTTGACTACAACACTCGACGCCATCCTCAGAAATAACAGACAGAAAAAATTTCAAAATTAAAAAAAATGAAAAAATTGTTCTGATCCGCTAATTTTGGGGGGAGAGTACATCGGTAGATAATTTTTTTTTTTTTTCACTTCGTCCTAACCCAGATAGACGGATGTACCTCATATTGGCATCATATGTACATCATCACTGCGGCATAGAAAGTCTCACAGCTGTGTATCCCTTATGAGTGCTCCCGTTGAAGTCATATTTGCATCACATGATGATTCACAATAATACATCCAAATGAAGCAAAGTTGTTCTCACGCGAATATGCACGCAGTGAATTCATCAGACTAGCAAATTTGGCTCACGAATATTTAACAATAAGTGAGTGCATGTGGGGCTCATATGGGTGTCACGGCGTGAAGAAACTGTAGTGCTCATATGGAGCTCATATTAGCGGCATGGCGTGACGCAACTATGCTGTGCTCATACGGAGCTCATATTAGCGGCATAGCGTGACGTAAATATGCTGTACTCATACGGAGCTCATATTAGCGGCATGGCGTGACGTAACTATGCTGTGCTCATATGGAGCTCATATGAGTGTCATAGCGTGAAAAATATAAAAAAATCCAAAAATATTGATAAAAAAAACTTGGTAGGATTTTAAATTATCCCCATACGCTTTATTGATGTTCCTGCCTATATGATAAATGGATTAAAAACGTATTCTGCCTAGTTAAATTTTGTACCTACCTACGGTTTGAACCACGTCTTCTAATTTGAGAGCCGAGCGTGCTACCTACCTAGCCATTCTAACCCTTGTGCAAATTTTCTTTGTGTCTGCCTATTTGTATCATTCTGGATTTGGATGCATATCGCCGTCATATTGCACTTATGGGATGTATCACGGACGAATATACATATCGCCATCATATTGCGCTCATCGAATGTATCACTTACAAGGAGAAGGTAGGGCCTGGATGTCGCGAATCGGGTTCTCCTTTCGCGTGGTGAAAGTTGAAGACCTCCGAATTAACGTCGTTTTTGATTTTTGTTCCAATAGGCCTTAGTTGCTGAGATATCGCGATGTGAAAATTTGGGAGTTTCGGCTCGTGCGTAGAGTACGTTGAGCGTTGGCGTTTGAGACAAGAGCGGCCGTAGCTAATACGGTATGACGATGGACTGGCACTCTGAAAGTTCACGGTTCGCGTCCCATGCGCGGTTCATGGACGCGCATGAACCGTCCATGAACGACCCAAACGTCGTTTTTTCGCGACCCAAACGTTTTTCGCGACCAAAACCCAAATTTTTTCGCGACCCAAACGTCGCGAAAAAATTTCACCCTCTGCCGGCGGCCATGTTTTTGCTGTCGCTGTATTTTTTGGTATTTTTTTAAGGCTCTCAATATAAGTACATTTATGTTAAAAAAATTCGCCAAGGCCCTTAGGAATTAACCCTCGAACCGAACACATGGGTTTTTCGCGTCCTCGGCATTTTAATAATGGGGTATTCCGTGAAGGTCCGTGTACCTAGGGTGTTCGTATTGCTCGATAAAAAAAGTTTGTGGTCAGGTTAGTTCACTGCCACAGACCGGCAGGAATCGCATAATTTAGCTCCAGCTGGCAAGCCTGAGAAATCTGTCGAGGACGCAAATGACTCATGTGTTCTGAAAACATGTAAAATCCGACTTCACGAAAACATTTACTTTCCTATATTGTTGTTTTTAACTCGAAATATACATTTTCATGAAGGTGTTGAATAAATAAAAGCGAAAAAGTATTTGGGAACTAGCGAAGAGGTTAGGACGTCACTTCGTCCTCGCAAACAAGTGGAATACTTCGGTTGTGAAAATTCCAAGGATCAAGATTGTATCGAAGAAGATCATCAGAAAGGGGAAGAGGAGCGCGATGAGTTTTCCGATTCGAATGTTTTTCAATTTACTTATCAATATTTTACATTTATTATCGATTTTATCTTCCATAAGTGTACATGCTTAATAGCGACATTCAACGCTTGAAATAAATACTCTTTTTTAATTCCCGAAGCCTCCCATATATTTTCTGAACGTACATCATCTCAAGTTAAAAGAACTCAAAGGATTCTTCATACGAAGTTACTTGACAAGAAAACTGAATTTTTCCACACTACGGTGCGTTTTCTGCATTTTCATTCAACGATTCAATTAACAATCCAAAATTGATGTTATAATATTGTTATTAACTGAACTCATAGCTGAAGTTACAAAGAACACCTATGAATTTTTTCAGAGATTTTTGTATCATTTACGCTTGTTAACTATGTCGCAGACGCCAATTAACCATGTATTCCGCTAGAAGGTGCCCAAAAATAGCGTTCGGTTCGAGGGTTAAAGGGTCTTCTCACTTTAGACGCTAAAAAAGGCGCTTGTCATGATTTATTTTTTATAGGTTTATATTACAGATATTGATATAACAGTTGTTACACTTAATAAATACACATTCAAAATACATTTTCTTAAATCTTTGCGTATTTATATAACCTAAACAAACGTTAAACGCGTTGTTCTCGAACCATGGTTTTTGACGGTTTGCTGATAAAATCTTCGAAACTTCTGAACCACCCTTATAAAAAATGTTAATCACATATTCGTCACAACCATAGATATAGCGCATATCAAGGATTTAAAAAAATATTGATATTTCCTATTTTTCTTTTGCCAAAAACCGTGGAAAAACACGTTTTTTTTTACGTTTTTTCGCAAGGTGTCCGTTATTTTGATATCGTGGCATATATTAAAAATCGTATGATATGCGCTATAGCCATTAAGGCAGTAGTCTGGTCTAAAGCGAGATTTTTGACGTCATTGTTGGGTTGGAATAACTTTTAAGCCGTTGAAGTTGTCTTGATAAAATTCTACATATGTATTTATTGTTCCTTTGAGAATGTATCTACATTTAAAAAAAGATTATTTTAAATATTTTCATGTAGTTTTTTATTTTTTCACTACATGGTCCGCCGAAAACCGCCTCAATCGGCGCCCAGTCTGGGTGATGTTGTATGCATCTGGAAATATATATATATATATATATATATATATATGTATATATATATATATATATATATATATATATTCTCAATCTGTATAAGTATTCTGAGCACTTCTCTGCGGCTCTGCTACCAGTACTTAAAAAAATGTTGTTACAAAATGGCGGCCTGTTAAACTTTGATTAACGATATTTCATACATTTTCGGGCATTCGACGAGTTATAAAACGTAGGCAAAATTATTGTTCGACTCAGTTCTGCTACCAGTCCTCAGAAAGAGGCTACCGAAGATATGTGCAAAATTTGAGCTCGATCGGTCAATTAGTTATCGAGATATCGTGGGTGCCGATTTGAGAAACATAGTTCTGAGATTAACGCGTTAAAAGTTTTCTCGGAACGAGCGCGCAGCTGCTATTCTCGACCGCGCTAACTGAGCGCGCGGCTTGCTTATAATTTCTATTACTCTGCTAATTTTTGAAATATCAATAAACGGTTTTCACGAGCGTATTAAGATGGGTCTAAGGAATAATAAAATGAAATTTAGAAAAGTCGATTTTGTCAAAATTCTACACCAGACTACTGCCTTAAGACGGAATGACACCCCATCGCGGTCAATACGGTAGAACAATTATAGATAGCCAAAAATCTCTGAAACGGCTTTTCAGATCCCGTCGAAACTTTCCCAAACGACGTCAAATAGATAGACGAACAGCTGTCTGCTCCTCAAATTTTCTGAACTTGAGGGAAAAAACGTAGATTGACTTATCATAAGCCAATCTACATTTTTTTCTCAAATTCAGAAAATTTGAGGGGCAGACAGCTGTTCGTCTATCTATTTGACATCGTTTGGCAAAGTTTCGACGGGATCTGCAGAGCCGTTTCAGAGATTTTTCGGTATCTATAATTGTTCTACCATACCGACCGCGATGAGGTGTCATTCCGTCTTAACATACTGAATGTAAGTAAAACCGTTTGATTTTTTTTTTGTTTCGGAACGTCCAGCTCAGAGATTTCATCAACCGCGCAGACCTACAATTTTTTTTACTACATTTGTTCAACTACCATTTTCGTCTATAAATAGAGACTTAAGGGGTCTCGTCACTTTAGACGCTAAAAAAGGCTATTTTCATCAATTTTTTTTATAGGTTTATATTATACATATATTGACATAAAAGTTGTTACATTTAATAAATACACTTTCGAAATACATTTTAAAAAATATATATTTATTCAAATCTGTATTTAAAGAGGAAAATGGTAGTTGAAAAAAATGTTCTAAAAAAATCTCCGTTCTTGATGGAATCTCGGAGATGGATAATCCGAAACAAAAAAAAAACTTTTAGATTCAGTATATTAGGGGCTATAGGGCATATCTTACGATTTTTTATATATGCAAAAATAACAAAATCGCGGACATTTTTCGAAAAAAAAAAAAAAACACAAAAAACGTGTTGTTGAGCCGTCTTTGGCATAAAAAAAAGTAGTGAATATCAAAATTTAAAGAAATCCGTGATACTTGCTATAGCTATAGTTGTAAAGAATATGTGGTTAAAAATTCATAAGGATCGTTTCAGTAGTTTCGAAGATTTTGTCAACAAGCCTTCGAAAAACGTTGTTTTGAGAAAAACGCGTTGAAAGTTTGTTTGGGTTACATAAATACATCATTTTTTTGTAAATGTATTTCGAAAGAGTATTTGTTAAGTGTAAGAACTTTTATATCAATATCTATAATATAAAAAAAATTCATGAAAAAAATTCAAAGCCCTTTTTAGCGTCTAAAGTGAGAAGAACACTTAAATATTTTAAAAAAAAATGTATTTCGAAAGTGTATTTGTTAAGTGTAACAAATTATATATCAATATCTTGTAACGGGTTGGAATTCGTTACAAATAAATGTTTTGGTTCGGGACTCGACCAGGGAAGAAATTAGTTGAGACTCGGGTGTTTTTTCGTATTTTACAATTAAAAACAGTTTATTCAGTTTTTATTAGGAGCGATACAATAGAAAAGAGAACGCCTTGTGTAAGTGTAGTGTTTTGTTTGTGTTGTTGTCTGTGTAATTATGATGCACCGTTGGTAAAATGTGGGATAATAAGTTATTCAACTCTATATAATGCAAAATCGCCGCCATGTATCACTGTAGAGTGCTGTTTATGTTGTATTTCGTGTGATTATAAACCGCTGATTTTCCGTCTGTAAATGTTCATTTCGTGTAATTACTTGGATGGCAAACCCTTCCGGGCGCGACCCGCATCGATTGTCACGTGTCGATAATCTTTCCTCATCCCTTGCGCGCTCTATCGATCGCGGCGCGGTGGATCGTGACGGGGGCTGGCTCGGTCAATATTTACATTGTATCTGCTGTGGTTCTGTGCGTATGTGTATGTTTGTTGTGTTTTTGCATGAGTATCGAGACGCTCGGAAATTGAAAATACCTCTACCCCCTTCGTCGACCCTATGACAGCTCAAGCTGATGCTCACGTGACGAATTCTCGGACACTGTAGCTTCGCACTGGCTCGACGCGCTTGGTCTATGAAAGTCGCGGTCCGCGTTCCGGGCAGCGATAACGTTCCTGAAAATCGTGACAATTTTCTGCACTGTTCCCGAAAATCGAATATTCAGCGAGTGAGTCTCATGCGGTCTGCCGAGTGACATCGACCGCGAATCGAGCGATCTCGACAAAATTTTCCATCCGCGTTGCGGCGGGGTGGGAAAGTTCTTCCTCTCGTGAAGAAAAGAAACAATTTTCATTTTCTCGTTCTCGTAACGCGAACCGCGTTGTTCGCGATTTATTCTGCGTGAATAAATGTTTGCGATTGCTCCCGAAAAAAGTGGTACCGATGGAAAAAAGTGCTCCCGTGAAAAATAAAGTGAACAAAGAAAAAAAGTGTCCGTGCCCTCAGACCGACCGAAATTGATTTCGCCAGGTGGAATCAAAAGAATTTTATTTCATTTTCTTGCGGAGGTTCTCATTGGAGATTCGACCTTGCGTCGAGACCCAAAATTTGTTCCCGACGCCCACGGATTATCGGCCGCTCGGATTAATAATCGTCGATCGGTGAGTTCCCAACGAAGTCGAAAAATTTGTTTGTGATTTTTTTTTATTAATTGTCCGTTCTGTGTATTTTCCGCGAAACAAGGCTCCCCCGAGCCACGGAGTTCTCGTTATAGGAGGGAATTATCTTTCGATCTCCCCAGTGTAATGCGCGACCGTAGCTAAGTTTTGGGCCTCTAATTTTTTCGGTGAGTGTACATCGGTAGATTATTTTCTTTGATTTTCCACTTCTTCCTAAGGATGAGCAAATAATTCACTTACCAAAGAAATTAGAGGAGCAGACAGTTTTTAAAATTTTTTCAGTGCTTTTCGAATGGGCGTACCTCCGGGAATTATAGCCATACCGGGGAGAAAAAAAAATTTTGAAATGTGAAATCTTTAGTTGAAGAATCTCGTGGACCAAATTTTTTTGCCTACCACACTCGACGCCATCGTAAGAAATAACAGAAAGAAAAAATTTCGAAATTTAAAATAAAAATGAAAAAATTGTTCTGATCCTCTAATGTTTTGGGTCAGAGTACATTGGTAGATAATTTTTTTTGTTGATTTTTCACTTAGTCCTAAGGATGAGCAAATAATACACTTACCAAAGAAATTAGACGAGCAGACAGTTTTTTAATTTTTTTCAGTGCCTTTCGAATGGGCGTATCTCCGGGAATAATGAAGGTTCCGGGGAGCAAAAAAAAGGTTTTGAAGCGTGAAATCTCTAGTGTAAGAATCTCATGGACCAATTTTTTTTAACCATCACACTCGACGTGATCCTAAGAATTAACAGACAGGAAAAATATCGAAATTTAAAAAAAAATGAAAAAATTGTTCTGGTCTAATTTTTTTGGTGAGTGTACATAGGCAGATAATTTTTTTGGCACGATTACGATATCCTTGGCGCCTTTATTTGACCCTGGTTTATAGATATTTGGCCCAAAATAAGACTTTTTTCAAGGGTGACAAAAATTGAAATTCGACGTTTAAGGGGGTGAAACAGGGGGTTGAAAATCGAAGCATTATTATGTTTGTGGTTCCCAATTTTGACCATGCAGCGTCCATGTTCGATAGAAAATGCGACTTTTTCGCAGGGTAATGAAACTCGAAAATGCGGCTTTAAAGGACTGAAGAGGAGGGTGTTAAAATTTGGCTGTACATACATTTGAACATCATTTTTTGTTGTGTCTTTTACTTTCTCTATGAAAAAATTCCTTTAAAAATTAATTTAAAAAAATTAATTTTAAAATTAATTTTAAATTAATTTTAAATTAAATTTAAATTAATTTTAAAATTAATTTTAAAAAATCCTTTAAAAATTCCTTTAAAAATTAAACTTCCGAAAAACTGTTACCTCCGATTGGCTTCAAATTTGGCACAGACTTTCTTTTTGACGATATAAGAGACCCTATGAAAAGGAATTTTCGGTCATAACGCAATATTTTTTGAAATATTGAATTTTGAAAATCGGTAATTTGCTCAATCATGTATATACAAACATGTAATACATACGGTAAACGCCACTACTACCACAAACACACACGTGGGCGTGGAGCACTTTTCAAGTGTATGCGTAATCGTTAAGTGAGTTTGGAGCACCTTCAATGTGTGTGTGTGGAATCGTTGGGTGGGTCTGGAGCACCTTCGATGTGTGTGTGTGGAATCGTTGGGTGAGTCTGGAGCACCTTCGATGTGCGTATGGAATCGTTGGCACGATTACGATATCTCTGGCGCCTTAATTTGATCGTAGATTATTCATATTTTGCGCAAAAGAAACACTTTTTTGAGAATAAAAAAATGGCGATTTTGGCTTCCTTTAGAAGATAGAGGACATTTTACGAATTATTCGTTATTAAGCGATTTAACTGGTTTACGTTAATGTAGCTTTCTTCGGAATGCGCTATGTCGAGAAAATAAACAAGAACAAACCCAAACAAAGTACGACGTAACAATGTAAAACACGCGGGAAATTCGATTTACATCGAAAATCGGAAAAATACACTTTTTCTCTTCGAAGCGCTGTAAATCCGAAATTAAGGCTCAAAACGAAAAAAGTTATTCTTCTTTTTCGTATTTTTTTCGGCCATATTTCATAATCAAATGGTCAAATTTAGGCGCTAAAGATATCGTAATCTCCCCTTTTTTTTAACTTTTCACTTCTTCCTAAGGATGAGCAAATAAAACACTGGTCGTACCGGGGAGCAAAAAAAAGGTTTTCAAGCGTGCAATCTCTAGTTTAAGAATCTCGTGGACTATTTTTTTTAACCATCACCTTCGACGCCATCCTAAGAAAAAACGGGAAGAAAAAAATTCGAACTTTTTTAAAAAATTGAAAAAATTGTTTTGGTCCTCTAATATTTTGGGTGAGTGTACATAGGTACATAATTTACGTTTGATTTTCCCCTTCTTCCTAAAGATGAGTAAATAATTCACTTACCAAAAAAATCAGACGAGCGGACGGTTTTTTAAATTTTTTCAGTGATTTTCGAAAGGACATATCTCCGGGAATAATGGCCGTACTGGGGAGCAAAAAAAATGTTGCAGAGTGAAATCTCTAGTTTGAGAATGTCGTGGGCCAAATTATTTTTGAGCACCCCACTCGACCCCATCCTAAGAAATAACGGGAAGAAAAAATTTCAGAATTTTTAAAAAATTGAAAAATAGAAAAAGTTGAAGAATGAAAAAATTGAAAAAAATTCAAAACCTGTTCTGGTCCTCTATTTCTTTGGGTGAGTGTACATCGGTAGATAGTTTTTTTTTATTTTTCACTTGTTCCTAAGGATAAGCAAATAATTCACTGACCAAACAAATTAGAGGAGCAGACAATTGTTAATTTTTTTTCGTTGATTTTCGAAAGGGCGTATCTCCGGAAATAATGGTCGTACCGGGGAGCAAAAAACAGGTTTTGAAGCATGAAATCTCTATT
>CAXFZQ010000006.1:7500-11106 GCA_964007375.1 Ophion obscuratus | reverse complement strand
AGAGAGAGAGAGAGAGGGGGAGAGGGAAAAGAGGGAGAGGGAGAGAGAGAGAGAGAGAGAGAGAGAGAGAGAGAGAGAGAGAGAGAGAGGGAGAGAGGGAGAGGGGAAAGAAGGAGAGAGAGAGAGAGAGAGAGAGAGAGAGAGAGAGAGAGAGGAGAGAGAGAGGGAGAGAGAGAGAGAGAGAGGGGGGGGGATTAAATGTTATCGCAAAAGTTTTTGTTAATTAAAACGTTTTCGTCGCGTCTAGAGTGTTGAAGTGTGTCGGGGGCGTCAGGAAAATCGGGGGTCAATCGATGAAATTCCCCTCCCCCCGCATTCTCTCTATCGAGTTCTATCTCTCTTTCTCTTTCGTATTATATTTCTCTGCTCGTGATATACACCTGTTCGCCCACTCCTTCTCCTTCTTGTCCTCAAGCCCCTCCGGTTTCACCACCACCTCCCTCCCCTCCCCTTCTTATTGCACGTCCCTCGATGCACAGCGTATAGCGCATCATGCGAGAGCATGCACAACACCGGCTATGCAGTCGCCAAATAATTATTATCGTCGGTAGCTATTCAATTTTAACGGGTTCCTCGCAACTCGACTCGCGATCGCGCTCGGGAGCGCGATGTTCCACTCCCTCGAGAGGAAGTCGTGAAATGTGCCGCGTTTACGTAATGTCAACCTGCGCCCCCCCCCCCCCCCCCCCCCGCTGGGTGCAACCGGCGTACATCAGCCAACGATACGCACTATCGAGTACGAGTAACTTGGGTCCGTCGAATTGACGATCGAAAAAGTGTACACTTGGATCTTTTTCGCGTCGGACCTTTTCAAACGTGGAGCCTTCTTATTTGGTTTTTTTCTAGGGATGAAGAGCCACGGTTTCTCAAAATTTACGATTTATTGTGTGGGTTTTTATTCTAGGGAAATTCTTGCTTTTTACGCTGCGAACCCAGTATTTTGTTCTTCGATTAATCAGATATCAATGATTGTAGTGATATTTGTTTTTGATTAAATAAATATTAATTGTTGTAATGATATTTGTTTTTAAAACGAGGAAATATCAATTATGGTATTGACATTTGATTTTTTATCGAAGATGGTTTTTGATGATATGCATTGATTCTTGTTTTTAGATAAAGGAACCATTAATTTTCGTGATGATATTCCTTCTTGATAAAATAAATATTAATTATTGTAGTCATATTCGTTTTTGACTAAAGAAATGTTACTTATTGTATCAATATTTTGGTTTTGTTAAAAGAAATATCAATTTTTGTATGAATATTCATTTATTGATAAAAGTAATATTAATTATGGTATTGATATTTCTTTTTGATAAAAGAATCATCAATTATTGTATTCATATTGGTTTTTGATAAAGCACCTATCAATTATTGTATTAGTATTCGTTCATTGAAAAACGAACAATCGATTATTGTATCAATATTTGTTCCATTATAACAGAAATATTAATTCTTGTATTAATATATGTATTTGATTCAAGAAGAATCATCCCTTATATTGATATTCGTATGTTCATAAAATGAATATTAATTATTGTATTAATATTTGTTTTTGATAAAAGTAATATTAATCGTTGTCTTAATATATGCTTTTAATAAGGAAAACTATCAATTATTGTAGTAGTAGTAGTATTCATTTCAGGTACCAGGTGTGTAAGTATGAAACCGGAATTTGCCCATAGGTGGCGCTAGATGTCAATACAGTTACCGACACATCACGTCAGCGGTGTCTTGTTATTGTATTGATATCCGACAAAGATTTCCAACTCACAATAACACGAGTTTCATTTAGTAGCATTAGTTTATTAGAGATAAACGTGTCGAGTTTTGTGCCAACGAATTACGATTTGCCGACAGCACTACTTTTCTGTTTTCATCTGAAGAAAACCGCAGCCGAATCGCATCGAATGCTTGTGGAGGCGTTTGGTGAGCATGCTCTCGGTAAAACACAGTGTTTCGAGTGGTTCAAACGGTTCAAAAGTGGCGATTTTGACGTGAGGAACGAAGAACGTGGAAGACCACCGAAAAAGTTTGAAGACGCTGACCTGCAAGCCTTGTTGGACGAAGACGACGCGCAAACACAACAACAACTGGCGGATGTACCTACGGTAATGATATGATACTTTGTATCATATCATTACAATAAACGGGTTTTTTTTCTGTACAAAAATTCCGGTTTCATACTTACACACCTGGTATACCTCTTCAGGGTGTTTACACAGACGAAGTCCGACCGACACTATCAATTACTGTATTAATATTTGTTTTTGATGAAAGAACTGTCAATCCTTGCATTAATATGTGTTGTTCATCGAATAAATCCCAACCCTTGTATTACTATTCGTTTTTTCGATCAAATTAATGTTAATTATTGTATTAATCCTTGTTTTTTTTTAATAGAAAGAACCATCTATTATTGTATTAATATTTGTTTTTGCTAAAAGAAACGTTAATTATTATATTAATATGTGTTGTTTTCAATAGAATTAACATTTATAAAACGTTGTTTTTTTTTCGCCTGAGCTCAGCCACTACAATTTTCTACTCTCGACAGGGCTTAAATTTCTGTTCCACTCCATGAATCGGGAAGATCAAGAAAAATCATTCTCATTTCTAAACGTCCGAGGAAGTACAAGCCCCGAATCTTTGCTGCGATCAAGCGGGTTTATTCGGCAACGCTTCTATCTCTCCCCCCCTTTCTTTCACCCCCGGAGAGTTTGGCTCGCGACAAATGGACACAGATATTCCACGTTATTGTTTTCTCCGGTTTGTTTACCATTAGAACGGGATGGTGCGAGAGTGCCCGCGGGTATATGGGGAGAAGAAAATGGGGCTAAGCTGTATCTATGAGAGTATATGTACGTATACAATTGTAAAATAACGAAAGGCCAAGTAGGAAACGACTCGTTAGGCGGTTCCACGCGATCCAGGCTAGTTGTGCCAACTTGATACTATCCAAAGTTTTCGAACCCTCTCTCTATCTCTCTATCACTTCGTCGCTCTCTTTCTCTCTCTCTCTCTCTCTCTCTCTCTCTCTCTCTCTCTCTCTCTCTCTCTCGCTCTCTCTTGCTCTTTGATTGTCCCTTGGATGCCGGGCTCTCGAGATCGCGCCTACGTGTCATCTTCCCATCTCTTTGTGTCAACCACTTGTAGGGTCTCCCGCGTGAGACCTTTTACTTTCTCTCACAAACTGACATCGGGACAATGAAACAAAGTCTTTGCGCCGTAAGTGTATGTATATGTATGTGTGTACGTAGCATACAGAAATGCCTGACGGCATAAGGGCGAGGAGCATGTGATTGTACGAAATAAAGGCGAGAGAGAGAAAGGGAGAGAGGGTAAGAGAGAGAGAGAGAGAGGGATGACGATGATGATGATTGATTTATACCTTGGTTAGTACCTTCAGGCAATAGATCTCCAGTTCAGTGAGTTAATAATAAAATAAAGTATACAAAATAAATATAAATGAAATATAAAACTAAAATAAACTTGAAAATAATTACGTATTACATCGCATATCATTGTTTGCGCGTTAATTATATACATAAGGGCAGTTAGATTCAGTGGATTACGTGTTCGATTAATTTCGGCCACGACACC
>CAXFZQ010000006.1:0-2500 GCA_964007375.1 Ophion obscuratus | reverse complement strand
CGAAAAATTTGTCAATTCGCATTAGCACTCGCGGGTTAACGTGAGGCACGCGGGTCGTTACGTTGAAAAAAAATGTCAAGTGTCACGCAAGCAACAAGTCCGCACCATACGGGTACACCCGTACATATGGGCCGTTCCACGCGAGGCAAAATCGCACATTGCTTATGGCGAGAAATTCTTATCCAAGGACGATAATATTTTCGTAATCATTGATAACACGGTCAAATGAAGACGCCAAAAAGATCGCACCGCGATAATGAAAATCGGGGGCTGGAAGAGATAATAAAACGTAATGTGAACAATTATTTGAAAAATATTCGAGCTGAAGGGGAATAAATTAGTGGATGAGAAGGAGCAAGTGAAAATTGAGGCTGACTCAAATTATTCTAAGATTTGGGGAATTTAAGGCCTGAATTAGAAGGTTCGAAAAATCGTTTTTTTGTTGCTTTAATCGATAGACAAACTATTCGAGAATATATTTACAATGTTACAGAGGCCAATTGTAGATATTTTCGAAGATACAAGGTCAAAAGCAGAGAAGCGATTGATATTTGATATTGATATTTTCTCCTATCGAAAACTTTTAAGCGCGTTTTCTCCAGTTTTCATTTTCACGATTTTTCCAAATTCGCGGGCGTGATAGCAAAAAACTAAACGATCTATTGAATCGAACCAAAGTTTATTTTTTTCATTATGAAAATCTTTTCTAGCTGAATTAAAAAAAGTCGTTGGAAAAGTCCTTTTAAATAATTTTTACAGCACGTTAAAATGTTTTTTTAACACATTTTTTTTCAAACCTGAGAAACGTTATAACTTCACGATTTTTTCAGCTTTTTCTTCATTCACCGAGAAGAAAAATATATGACAATTTGAAATTTTATTGGTTTTTTTGTTTCAGTCAAGAATTACGAGCTGCAACTTTCCCGCCGATTGGGGACTGCAGTGACAAAACGCACATGGCATAGACTGATAAATCTGCAGTCATTTATTGTTTCATTTTGAATTTTTTTTTTATACATTTCAAATATACATAAAAATATACCTCAATGTTTACTGGGCTCACTTGTTTTTTTCCCTTGTAAAAAAATTCCCGAAAAATGTATTGAATCACCCACGAACTTTGACGAAGCGACTTTTGAAGAGAATTAAATTTTGTCATCTTTGTAGGTGCGATGATTAGAATTCTCGTAATAAATACAATACTCGTATCAACATTTCTATGTCGTAAAAAAAAGTTACATTGGAAATTTCTTTTGTGTGCTTTTAAAAAAAAATCCATTGCAAATTTTTTAAACGTGTATATTGAACAAAGTGTATACAATTTTTTTAAATTTGTATATAGTTAAAAAAAATTCCAAACTTGTATGTTGTCATTTTTTTCCAATTTGTATATTGTCAATTACGTTTGGATTTGTATGTTGTGAAAAAAAGTATACATAGCTAAAAGTAAATATTGATATTACTGCACGCTCATAGACCGCGGTGTGTTGCAAAAAATTCTCAGCGCGCGCGAAAAAAGAAAAACTGTTCGATCTCGTGTACGCGGAGCGCCCCATACGCACGCAGAGGCAGCGCACGGAGCGTTCGAATTGAATCATGAAGTCGCAAAAAACGACGCACAAGAAGACCGCGACGACATTTCATCTATTTGTATGGAATAAAAAAAAAAAATTGACAAATAAGCACCGAAGAATCGACGTGTCGTATCTTATCGATACCGCTTATAAGAGTAGCCGATCTACGCGATTGCGGTCATTTGCAAGATACGTGCGTCCACGGCTGCACACGATATATCTCGAAAAACGATATTCCCGGCGCCGAAAAAAAGCAAACGTGACAAAAAAAAATTACCCCTCGTGTCCTTGACGAAAAAGAATAAAACAATTCACAAAATCAAGGAATAAAAAAGGGGGGCATGTTTCTAACGTTTCCCGCTTATCACCCATATTATTAATAAATGTTTTTATCTCCGACGATCTACCGTGTTGTCATTTGGAGCACACTACGCGCGATGACGCGCTGAGGGAAGGTAAAAAAAAAACGAGATCTCGCAATCGAGAGATACGCGATCGATCGACGACACTCGGAGGCACACTCGAGCCTGACAACATATATTCCAACAACAACGTGTTTAACGTGGTCAACAATGTATATGGACGATAATAAAACCGCACTGCGCGAAATCAATGCTCGTCCCCCCCTTCGATAAAAGAAGCAGCATACAATATACCTGTGTTGATACATTTTTTTTAAATTTTTTTCACTAATCACGACGAGATATCGTATGACGCGTAATTTATAGAACTCTCTGTCTCTCTTTCTCTCTCCTCTTGCCAAACAATCACGATTGCCACATTTTGATAAAATTTCAGACGATTTCTCTCCTCGTCCGCTCTATTCGATTTCTCGCTCTTTCCTGGATCGCTCCGCGCTTCAACTATATGGAAATCGATGACGGTTTTTTCAACGCCCTCAAATGAAGCGTCAATTGTTATAGATC
>CAXFZQ010000005.1:0-44716 GCA_964007375.1 Ophion obscuratus | reverse complement strand
TCCCCCCCTCCCCCCTCCTCCTCTGTCTGTACATGTACTTGCAGCGTCGATTTCACGTCAGTTTTTTTATATCTGGATGGAGAGAAAACTTGTGTAATTTTTTTTTCTTCTGTGGTGTTATATCCTTTTCTCCCGTTTCCGAGGTTGTGAGCCAATAAAATTTCGCACGCTCGCAATAACACACTACAAAATTGAGTGAAAATATTGCACGAGCAGGTATTTTTTTCAAAACAAGCTATTAAAGTACGTGGAGAAGTGGGGATATTCGAGATTGTGAAATTTACTTTTATTCTTTTTTCCGAATTGATACGTTTTATTTTCGAAAACGTTTTATTTTTATTATCGCATTATTACATTTTATTTTCGATTTTTCATTCGTTTTTTTTTATTCAAAAGAACAGATTTTTTGTTATTTTTATTCCCCGGTTCTTTTACGTTTTTTAATTTTTCATTGAAAAAATCTTTAAATGTTTTGTCAACTCCTTTAGAAGTTACGATTTTTCGTATCAAATTAGTGCACAGTGAGAGTTTTATCTCATATGTTTCCAAAGTGGCGATGGACGTAAACGTCTCGGGTTTACATTTCGATGATGCTGAAGTTTGCATCGTTAGAATGCAACGATCTTTTTTCATTTTTTTTTCCTTTACTCTTATCGTTACCCGAAGCCTTTTTTTATATTGAGGTAAATTTCTGATAAGAAGTCGTTGAAACGTTTGAGCGATTTTCACAGCTCAAATCAATGCAATGCAACAAAATGCAATATTGTTCCATTTCAATAATGCGAACTCAACGTCATACATTTAGGAGATGTTCACTTACGAAATAATAATACCTGCCGTTTGATGAGAACAACGCAGATTTTTTCGTTTTTCTCTGCATTTCATTATGACGTTGCCGTTTGCATCGTTCGAATGCACCGAAAAGTTTAGACGCTTCAAAAATAATTATTTTCATGTGTTGAATTGGAGGCGTGACTTCATGAAGACTCGTGTCAGCCGCTAGATTAACTTGCAGAATCATTGGGAGTTTATCACACAACAGTTTCGGAACGTTTGAAAGTACTAGGAATGATTTTTTTAAACAAAGCATTAATTTGCACGAAAAGAAAATGAGAGAACTTATTCAACATCCCAATAGAAACGAATCTGCGTGTACGGGTTTGATGTTGAATCACCAAGGTATGCTGTGTTTGTTTGGATTTGTCATGTGTCAAAAGTCAGATTATTGGTGAAGATACATAAAAAATTGATTTGAAGAGAAAAAACGATGACACTATTTGCTATCTATTGAATGCTACAAGTGAAGGTAGTCAAAAAACCATATCTCTACTAACGAAATATAACGATGGCAGTATAAATACTTTTTTATTCAGACCCACATACAGGCACGTGTACATCGAGAATATCGATCGCATTAAAAAAAAAAGCATTTAACACCCTAATTCTACGAAAAAGAAAACAAGATTAAAGTAGCTCACACTCATTATTACCTTTCGCGAATACTTTTTTCCCTCTCGTTTGTCTAAGAGAAAAAGTGCAGTCTCTTGCACTCTTTCTCCCTGCTAGATTGTTTGCAAACTCGTGACGAAATTCGAAGGTCGAAGCAGTAACGTCGACAAATATCCATGTGTGTGTGTGTATGTGTGTATTTTTTTTTCCCGCTGTCTCGTAACTGCACGGGATGCATTTTTGCACAATACGGGAGAATGGAAAATGTGATTTTTCCACGACGATCTCCCTGCTACATTCCTCCTTGCCGTTCTAATTCGAAGGCTTTTTTTATGACTCACTCGAAGAAAAAGAAACACGCTGTATTGTGAGTTGTCAAGTTTTGTTTTCTCCTTATTTTTGCTCTGACGTTGGTGCATATTTCACAACTTTTAACGATGTCGAGCGACCCACCTGTTTCATTTACACTTCCTAGCACCTCTTTTTCAGGATTCACACAAGCACACACGTGTTTATATTGGGACGTTGAATTTAGCTCTCGCTGTTTTCCAACAGATGGCAGTTACCGGAAGTCTGCGTGCGTGTAGTTCAAGATGGCGACAATGTAGATTCAGTGTATGTTTTGGCCGAAAAACCACACAACTTTTTTTTTCCATAGTTTTGAACATGTCAAATTTTGTCCCAAAAGAAGACTCTTTGCGGGGAATTTTACTGCAGTACTTTATTCAAAAAAAAAAAATTGTAGCTGAAGCACACAGAATTCTTGTTGAGACTTAATTTTTCTTTTAATTTCTAAATTTTTGGTGGTCATGTGAACTGAAAAGTGCTATTTTTCACGACAAATTCTGCCATTTTGGGGGTGGAAAACCCCTCAATATAAAAAAAACCAAACAAACCCAAACAAACTAACCGTTAGTGTTAGAGGAGCAGGACTAAATAGTCAATAACTTCGAGAATTTTGCTCTGATTGACTTGACATATTGGGATTATATTCTTGAAATGTTTAACTATAAGAAAAGACAAAAAAAATCGATTTTTCAAAATCGCAAACCCCTACCCTCCCCTTAAGGCCTTGGGCCACTCTAGAGGCCGAAAAAATCGGCTTTTTGGAGATTTTTTTTTCTTCAGAAAAACTACAAAATAAATCGAGATTACAAAAAGGGTGTTTATCGTACATATCAGTGACGACATACAATAATTTTTTTGAAGCGATTAATTTCAAAATGGCGGCTTTGCAGCGTTTATCGCAAAAGTGCATTTTTTAAGTTGGCCGGAAACTTAACTCGGACAATTTTCAACCCATTCACTCGAAATGTTGAATATATCTTGAAAAATACATTGTCTATGGAAGTACGCGGATTTTTTCTTTATATTGCATAGTTCGTTTGTTATGAACGTATGTTATGTTCATTTGTTATGAATTTTTCTTTATATTGCATAGTTCATTTGTTATTAATTTGACGATTTTTAGGCAAATAGTTGCAGTGAAAAATTTGCCTGAAAAATTTCCGGCCAACTTGAAAAATGCAGTTTTGAGATAAACGCTGCACAGCCCCGCCATTACGAAATTAATTACTTCGAAAAAATGATTGTCTACAGTCACGGATATGTACGGTACACACCCTTTCTTGTAATCTCGATTTGTTTTGCAGTTTTTCTCAAAAAAAATTCCCAAAAAGCCTATTTTTTCGGCCTCCAGAGTGGCCCAACCCCTTAACAGTACCTAATTTTGTCATCTTCAGCAGAACACCTAATTTTTTTACTCTGCTTCGAGAATGATCACCACAGTCCCATATGTTCATTTACTGAAAAGAGATTAGAAAACAGCACCGGTAAATGAACATGTCTAATTCTGACCTATCGTTCAAATTTATTTAAAAATGATAGAAAGCACCAAGGATTCATTCTATCTTAAGTGACGAAAGTAATACCCTCAGATCTCATAAAAACCATTGTTTTCGCCTTTGGAAGACCTACAGTGCACAGCCGTATAGTAACCAAGTTGCGCCGCGTGCAAGTACCACGAACTAGAAAAATGGTCACAACAGTTTCGAAACGTTTGAAAGCATTAGGAATTATTTTAAAAAATAAACTTTAATATTCACGCAAAAACAGCGAGAAGTTATTCAACATCCCAATACCCATAGATAGATGGCGTACGTAGATATACGATGAAAAATAGTCTACGAGAACTCGGTGCCGAAAGCCATAAATTATTTTTCGTTTTACGACGAAACAGGTGGTCTCGAATCTGTCTGTCCTTCCGCCTTCTCCGTCCCTCTCTTGGTCGCTCTGTCGTTCTTTTTGGCCTCGACTGTCAGCACCTCGAACTGTTACACTACTGTACAAATATAATATGTATATGTATGTATACCGCTTGGTGAGACGTCGCGACGCCTTGTCTCGGGATCCCCTTCCAACTTTTATTGCGTGGGTCGCGAATATCCACGACCCACGCAATTCGAACACTACTTGGATTTACAAACGCCTGGCCAATCTACGTCTATCGCAATACCGGAACCAACGATTCCTATCGATTGTTCTGCCTTTTTACTCCTTTCTTTTGCTTCATGCACTTCTAGATCCTTCGGCTTGACGAAGTCTAGTTGTTGGTGTCGTAAAAATCACATCGCGCTTGCGCACTTTGGATGTAACGTAACGCCTCGCACGCACGTTCTCTTTCTCCGCGTAGAGAAGCGCGCACAGCCGTCGCTCCGGGCGGCTAGTTCACCGCAAGCCGGCCAGGTGGCCACGCGCGCAACTTTTCTCCTGCGCGCGCCGGTGGGCTCGTTTGTATATAGGGCTCAACGTAGTGCACGCAAAAAATGGTGCGAGATAGAAAGTTTTGTAATTTAATGCTAATATTGTCCAGGGTAGCTTACATACGTTTGGGAAATTCAAAATACCGATAAATTTTAAAAAATTGAAAATAACGATAATTTAAAAAAAAATTAAATACTGATAAATTTTTCGTTAATTTAAAATATTGATAATTTTTTCTAATTTAAAATACTGATAAATTTTTATTTAATTTATTAATTTGTATTTTGAGTTCTAATTTAATTTAAATCTAAAATACTGATAAATTAAAAAATTTTAAATATTGATCACTTCGTTGTTGAGATATGCGCTCTTGAAATTGGCATTTCCAACATGCGCTGCATGGGACAAGTCCCGGAAAACGTCATATTTCTGTCGATAATGACAATATGACGAGACAGAAGATCATAAAAAACGGTGGAATGATTGATGAATGTCTGACGTCTATTACGAAGCAAAAAATGATCACATTTAGGCTGACAGAAAAATTCTATTGATATTAACTAGATGCGTCTATTTGATTTTTTTAAATTTGAATTAACTAGATTTTTTTATTGCATTCCAATATTGGCTATACTTTTTAAAATATATTCATTCCAATCAAGATCCATTTCATATAATCGAATAAATGAATATTTTATTTATTCCTAATAAATTTGCGATTCGGCATTATCTGTTCAAAAAACAATTTAGTTAAATCCTACACACACACACACATACACATACACACACACGCGCGCACACACACAAAACATTAAAAAGTACGTTTCGCAACCCAAATTGGTCAAACAAAAATGTTCCCTATTAATAAGAATTAATTTCCGTTGGATTCCAACGATGTAAACTCAACGTCATACATTTTGGAGGCGATGAACTTACAAAATACTATAATAATCCATGCCGTTTAATGAAAAATAATGCAGCTTTTTTCGTCTTTCTCGACATTTAATTACGATGTTGATATATATATATATATATATATATATATATATATATATACACAGGGTGTCTCAGAACTCAACGTTAAGCCGACACGGGGTGACAGGATTGATTGTAACCTTCATGAGAAAAATCAGAAAAAAAATCTATCCCATGCAGTTTGAAAATTATGGGCATTTAAGAAAAACCTAGAAATTTGGTCAAACTGTAACCATTTTTCGGTTATTGTGAAACAAACCCAAACAAACCCAAACAATCCCAAGTTTCCTAGAATTAAGACTATTTGTTAAACTATGAATTTAAAATTTTCAAAATTTGTCTACTTTGAAAGGCCCTGCTTTATTTTGTTTTGCTTTTTTTCTGATTTATTTTTTTTCTGATTTTTCTCATGATGGTTACAATCAATCCTGTCACCCCGTTTTGGCTTAACGTTGAGTTCTGGGACACCCTGTATATATATATATATATATGTATGTATGTATGTATGTATGTATGTACGTATGTATGTATGCATGCATGTATGTACGTATGTATGTATGCATGCATGTATGTATGTATGTATGTATGTATGTATGTATGTATGTATGTATGTATGTATGTATGTATGTATGTATGTATGTATGTATGCATGCATGTATGTATGTATGTATGTATGTATATGAAATAACGCTACACACACACATATACACAATGTTAAGCACCTTTCGAGTATAGAGTGTAAAAAAGTCTTTGATCGTTGGTAAGCCATATAGAGAAAGACCGACGTTAATGCTAAAACGCGTGGGAGCGCTGTTGGGTTAGACTTGTGCAGATGTAACACGCGTTTTATATATATATGTATATATATATATATATATGTGTGTGTACACATCGTGTGTTAATGTGGGTCAGTGGGAAATCGCTTCGTTCCTGCTTGGCTGCAGTCAACGTGAATGCTCTATCTATCTCTCTCTCTCGCTCTCTTTTCCTCTCTTGGCTTCTCGCAGATCCGGGGAGCCATACGTCATCGTTTCAGCGATCGTTTCGCTTTCCCGCGTTCCTATACTGTCTCTAAATTTGTGTATATTTATACATATTGGCGCGTGTAAGTTACAAGACTCCGCAATACGTAACTATGACATGGCGTGGGCGTTCGGAAAGGGATTTTCCCTACCTCTCGACCTCTCACTCTCTCTTTTGCTCTCTTGTTTTCTCTACGCACAAGTCGAATGCAGTTTCGTTCTCGAGGCGCGGGATATATTTAGAACCCGGAAGTTGGCGTGACTGTAAATTTTCTTCTTTGGTCAGACAAGATATTGTAGTCGTCGAGTATATTATTAGATTTTGCACTGTCGATGGCAAAGTCGAATTCATTATTAAACGTACTTGGTAGTCTGGATTTAGTCTAGATTTCTAGGTTTCGAAAAAGACGCATCAGGTACGTCTTTTCTAGTATAACGAACAATATCGCTATTTTATTGCAAAAGTAGATCATTTTGAAACGATACCTGATGATCTGTATTTGTACTTATCTCGAAATTGTGACTCATCCATATCTCGAAAACTATGATACTTCTACTAAGGATATATTTGATTATTCTGGATCATCATGAGCTGGCCTGTCAGCACCTGCAATATTATCGTTGGTTTTTGGAACACCCTATATATATATATATATATATATATATATATATATATATATATATATATATATATATATATATATATATATATATAGGCAGGGTGTCCAATAGGAAGTTGCTGAAACTAATCGACTGTCTTTAAAACACGTGCACAGAATCAGAAAAGCTAAATTGCTTTAGAGGAAACTCTGCAGTTTTAAACGCACATAAATAAAACCCAGTCAAATATTTTGTATGTCAATTTATAACATCTTATAAAAATAACGAAAAAGTACAGTGATTAATGATAGATATTTTCGAAGTGCGAACCGTTAGATTGTGCACAAAAATCAATTCTCTTTTGAAAACTGTGAAAAACTGTGTCCAACATATCGTTCGTATTGCCGCGAACCACTTCCTGGATGGCCGCGATCAGTTCTTCTACTGTGCTAGGGTTTTTAGCGTAACAATGATCTTTAATGTAACCCCACAAGAAAAAATCACAAGGGTTCAGGTCCGGTGAGTACGGAGGCCATTCTTGTCCACCTGGAGCAAATTTAGGGTACCCCAGACCGATTACTCGAGTCCCATATACGCGATGAATAGCTTCAAACACCTCATGAGTCCGATGCGGCGTCGCTCCATCTTGCATGAAGTAAACATTTTTTAACCAGTCTCCTCTTTTTTGCATAAGGGAAGAATTTCGTTTCCAAAAGCTGTTTGTAACTCTCTCCTGTTACCGTACATTCCAAGAATTGCAAATAAATTCCTTTTACTGAAATCGCTGCCCATGCCGTTACTTTCTGTGGATGAAGGGACTTCGTTTGCGATATGTTGGGATTTTCCGTTCCCCAAAACCGGTAATTTTGCTTGTTTACGTACCCATTCATCCAAAAATGTGCTTCATCGGAATGAATAATCAATTTCTCATTAAGTTCTTCGGCTTCAAACATTCCCGTAATAGTGTTACAAAATTCGATGCGTTTCGTCATGGCATGTTCAGTTAACAATTGATGAGTGCTTATTTTGTACGGATGAAACTGTAAAAAATATTTCAAAATGTTGTGCAATGATGATTTGGTTATTTTTAATGCTTGAGCAGCTTTCCGAATCGAATCATTTGGATTTTGTTTGAAATAATTCTCAACTTCGTTGATCTTCTCTGGCGTAGTCACCGTAACAGATGGACCTGGCAACTCGTGTCTACGGTCCTGGAGTATATCATACTTCACGAAGTTATCGATTATCCTACAAAAATTAACGTAAAATTACTTCAATGCCGTTTAATTGAATTGAAATACAAGTTGTGCGATAGATGAATATGAATAAATATTAAATTCTTATGGAAGATACACCCTGTATATATATATATATATATATATATATTAGGACGTTGAATAAGTTCTCGCTGTTTTCCAACAGATGGCGTTACCAGAACTGCGTGCGTGTAGTTTAAGATGGTGACGCATCTATAAAGAAGTACTATGAGCAAGCTTGAAATTCAGCTCATGTCATTTCGCCAAGTGTAAACAGCCTGTTTTCATAGTTTTAAACATGTTAAATTTCGTGCCACAAAGGAGTATTTGCGGGGAATTTTATTGCACTACTTTATTGATTTTTTTCAATGCAGCTGAAGCATGCCCGAACATGCAGAGATTGGTTTAGATGCTTCAAAAATAGTGATTTTGACGTGTTGAATTGGAGGCATTACTTCATGACGACTCATGTTAGACGCTAGCTGAACTTGCTGAATCATTAGGAGTTGATCACACAACAGTTTCGAAACGTTTGAATGCATTGGGAGTGATTAAAAAAAAATAAATAACTTACTCAACATCCCATTTTTTTAAATCAGACATTAATTTTCACGAAAAAACAGCGTGACCTTATTCAACATCCCAATTTTCTTTTTTATTCTTCTATTTTTTTTTGGTGCTCTGATAACCACTCGAACATTTTTAAGTATTCTCATTAAAGATTTACGACCTCAATTTGCAAAAAAAAAAAAAATTCTTTCAGTAAGCATAGAAAAATGGAAAATGAGCAAAAAAAATTGTTGCACTCCAACGATGCTAACGGCAATGTCATCAAAACCATAGATATCGTCAAAACCCTACCAGCTCAACATGAACAAAAAAAAGAATGTTCTGACGGACGCCACAATTTGATGACAGTAAAAAAAAAGGTAACACGCGTTTTGACCCGACGACAAAATATCCTCGACAAAATATCCGCGACAAAATATCCGACGACACAATATCCGCAGGATAAAATATCCTCATGACAAAATATCTGCCGATATTATATCCGCTGTCGGTAATTAAATCTATGATTAACGTTATTACTCTTAAACTAGGACAACTGGTTTCATGAGACAGTCAATGTTTTTCTCTCTGCTGTGTATGTAGTGCTACAGTTTAAAGTGTACAGTCATGCCGTTGAAATTTATTCTGTCAGTTTGTAGTGTCAGTAGTGCTGTCAGTTTGTAGTGTCAGTAGTGCTACAGTTTAAAGTGTACAAAAACTTTACAATAAAGAAATCAGTGCAATGAAGAAGCTCGTATTATGCCCCCACCCCACTATCTCACACACCCCACAAAGGTGTACACTTTAAACTGTACAGACATTACAGTGTAAACTGTACAGACATTACATTACTGTACAACAAATTACACAGTACAAACTATCTCACACACCCCACACTGTAACACTGTACAGTTTAAAGTGTACAGTCATGCCGTTGAAATTTATTCTGTCAGTTTGTAGTGCTGTCAGTTTGTAGTGTCAGTAGTGCTACAGTTTAAAGTGTACAAAAACTTTACAATAAAGAAATAAGTGTAATGAAGAAGCTCGTATTATGCCCCCACCCCACTATCTCACACACCCCACAAAGGTGTTTTGCGCGCGACCCCGTTGATGTGGTGGACGAGATTTAGGATTTTGTCTCGCGGATGTTTTGTCATGAGAATATTTTGTCTTTCGGATATTTTATCTTTCGGATATTTTGTCTTTCGGATATTTTGTCCTCGGATATTTTGTCGCGTATATTTTGTCGTCGGGTCAGATGTGACGTAGCCAAAAAAAATACCTAACCTTTCATAAAAATAATTTCCTTTCGTTCGGTACTTGAATTTGCGAAAATAGATAAAGAAGTAAATAAAAACGAGCAACGTGTCGAAGATTGACAAAATTGTCGTTTACGATATATTTTCGCTGCTTAGCATGCGGTCACTCGATAGTCGACTTAACCCAGATATAGTGTGCATACACACGCTCTCTTCTTGCGGTTCGCGTGGGCGAACACCGCGCGAATGTTGGGTTTCTTTCGTCAGTGGACGGTGGACCTATATACGCGCAGCCGTTTCAGCTAAACGTCAAGGAGACTCGTTGAGTTAAATCCCAGCGATACAGGCGAGAGCACCGGCAGGCGGGGGTAGTTTTCTCGATCATAGTGCCTTATTCTGCATTTCGTAGTCCGTTGTCGCGCGCAAAGATCCTATTTGCACGAGTACAGTCTACCACGAAATTCGAATGGTAGTAGTATTAGGTGTACAACTTATAGTTCGGTCCGTTTTCAAAAGATGACTCTAGGTGCTATAAATGGTTGACGGCAACAGCTGATTTTTTCTGTATCGTGAGGTATCAACATCTCTTAACCAAATATCGTTTACAGACCTTTGAGTTTTGCCCATCAAGTCTAATTTTTTTACTGCGGTGAAAATGTCGAATTTCGTCCCAAATAAGCACCATTTGCGGGAAGTGTTGATTTTCTGTTTAAATCGAAAGAAAAGCGCAGCTGAAGCCCACCGAATGCTTGTGGGATCATCACGGGAGACTACAGGCAACAATTGATCCGTTTAAGGCGTTACCCCCACTTGTAGCGCAAAAAAAGGCCTTTTTCATGATTTTTTTAAAAGAAAACTACAAAACTTTTTTAATCGATCAATGTACCATCTTAAAGAACACATCTTGAAGAACTTTCAGTAATTTTTTTTATTGAAAAATATTACATTGTTTAGTGGCAAATGGCCGTCAATGAAATAATGTTTTTACATACACGGTTTGGGGTGACCAACATTACGGCGAAGTGGATCATCTGAAAAAAAAATGCGGATGGATTTAGTCAAATATAAGTATAAACTAGTCTTTAATCGAAGGATTTTAAAAAATATTCATTTTTCACAAAATGGCGGACAGTCAAAGTTAATGGTTCGATTTTAACGAAAAAAATCGAACGATTAAAGACTACATTTTTATGTATTAAATAAGCCTGCAAAATTTCAAGAAGATCGGTTCATTACTGTTCGAGTAATCTTGGTCATCCACGTTGGGCGGCCTGACCATCGCGTGATATTAGTTAGGAAAAGCAGATCAGGGGCAGGACTTTTTCCCGACTCAAATTTCCACGCGGGTAGTAGTATTAGGAGTACAACTTTGCAGTGACCGTTTTACTTAGAGAGCCACTGCGGCCGAAGTAGTGGCCCTAGCTCAATAAAAAAGTGGCATTTTAAACTAGAGGCTCTGCCAATGTAAACAATTTAAAAAAGCTAACGGATACGTGTATGCATTATAAAGTTATTGGCACTCAAACATGGCAACCTACGAGCCGAATTCTCAGCATTTGCGGGAACTGCTCCAAAGACAACAAAGGAAGGGATTTTTGCACCGGATTGTGACTGGAGATGAAAAGTGGGTTTACTACAATAATCCTAAACGCCGAAAATCATGGGGACTGCCTGGTCATATTCCGTCATCGACGCCCAAACCGAATATTCACGGATCCAAAGTGATGCTGTGTATCTGGTGAGACCAGCTGGGCGTTGTGTACTATGAGCTGCTCAAACCATCCGAAACCATCACAGGGGAACTCTACCGACGTCAGTTGATGCGCTTGAGTAAGGCACTCAAAGAGAAACGGCCACAATTCAACGAAAGACATGACAAGGTGATACTGCAGCATGACAATGCCCGACCCCATGTTGCAAATATCGTGAAAAAGTACTTGGAAACGCTGAAATGGGAGGTTTTATCCCACCCGCCGTACTCTCCAGACATTGCCCCTTCCGACTATCACTTGTTCTGGTCAATGGCACACAATTTGGCTGACCAGCACTTCGGTACTTACGAAGAAGTCAAAAATTGGGTCGATTCCTGGATTGCCTCCAAGGACCAAGACTTTTATCGACGCGGGATTCGAATGCTACCTGAAAGATGGGCCGAGGTCGTAGCTAGCGACGGGCAGTACTTTGATTAAAAAATATGTAGCCACTTTTTTATAATAAAGCCTTAAACTTTTGAAAAAAAACGGTCACTGCAAAGTTGTACTCCCAATATTATTATTTCAGGTATACCCCTTCAGGGGTATACCCTTCACACATAGAAGATCTCCCTGATACCCCTTACGGTATGTTCATATTTCTAACTTATATTCTATTGTCCTACGGCAATACCTTTCGTTTCGTCAACATTTTCTCATTTCTATCTTATGTCCTATAGCCTAAGGCAAAAACATTCGTTTCGTCTCGCATTCGCTTCCTCGTTTACTATTTTCCCAATTAGTTTCTCGAACTGCTTCATGTACACACATAGTTCAGTTACAGGCTGCTTTTTCAGCACCGTCTGTATCGTTCTATCGATTTGCTCACCTGTATCCCCAATCCATTTTTCCAGATCTACTATTTCTTTTTTCATTTTTTCCTTGGCTTTCTCGTACGTACGTTTATGCACTAAGTTGTCCACTTCTTTTTACGAACCCTGCATTTGCTGTCACTATATCCCTTATTTCCTTCCTTCCCCACATCCCCACATCTCAGTCTCACCCAAGTTTCTTTTGTTTTGCTCATTTACATCCTCCCAGTACTTCCCTGTCCCGATGGTATATTTCCTGCTTTTGTACTGTGAGCAATATGTCGATTTTTCAAGTTTATTCCAATCTTGTTGGGTTTCTTGGTCCACTTTTGTTTTGGTCCCTGTTTCTACTGTTGTCTCCATTTCCCTTACATCTTCGTTTGCTATGGCTCTCCTGTTTCCTCCATTGCCTCGGACTGCCTCTCCCCATTTTGTTGGGTTTCCACGTCTTGCCGCCTTCTCTTTGAGGCATTTCTTCCTCCACCTTTCTTCCATCTTCATTATCTCTATGAAATAGCCTGAAAATTTAGTATTCTTTCTAATTTTCTAATCCTAAAGTCTAATACTTTTTTCTCTCCCAAAATAAAAACTTTTGAAGCCTTCCGCCTGGGCGGAAGAAATATATGATAGCTCAATTGCTATGAGTGCGCCATGAGAACTACTGAATATTGTTTTTCAGTAAATGATGCCGAATACCAAAATAATTAGAAGCATATACTCAACGCTGTTAAATAGATGTTGGTTGAAATCAATATATTTGAAACAAATCTCTGAAACAGTAGAATAAAAACTAAATAAAAAAAATAAAATTAAAATAAAATTGACACATTTAGTTGGTTTTAATGAATATTTTTTATCAGTGTACAGAGGCACGATTTTCGAGACATTTGGGCTTATTCAATGTTATATTATACAACGACAGTAGTTTACTATATGAGGCGGGTTCTCGAAATAAAATGTTTGCAAAAATACCCGTTTTGCACATGTGTGTGTGTGTGTGTACATATACAAGGTGTCCTGTTACGAATGGATAATCCTGCAACTATCCATAGGTCAGATCATGTCCTACTATATGCTGGAATTTCAGTTTAGTAAAAGTCCCATGGTTTTCGAGATTATGGGCTTTACGTTATTTAAAAAAAAAATCATCTGCTTTTGGTTTATCGCATGCCATTTTTACAAATGATATGAATCGACAATAACTAAGCAACTTTTCAAAGTAATTGGCACAATATATGCGTAGGACATTTGCTTTTACACAGCAGGCTATTAAAGTCAGATGTTCGAATTGGTTTGTATGGAAATTCTGCATAAGATCTTTTTTCATAAAATTTTCTTAACATTTAAGGTTAAAAAAAAAGACTTCTAGATTTAAAAAAATAACAAAGACTTTTTTTGTAACCGAGTAAAGAAAAAGTCATCATTTGTAGAAATGGCATGCGAAAAACGAAAAGCAGATGTTTTTTTATCTCGAAAACCGTGGAACTTTTACTAAACTGAAATTCCAGCATATAGTAGGACATGATGTGACCTATCGACAGTTGCAGGATTATCCATTCATAACAGGACCTCCTGGGCGTATATAAATAAATAAATAAATAAATATATATATGTATGTGTATATATATATATATATATATATATATCACAATACACTAATATATATTATTTGTTGGTGTGTATATACAATATACATTATACATGCACACTTCCATATTCTTCAATCATTACACACACACACATACACAATCGCACCACGCACGCACCTGTTACGTCACTACCCTCTTTGCTTTTTTTTTTGCGTAACGCGAAAATCGGTCAACCTCGGACGTTTCTCGTACATATAGGTACATACGTATATATATGTAAGTAAACTGTACATAGCTTTTTATCGTTCAGCTCCATCTCGAATCTCTTCCCTCCTACTTTGCCAAAGGTGTGTACGTTTAAAACGATGTATACATCGCGTGACTAATTATTACAAAGGGTCGTAAGCGGCACTTTACGAACCCTTTTCTACCCCTCTTCCTACACCCCCCCCCCCCCCGCCACCGTGGAATCGGTTACGAATATCCGGCGAAACGATGTTACGGATTGTGTGTGGTGCCATTGTAATAATTAATTGATTTCTATGACAGTCCGATACGATTACTTTTGAATTTGCGTATTTTATAGATGTAATAATTACAATAATGGGATCAGTTGTTATCATGGTGCAATTTTTTGGACAATATAATACGGCATAACGTATTATTGTATTATATTATACAAAATATCATACAAGTGTGATTGTAATTAAATTATTTGATTTAAATAATAAATAATAAATAAGTAATTTGATTTTTTTAAAATCATAATTGTTTCCAGTATTGTTGCGTATTAAATGTTAAGATAACGAGATAATATTGTTTTTGGCAATAGAGATGCGAGGCTGACTGTGTAAATTTACTGGACTAAACACTTTTGGATGTGACTGTGATAGTTCTGCAGCGAATAACACGAGAGAAAGCGATTTAACGGAGAATAGAGAGAGGGAGGGAGGGAGGGGGGAGAGAGAGAGAGAGAGAGAGAGGGAGAGAGAGGAAAGGAGGGGTCGAGCGTTGATGAACCAAAGCATTAGGTAACGCGAGAAATAATTGTAATAGAGTTAATGAGTTACGAATGCCCCGACATAACACACCGTGCCCTGTAAATCGGGCTCACTCTATTGAGGGCTTACGTTAATGTGACGATTTGAAAAAAAATGGTTATTAAAAAAATTAATTTTCAAGACATAAGGGCGGGGTAAAGAATTAAATTTTTTTTTTCATTTAAAATTTTTTTTTTAAACGAATGCATAATATATCAAGAATATTGTGTTAAAATGTCAAGTCGGTCGGAGTAAAATTGACAAAGTTATGAGTATTTGAGCGTCTATTGCTCCATGCCGTTCTCTTCTCTTCTGCGTTTTTCAAACCGTTTTTCTGAGACTTGTCATATTTGAAGTCCGTGTGCACGATAACTCAAAATCTACTGGACCAATCGCTTTGAAATTTTGCACAGTACTTCTTCACATAATTCACCAGGTATTGTCGAGAGCTTTTTTGTTTTTTTTTTAAATAATTACTAATTTTTCAACAACAAATTAGCCGATTTCTTTTTAGCGAAAATCGGGTTTTTGGCTCCCAAGTGCTACGAAAAATCGAAAAATCGAAAAAAAAAATCCTCCCGTCATTACCTCGAGAAACATCTCCTTTAACAAATGCATTTTGATTTTTTTGTTTCAAATGATTCTGTTGCGAGTTATCGTGCACACCGCAAACCAACTTTTTTCGAGGCGCCTCCGGGGTTTAATTTTCACTCGCTCAATTTTGAATATTTTGCAATGCAAATTTAGGAGAATGTTGTTCAAATGTTGCTTTATTACATGTAAATTTTTCAATAAACGAACACTATTCGTTACGCCAAAAAAAATCTTAAAAACATGCCTTTTTTTAGCCGAATTAAGTTTACCCCGCCGATAAGTAAGATGATTGAAAAAAAAAAACATTAGCACATTTATTTGTATGTGCATTAACAAAAATGTCAAATTTCATGAAAAATATTAATTATTTAAAAAGTGATAAACAATCTCGGGAAGGATTTTTGAACGTGAGGGACTCAACTTGATTGTACTTGATGAGTACATGATTTTTACCACGCGGTAAATCTGAAGACAATGAGGTTTTTCGTAGGGGCAACACTACCTAGAGGCTTGAAAAAAATGGCCAATTTCGATTTTTTTTTTTTTTTGAGACGCTTGATGAAAAAGAAACGCATTTTTTAAACACAAACGAACATATATTCAGTGCCTTGAAAAAAATCACCAAACAGTTAAGAAAAACAGTAAAAAGATGGACACCGACAGATGATGAAAGTTTTTACGAACGTTTGGCGGTGGACACTCTCTGGCTTAAACGGTCGATCCGAAATCTAAAAATCAAACGGGTTATTTAAGGTAACGATAAACACGAGTCGTTGACGATCGTCGATTTGCAAAATAATTTTTTTCAACACCCTGGCCACGAAATGGAACTCGAGTATACAAAATTGATGAAAAAAGTCGTCATTTTGACGTAACTGTTAAAAAAACGAAGATCGATTTTCAAAAAGTGAAATCGTCAACGACCTTTGAATGTTTCTCATCGTATCTCCTGTAAATTTGGAAACAATCCATCGAGTGGTTCTCGAGATACCATGTCCACTGACTTTGGAAACAGTGTTTCGAGAAAAACGCGTTTGAAGTATGAAGTATGGTGCTGCTACCGCTCGCCCAGCCGACTGTTAGAAGCTCATTCACTTTTCGGAATATTCCAATAACTTTTTCAGGGAATATAGGTAAAAGGTGATACTATCGAATAAAAATATTTTCCGAAAATGCCACTTTTCGACCCACCTAGGTAGATGTAGCCCGTCAAGAAAGCCAATATTGGCCAAGCCTTGATCCAGCTTTTTCGTTATCGCGTTTCAATCATTTTAAAAAATCTTTTTTTTTCGTTTTTTTTTTTACAAACAAATCACGTCAATGTTAATAACGAATGAACTTTTTTTTAAGATAAACGTCTTTCAAGACTACTAACCTATTATTATCCTGAATAAGTGTACCAAAGTTCAAGTCAATTTTTTCATTAGATGTCGAAAAATCGCGTACACCGTTTTGAAAAACATAGTTTCCAGAAAAAAAGCATTTAAAGTTTTACTAGCAGTTTTAATCATCGTAATATGATAAAGTTTAATCGTTGTATTCATAAGTTTATCGTCAATCTGCGATTTTTGCACCATAGGGGCCGTCCATTAATCACGTAAGGCTCAACTAGGGGGAGGGGGGTTTGGATAACATCAGCATTGATCACCAGGGTGTCTACCGACCTGAAAAGTCATGAAAAATCTTAAGGCGTTACCCCCACTTGTAGCGCAAAAAACGGTTTTTTTCATGAATTTTTTAAAAGACAACTACAAAACTTTTTTAATCGATCAATATACCATCTTAAAGAACCCATCTTGAAGAACTTTCAGTAATTTTTGTATTGAAAAATATTACATTGTTTAGTGGCAAATAGCCGTCAATGAAAGAATGTTTTTATATACACGGTTTGCGGTGACCAACATTGCGGCGAAGTGGATCACCTGAAAAAAAAATGCGGATGGATTTAGTCAAATATAAGTATAAACTAGTCTTTAATCGAAGGATTTTTAAAAATATTCATTTTTCACAAAATGGCGGACCTTCAAAGTTGATGGTTCGATTTTAACGAAAAAAACGGCCGTTTTTTGGCTGTAAAACGGCCATTTTTTTCGAAAAAAAAAAATCGAACGATTAAAGACTACATTTTTATGTTTTAAATAAGCCTGCAAAATTTCAAGAAGATCGGTTCATTAGTGTTCGAGTAATCTTGGTCACCGACTTCAGAAATGCCATTTTCAGAAAAACGCGTTTAAAGTTTCAATTAGCCGGTCGTTTACACAACGGATTCTTCTCTTTCAACGCTCATATCAGTGTCAATTTTGTTCGGATCGACTTGACATTTTCAGGACATATTCTCAGATACTTATACTTCAAAAGAATGCAATAAAAAAAAATCGATTTTTTCAAAATCGCAAGTGGGGGTAACCCCTTAACTGTCATGAAATTACACTCGACCGTGAAAAGCCATGAAATATCATAAAAAATTACCAGTGTACCTGAATTATTATACCCTACTAAATTGTCGTTGAGTCTATATCCAATATGAACTAACTTTGTGGTACTTGTCGATAGAGAAACGAATATCGAATCGATAAAAAATAAAATAGAAGAAATTAAAAGAAAATGATGCGTTATCTCAATATATATTAGTTTTTCTTTGTTATTCGTGTAAAGCGACTAGATGATATTGCTCAAAGTTCATAAATGTATGTAATATTTTTCTATATGTTCCCAAAATATATTTCTTTACAGCAATCTTGAAATTATGTTTCAAATCATAATAAGAGTCATGAAAAATTCTCCATTCCTTGCGTTAAAAATCCTTAAATGTTATGCAATTTCAGTTCTGGTCAAAATTAAACAGCCTGATCACGCTGGGGGGGGGGGTGTTGTGACATATCACGTGTATTTTTTTTGTTTAACTGCGCGAACCGGAGATCATCCGTTGTGAGCTATTGAACAGACAAGTTGTCCCCGGGGGGCTGGCATCATTTGGAAGACCGAATTTTTAGTGTCGTACTCTGCCACTCGCAGTGCTAGTTATACTCTTGCAACCGGATGCGTGCGCAGGGGCTGTGTGTAGATACGGTCGCTATGTACGCCGTGCGGGCCTCGCGCCTGCGCAATAAGAATATCGTAAGATAACTGCTAGCGCCACGGGAAGAGGTAGAACTAAAAAAAAGCGTTCGAAAAGCGCAGCATTTGTATATACAGTAGGGGATAGAAGGTTCGAACCACTTGGTTGTGCCTGAAAAGTAACTTAAACAACAGTTTTTATTATAGTTCTATTTAATTTCGACTGGCGACCTAATTAAAGTGAAGTGCCTACATCTCATCCACAAAAGGCTTGTCCACTTGTTACTGTAGAAAACACGCAAATGAACCCATGGTCCTAGGACAATGCCATTTAAATATACTGACAATATATATTATTTCGTTTTTGACAATCAAATTCCGTACTCCCTATCGCACGTGTCTGACATTTCTTAACAACAAAAAAATACACGTGATGTGGGCGGGGGGGGGGGGTTGGAAATCTCACTACATATCACTATCGGGGGGGGGGGGGGGGGGTTAAAAAGTGGCCTAAAAACCTCACGTGAATAATGAACGACCCCATATGTTGGGTCTTCCACTTCGAATTGAGTTGCCTCAATCAACGAACGAAAAAAAAGTGATTCTTGAAAAGAATAACGAAAAAAAAACGACTCTAAAACGACGACTATAATATACGTATATTATACGTATACGTATATTATACGTGTATATATATATATATATATACGTATTATACGTATATATATATACGACATACGTATATATATATAATATACGTATATATTATATATAAACGTATATATTATATATATACGTATATATTATACAAAGGAATATTATCCATTTGACAATCGTGCGACGTGCGATTTTCTGAAATCGCTCGCGATCTCTTATCGAGGTGTCCGCGACAAACTCGAGAGGCCTCGGGTACACTGGACAGCTCGAGCTAGGTGGGGGAAGCCATAAAATGCGCTCAAGCGGAACGGCGGGGAAATTCTCTCTTAGGGAGGGCTCTCTTAGGGAGGTAGTACTGTACAATAATTCTGAATCACCGAATTTGCGAATGTCAGTGACAAGTTTTGTTCGTACGGAACAATTATATGATGGAAGGAACAAAAGGTGACAAGCTGACGTTTTGTTACCGGATGGACTAAGCTGTTAGATAGGTGCAAGCTGAATTTCTGTTCATCGTCATTATTTATTATGGCTCGAAATATCCTGTAAAGACAGACAAACGTAACAGTGTAAACGCAAGACTTGTTCTATATAACTTTCATTGTGGAGAGCATTCGTAAGAGACTCTTCAGTGGACACGTGAGAAACATGTAACACGTGACATTCTGTCACTGACGTGGCTGTTACGCATATGGAAAACAGGGAAAACTCAGGAAATATTGAAAATTCTCGGGAATTTTTCCAGAATTTACTTTGGTCATTATATAGTTTAGTGACTTTTCCTAAATATGGCGCCAAAATTTATTTTTTGTCATTTTTAACTACAAAACAACGAAAATAAGAAATTCGCAAATTTTGACAATTTTTTCGAATGTTTTTTTCTTTCGAAAAAAATAATTGGAACTTAAAAAACTGTCTACCCCCAACATAACATCATTATTTACACCACAAAAAAAACGACAAATCGCGAAAAACACAATAGGAGGCCATTTTCAGGAAAAGTCCCTAAACTATATAATTACCGAATGATAAAATTACGAAAAACGAAACGGATTTGAAAAAAAAAAGTATAAAAATAAATATCTTCAATACCTATATATTATTCTTCGTTATATACGAAAAAAATGTATGTCAGTGCCAGACATTGAACATTTCAAAACCTAAAAACTTATTCACTCCAAAACTCTATACATTTGCGTTCGATTTGTCGATACACAACTACACAATTATTATTGTAGATAAGTGTTTATATTAATTTTTTTATTTATTGTCGCAGCCATAAAAATTTCTGTTCATAATTAAGAATAGGTTCTGTATTGTCTTTTAATATATATCTTTGTACGGTATAGATAAACAGTGTACATAAATGCAACGAATATTGTAAGTGGAAAATGTCAAAGTAACGGCAAAATAATATGCACACTGTAAAGTAAAAAAAAACAATAAAAATATAATAGATTTATTCCACATGTTTATGTGGAATAAATCTGTTATATTTTTATTGTTTTTTATAAGGAGTACAACTTTGCAGTGACCGTTTTTTTCAAAACTTTAAGGCTTTATTATAAAAAAGTGGCTACATATTTTTTAATCAAAGTACTGCCCGTCGCTAGCTACGACCTCGGCCCATCTTTCAGGTAGCATTCGAATCCCGCGTCGATAAAAGTCTTGGTCCTTGGAGGCAATCCAGGAATCGACCCAATTTTTGACTTCTTCGTAAGTACCGAAGTGCTGGTCAGCCAAATCGTGTGCCATTGACCGGAACAAGTGATAGTCGGAAGGGGCAATGTCTGGAGAGTACGGCGGGTGGGATAAAACCTCCCATTTCAGCGTTTCCAAGTACTTTTTCACGACATTTGCAACATGGGGTCGGGCATTGTCATGCTGCAGTATCACCTTGTCATGTCTTTCGTTGAATTGTGGCCGTTTCTCTTTGAGTGCCTTACTCAAGCGCATCAACTGACGTCGGTAGAGTTCCCCTGTGATGGTTTCGGATGGTTTGAGCAGCTCATAGTTCACAACGCCCAGCTGGTCCCACCAGATACACAGCATCACTTTGGATCCGTGAATATTCGGTTTGGGCGTCGATGACAGAATATGACCAGGCAGTCCCCATGATTTTCGGCGTTTAGGATTATCGTAGTGAACCCACTTTTCATCTCCAGTCACAATCCGGTGCAAAAATCGCTTCCTTTGTTGTCTTTGGAGCAGTTCCCGCAAATGCTGAGAATTCGGCTCATAGGTTGCCATGTTTGAGTGCCAATAACTTTATAATGCATACACGTATCCGTTAGCTTTTTTAAATTGTTTACATTGGCAGAGCCTCTAGTTTAAAATGCCACTTTTTTATTGAGCTAGGGCCACTACTTCGGCCGCAGTGGCTCTCTAAGTAAAACGGTCACTGCAAAGTTGTACTCCTAATAAATTAAAACGGTCGCAAAACTGTCGAAGAATATTGTATCAAAATTTGGACAAAATCGGACGCGCCGTTTTCGAGATACAGCTGGCACCGATTTTGAAAACTATGTTTCGAGATAACCGCGTTTAAATCGCTTCTAGTCAACAAATTTATTTTAAAAAAATCCTAAACATACCCCAATGTACATATTTTGCAATGAAAAAAACCCTGATCCAATCGAAACATTAGTTTTTGGGATAAAAATTCCCGAAGTTTACTTGTTCTTCTCGCCGTTTACTCAGGTACCTCCCCTTAAAATGGGGCACCCTGTGTAGGTATGTACACACACCTATATATATATATATATATATATATATATATATATATATATATATATATATATACACGTACACATATACATATACATACATACATACATACATACATACATACATACATACATACATACATATATATATATGTATGTATGTATGTATACACGTAGGTTCTCAATGGGCAACGTAATATCCCTACCCACTCGTTTTATAATCCTCGGTTAATTTTTTTCGTCGCTCGCGGGTTTCACTTCCTGCTCACTTATTTCTATGGTCAACGCGCGTAAAGGAGGAAGAATCGTAATAATTTTGCCTTCCTTGCAATACATGCACAGACGCACGTAGTCAGACACACATGCAAGTGCACATGTATGTATTTGTGAAAATACGTGTGATCATATTTATTTATATACACGAGTAGAAAAAAAATTGAAAGGAAACGAACCGACCTGGCACTCGTCCCGATGTCGTTGATCTCCGGAAGAAGTCTTGCCCCAGATGACCAATAAACGGGAGATTATTAGTATACGCTGTTATCACGACTTTTTCTCTCTCCATTGACGTAGCCAGGAGGGGGCAAGGGTGCCCCCCCCCCCCCCCAGATACCTCGGTGCCCCCACAGAAAAAAGTCGATGCAATATAATTAAATTGACATAGTTGATTAGTTTTTTTATAGGGAGGTTTTTAATTTGTTGGCGCAAAAAAAGTTCGTTTTTTTGCCAATTTTTTATGCGGAAAATATTATATATGGAATGTTGAAATTTGGTGTGTTTACTACGAGGTCTTTGTTGAATTTGATCATATTTTTTAAAGGTTGAGAAAACATGGTACTGGGGGTAGGAAGAGCCAAGTGTGTTGGTGCACCGACGATGATATTCTTCGCTTGCGGAAGTCCTGAATAGGTCATCTGAAGCCAAAAAATCAAACATATTTTTACTTCGTACAATATTGTGCATGAGTCGAAGTAGAATCGAGAAGAAAAATTGAAAAATAAAAAAATAGCGATCTAAGGGTAAGTTTTGTATGTTACAAATTTTTTTTGCATTTTGTTGTTCATAAAATAACAACGTGTGGTGTTTCTAGAGCGTGTGGGGGCACTTCCGCAATTGAAGAATATTATCGCCGCCGCACCGACGTACGTGGCTCCCGCCCCCATGTCCTGTCGAATTTCAAAAGTATTATCATGTTCAATAAAGACCGCTTAGTAAATATACAAAATTTCAACATTCTATATTTTATATTTTATGCATGAAATGTTGGTGAAGAATCGAATATTTTTTGGTCCAATAGAGTAGAAACGTCCCTTAAGCTTTACGCAAACAAGCATAAAGAATGGTATTGACGTTTGCGTCGTTGGGACGCAATGAATTTTTTTTTCTCGCATCACCTAATCTTTTTTCGGCCCATTTAGGCTATAAAAGTCACGGGAACATTTTCGAAGATCTTTATTAGGATACCATAGCGTAAACTTGGAAAAAGGGTTTATATAGTAATCAAAATGATGGAATGAAAAAGTAAGGGAGAATTTCTGTTGCATTCCAACGATGCAAACTTGAAGATGGCGTTGAAGTTTTCATCGTTGGATTGCAACGAAAGTGTTTTTTTTTAATTCCCTATATTCCCTTCGGCAGATCTGAGCTTAACATTTTTTAGGATTTTGATTTAGCGATCTACGACAAATTTCCATAGTATGAATTTGGATGATAATTAAAATAAGAAATTAGACAGAATTTTCGTTGCGGTCCAACGATGGAAACTTTAACTTAATAAAATATTCCACCAAATAAAGTGTTGGACCGATTGGTGAAAAAATTCAAAAAGACTTTTTTTTAAAGTTTAAAAAACTTTAAACTTAAAAAAATGTCTATCAAAACTTTTCAAGTTTCATTTTTTTAAACGCTTATTTAATTAAGTACCTACTGGAAGTAAAGTTCAAAGTCTGGTAACTGTATCAAAGAACGATAAAAAAAATTAGTTGATTATTTTTGAAGCAAGCGTTTAATATTACTGTTAACATGAACGTGTGATTAAAAAATCGTTTACCGATTATTGATTATCGACTATTATGTCAATTTTTTTTTTTTAAACGATTGTGAACAAAACTAATCAGTCGTCAGGCCGGCCCCTTTTAGCCCGCTGGAATAAAATGTTGGCTACGCCAATGTATCTCTCCTGTCCATCTCTGCTTTTATCTCTTGCTATCTACAGCTCTGACCAACAAATATCGGCAATCGAAAAATCGACGTTGCACATTGAGCTTCCGATTTATGTGCTTAACACTCCGTTTACAACAATATTCGATCTCCATCCAGTCTGAGCCTATTGTTATCAATATTAATAATAATAATGATCACAATTGCGATTCCAATAATGACCAAGAAGATGGAATAAATTCGAACCGTTGGTTGGAATTTTTTCCCTGCGCTATTTAATTGCGATGGTGAAATTCGTGAGGAATTTGATTTTTTTTTTTGTAAAATCTTTTGATTTTAACAGCACAGTCGCGCATTTAAACCGTCGAAATGATTCATAGGCCAAGAGTCTCTGGCTGTCTTTTGAGGAGTCCATGAGAGATGAATGAACTCTCCCCCCCTGCCCCCTGCATCCTTGCTTCCCCCCCCCTCTCTCTCTCTTTCTCTCTCGCTCTTCCCCCTCTCTCTTACACGTTCTCACACACATAGAGATAATCTTTTTCATGAATGAACATATTTACCAGAGTCTCACACGCCACACCCTCGATACCCGACCACACGTAATCGTCGCATTTCTTTTCCTCCTTTCCTTGCTTTCCCTTTGTATCTCGATGCCGTTTATTTCTAGTCGTTAATCGCTCATCCCCACACCCCGTATTTATAATTGAGATACGTTGCTTTTTCACGATTACGCGTCATTATCTCTACGCAGTCCTGAATTCAATAATAATCATTATTATTATTATAACAAGAATGACGTTGGCAAGCAAATGCACAAATAAATTGCTCAAGCGTGATAGCTAGAGAAACGTTACCACTGTATTCATTATTACGAACGTTATTATGATAATTATTATTTTATAGTACAGTGTAGAGCTAGCGGAGCATGAAAGTCGTAATATTATACTGCCAAAAGGGAATATCTAATTTAAATAGGATCTATTAAAATCAAATAGGTTTTTCCGCGTCTCACGACCCACTACGATCCAATTCGTTTCAAATATATTTTTTTTATTGTTTCAGATATTCTTTTTATATATTAAATATATTCAAATTGAATGAATGAAGATTCGATTTGAATAAAGTATTATTTGCTCACAATATAGACAGACCATTAATTCAATCAAATAGACAAATGTTCGACTCTACAAAAATTATTATTTTTTAAAATTTAATCAGTCACGTTTAGGGCTTCAATGAAATTGTTTTTTGAACAGATGAAACCGAATCACAGATTTATTAGGAAGAAATAAAATATTTTGTTATTAAACGATATCAAATAGATCTGTGATACTGAAGTTTGCATCGTTTGAAAGCAACGAAAATTTCGGAGCCCAATTTTTTTCGACGAAGTTGTGTTGAGAAAATTGCCCGAACCGTTTCTGAGCTTATTATTAGGGTTCTAGAGTCAAAATGTTCAAGATAAGATGCTGGACAATAATGAAAAGGAAGAAATGGAATAATAATTTTAAAAAATCGTCGCATTTCAACGATGCAAACTTCAACATTTGATGTAAATAAATAAATATATTGAAAATAAACAACTCCGATAATGGAATGCAATAAGAAAAATTTGAATTCACGAAAAATCTAGTTAATTCAAATGATAAAAAAATCGAATAGACGCATCTCGGTAATATTATTAGAATTATACTGTCAGTGTAGGTTGACCATTCATCCTCGTCGTATTTTGCTGCGTAATTTCACAAATATAATATTAAATTTAATATGTAATATAATATATTATAATAATATATCATTATAATATATCATATATAATATAGATGATATATTATATATTATATATTGAAAATAAACAATTCCATTAATGGAGTGCAATCGAAAAAATTTAAATTCACGAAAAATCTAGTTAATTCAAATGCAACAAAATATACAGTGTACGTTGATTATTCATCCTCGTCGTATTTTGCTGCGTAATTTGACAAATATAATCGATTTAATATAGATAAATAGATTCGTTTATTCCAAATGTACAGCTTCGCTTTTTACAATACCCCTTCTCTTTACACTTTTTTGTCACATGTAATAGATTTAATATATTAAAATAAACTATAGATATAATAGAATAAAAATTAACAATTGAAATAATGGAATGCAATGGGAAAAAATTGAATTCACGAAAATTCTAGTTAATTCAAATGCAAAAAAAAATCAAATATACGCATCCAGTTAATATCAATAGAATGCTGCTGTCAGTGTAGGTTGATTATTCATCCTCGTCGTATTGTGCGCAATAATTTGACAAATATAATACATTTAATATATTATAATGAACTATATATATAATATATTTAAAATAAACAATTCCAATTATGGAATGAAAAAGGAAAAATCTGAATTCACGAAATTCCAGTTAATTGAAATACAACAAAAATCGAATAGACGTAATAGTTAATATTAATAGAATGCTTCATTTTGGGTTGGCTATTCATCCTCGTCGTATTTTGCGGCGTAATTTGACAAATATAATTCGAACCCCGTAATTTGTATTGTCCATAGCTCCATTGTGCAGAGGTCTCGCTTTTCTTGCGATAACAATAACAATATTGTATAACAATGTTTACGATGCCTGGCTCGACTCGCGGCTCGTGTACTGTTATCCATCCATATGTGTCGGCACGTCCGTTGGGTCGTGTGTATGCCTCTGTGTCTGTACTTGAATCAGCTCGGTTTCGAGGACGCGAATTCTCGAGGCCGTTGCGCAATCATACCGCGTCGTCGTAATACGTTTCCATACGCGTTACCCGTTTAAAATACTCTGACAAAGCTTCAAAAAGAATGCCGAGTTATTCAATAACTCCTCTAAACATGTTTATGCAATAATTGACTTCACCTTGAAGGAGGAAAGAAAGAAATCGTTTATGCAAAACAGCCAGATTCGGTGCAAATTTCACGGCATTTTCGAGCTCGCGTGTGGCGCGTGAAAGAAAGCTATTGTTTTTTTTTCCAATGAACGACGAAAATTTTTGCAACGTTGATGAAACTCAATGGGCCTGAAGTTTGCATAGATAAGGTTCCGGAAACCCCGCTCCCCCCCTTCGTTCGAGCTAAACATTTTGCGCAAACCTTCCTTTCAATATTTTAAGACAAATCCTCAAGAGATTTTTGGCGACTCGCAATAGTTTTCGAGATATTGAATTTTTGTTTTTTTTTTAAGGGTGAGGTTCCGAAACTCCTTTCTCCGATCGAGCTGAAATTTGTCACAAACCTTACATTTAATATTCTCAGACAACTCATATATATATATTACGTCTCCGTTCATACCTATATATATGTTATCGCGCTCTCTGTTTTGTCCAAACAAAAATACCGAAACAAACCCAAACAAACGAACCCTAACAAACAAATCCAAACAAACGAGATAAAACAAACCCAAACAAACGAATCCCAACCAACGAACCCAAACAAACGAACTAAAACAAACGGACCAAACAAACGAGATAAAACAAACGAACCGAAACAAACGAATCTCAACAAACGAGACCAAAGAAACGAGATAAAACAAACAAACCCAAACAAACAAGATAAAACAAACAAACCCAAACAAACGAATCCCAACCGACGAACCCAAACAAACGAACTAAAACAAACGAGACTAAACAAACGGGACCAAACAAACGAGACCAAACAAACGAGTCCAAACAAACGAGACCAAACAAACGAGACGAAACAAATGAGACCAAACAAACGAGACCAAACAAACGAGACCAAACAAACGAGACCAAACAAACGAGACCAAACAAACGAGACCAAACAAACGAGACCAAACAAACGGGATAAAACAAACGAACCGAATCCCAACAAACGAAACAAACGAATCCCAACAAACGAGACCAAACAAACAAGACTAAACAAACGAAACGAAACAAACGAACCGAAACAAACAAACCCAGACAAACAAACGCAAACCCAAAAACTATTGCGCGTCGCCGAAAATCCCTTTAAGGGTTGTCTTAAAATATTTAAAGAAAGGATTGTGCAAAATTTCGGCTTGATCGGGGGGGGGGGGGGGGCAGGGGGACGGAACGTTACCCGCAATGTATATTGTAAGCCAATAAAAATGTATTTTAATCGAATCGCTATTTATATAATTTGAATATATTTAATAGAATAGAAAAATATAATTAACGAATAGAAAAATATAATTAAAGAACAGAAAAATATAATTAACGAATAGAAAAATATAATTAACACAAATTGGATCGTAGAAGGTCGTGAGCCAAGGAAAAAAGTCTATCTGATTTGAAGAGATCCTATTTAGATTACATTTTTTTTGGCAGTGTAATGCCGCGTTGATTGGGCTCATTGGAGTCGATTACCTGTTTGTTTTGTCGTACGACGATATCGGGTATTCAAGAAGATATATTATTAATAAACGTCTATTTCAAAATAACCCTTACGTGGCCTGCTCTCTTATGAACGCCGCTACCGCCATCGACCACTTCCGGTCGATATGAGCACACGTGCATGTATTTTATGTACAGCCTGTGTATACAGGTATAACGGAGAAACAAACCGAACGACGGTACACGCACCGGCGACGTTTTTTTTTTATTCTCACCATTTCCCTTTATCCTTGCACTTTGGTGCACGCGGCCAGGAAAAAAAGACAAAAAAAATGCACGAGCAAAGCATAATAAGCTCGTCGAACCGGTGTGTCCCTTTATTTCTTTGTCTCTGTCCCTCTCCAGTTGCACTTTCTCAAGTAGACCGGAACTTCCCACGACCCCGATACTTCGTTTATTCGATCGGCCAATTAAAAAAAAAAGAAGCGAAACTTCGCAACGTTTCATCATTTTTATTTAATTTTCGTTTCCCATTGATCTGCGTAGCGCTAACGTTCTCTCTACATATACACATATATAGGGTCAGAGTGGGATCAGTGGCCTATTTTTTTTCAGAGGTCTATAGCTGCCTAGCCGTTCACACAATATCAATGAAACCTCGACTAAACGTGAGGTGTGTTCAATGGCTTTGTTTTGTTCAAAGACACTGAACGGCCTAACCCAATAGATATCGAGATGATAACCATTTTAAAAAAATGGGATTTGATCCACTGTGTACTTGGGGGTGTACACAGTGATGCCTAATTTTACAGTCAAACAACATTTCAAAATCAAGCAAAATTTGAAGAAAATGACCCTGATCCACTGTACACTTGTAGGTAATGGAGTGCTTTTCCTACAGGGTGTCCCAGAAGTAACGTACGCCCTTCCAGCATCTGGTAGGAAAATAAATTCTGAGACGAAAAGTCCTCAGTCATTTTTTGATCAGACGCATAGATAATTAATTATGAATTAAAATAAGTAGCCAATCAGGTGCGCGCTACAGCGGAAAGGCCGAGTGGGGGGGAGGGATAGGGGAATGCGTTGTAATTACGTGCGCCTGAAAATGTGTGCGGAAGGAAAATTCCGAAAGCATGTATGCAAGTGTGTACAAGTGTGTGTACGTGTGTGCAAGTGTGTTCAAGTGTGTGCAAGTGTGTGCAAGTATGTGCAAGTGTGTGCAAGTGTGTGCAAATGTGTTTAAGTGTGTGCGAGTATCTGCAAGTGTGTTTAAGTGTGTGCAAGTGTGTTTAAGTGTGTGCAAGTGTGGTTAAGTGTGTGCAAGTGTGTTTAAGTGTGTACAAGTGTGTGCAAGTGTTTTTAAATGTGTGCAAGTGTGTTTAAGTGTGTTTAAGTGTGTGCAAGTGTGTGCAAGTGTGTTTAAGTGTGTGCAAGTATGTGCAAGTGTGTGCAAGTGTGTGCAAGTATGTGCAAGTGTGTGAAAGTGTGTTTAAGTGTGTGCAAGTGTGTTTAAGTGTGTGCAAGTGTGTGCAAGTATGTGCAAGTGTGTTTAAGTGTGTGCAAGTGTGTGCAAGTGTGTGCAAATGTGTTTAAGTGTGTGCGAGTGTCTGAAAGTGTGTTTAAGTGTATGCAAGTGTGGTTAAGTGTGTGCAAGTGTGTACAAGTGTGTGCAAGTGTGTTTAAGTGTGTGCAAGGGTGTTTAAGTGTGTGCAAGTGTGTGTAAGTGTGTGCAAGTATGTGCAAGTATGTGCAAGTATGTGCAAGTGTGTTTAAGTGTGTGCAAGTGTGTTTAGGTGTGTGCAAGTGTGTTTAAGTGTGTTCAAGTGTGTGCAAGTGTGTGCACACTTGCACACACTTGGACACACTTGAACACACTTAAACACACTTGCACACACCTAAACACACTTGCACACATTTCCACGCACTTCAACACGCTTGCACACACTTAAACACACCTTTACACACTTGCACACATGCTTTCGGAATTTTCCCTCCGCACACATTTTTAGGCGGACGCAATTCCAACGCATTCCCCTATCCCTCCCCTCGACTCTCCCTTTCCGCTGTAGCGCGCACCTGATTGGCTATTTATTCTCATTCATAATTAATTATCTATGCGTCCGATCAAAAAATGACTAAGGACTTTTCGTCTCAGAATTTCTTTTCCTACCAGATGCTAGAAGGGCGTACATAACTTTTGGGACACCCTGTATACAACGGGGAGTATTGTACAGTAAACTATTGAAAAATGAATGTAAAAAAGACAGCATATTATGAGATCAATCACGATCATTTATTGAATATTAATCAACAATGAGTACCTACCTAATGAGGTAGTACCAGTATCTATCTTAAATCACAACGCGAAAATATTCGTATTGTGACTTACCTCTGTGTATCTCGAAAAATTCAGCCACTGTGTACCGACCCGCTCTTTTTTTCTACAGCGGATACTGACGAGATTCTATTTTTGTTAGGTTCACAAACGCAATGCTCAAATACCGCAATATAGCTGTATACTGCGGGAGAACAATTACTTCGAACATAACTGCGATAGGTAAAGAAGCAAAAAACATAAAAACTCAGCTGGTTTTGTCAACTTTTGACACCAAAAATAATACAAAATCATCCCTCACAATCGAATTGCGCGGGAGCGACTCACAGAAAGGTTCAAACCTATTGGCATCCAAGGGCGGTTCTAATGTGAAAAAGACGAACATATATACATGGCCACTTCTGAGAAACAGAAAAGGGTCAGTGTGCCCACTGTTGCCGCTGTTCCCATTTTAGTTTCATGTTTTAACTCGTTTGGGTTTGTTTGTTTTGTCCGTTAACAGGGCTGTGAAGGCGTTTCAGCAGGTGTTATGGGTCGATCCGGGCTTTCCGCGCGCCTGCGAGGTTCACCTTCGGCTTGGTCTCATGCTCAAGGTTCATGCTGACTTCGATGCTGCCCTCAAACACCTGACACTAGCCCTCATAGACGCCAGCACACCGGCAACCTCCTCCAAACTCGAGAGTAAGTTTTCATCAATTTGTACCCTGAGATTGGGCTACTTTGAACAGGTTTTGGACTTTTTTTGTAGGCAACTTTTTTTTACATCCTACCATCGAACTTTTTTTGCTGCAGAAGAACCATGTGGCCTTTGGCTGTCAAATGTATAAGAAAGTCAAGCGCCACCAACCCCCCAAAATTTTATATATTCTTTTAAGGGGTCTTCTCACTTTCGATGCTAAGAAAGGCTACTTTCATTATTTTGTTTGATAGGTTTATATTGTAGATATTGATATAAAAGTTGTTACACTTAATGAATACACTTTCGGAATACATTAAAAAAATTTGTTCATTTATTTGAGTCACTATAGACGAAAATGTTAGTTAAAAAAATGTCCTAGAAAAATTGTAGGTCTGCACTGTTGATGTAATCTCGGAGATGGATCATCCGGAACAAAAAAAATCAAATGGTTTTAGATGCAGTACGTCACCCGTTACTGTGCCTCAGGCCATAGTAAGGGGTATAAAATTATGTGTGAATTTAACAATTTTTTTCCGTATGCAAAAGTTTTTCACTCATATAATTTATTACACATCTATTTAGTATGAATATCAAGCTGTTATAACAAATATATATAATTTTTGCTGTTATAATATATATATATATATATATATATATATATATTTCTTTTGTTATCTTTTTTTGGGCGCTCCGTGGCGTGCCATTTAGCATCCACGATTTTTTATCTAGAACAAAAAACAAAAATTCTCGTCAATGTACATTAAAATACCTCGAGAAGTACGTACGGAATTAAAAAAATATTGTTTTATTCAAAAGTTGTAGGTATTTGAATTTAAGAAATGAATTTTCAGTGAAAAATTTCGTTATAACTGATCATAAACTGCTCATAAAATGAAAAGTTTTCGATTAATCAGAAATTCCGTATGTACTTCTCTGCGAAATGCAATTAGGAACATGACTTTTAAATTTGAAGTAAATCGAGTGAAAATTGTTGAAGTTATTTGTCACGCCAATTGGAAAAAAGCTGTTTCGAGAAGTTTCGAGTAGTCGGCCATTTTGTACATCGAAAAAAAAATGCCAACAGCTTGATATTCACATCCAAATAGATGTGTAATTAATTATTAATGAGTGAATCACTTTTTAATATGAGAAAAAAAATGGTTAAATTCGAACATGATTTTATATCCGTTACAAGGCCTAAGACCTTGGCTATAGTGCATATCATATGATTTTTGATATATGCAAAAATAACAAAATGGCGGACATTAAAAAAAAACGTTTTTTCCACCGTTTTTGGCAAAAAAAATACTAAATATCAAAATTTAAAAAATCCTTGGGTTGCGCTATAGCTATAGTTGTAAAGAATATGTGGTGACAATTTCATAAGGATCGGTTCAGTAGTTTCAAATATTTTATCAACAAGCCGTCGAAAAACGTTGTTTCGAGCAAAATCGCATTTAAAGTTTGTTTGTGTTACAGAATACATTTTCAAAAAAATTAAATGTATTTCGAAAGTGTATTTATTAAGTGTAACAACTTTTATATCAATATCTATAATATAGACCTAACAAAAAGTTCATGAAAATACCCTTTTTAGCGTCTAAAGTGAGAAGACCCTTAAGCCCCTTAAGTGTCGACGTCACCTCGAGTGTGAGGTTTCTTTGACAAGGCAACATTGAAATGCAACTCACGTCAAAGATACAAGGGTTACTTTGACATCATTTTTATAAAAAAACAAAGTTTAACATGTTATGCATTATACATGGATTAAAATTTTTTTAAACAACGATTTTTTGTATTCAAATTGTCATCTACAAGGAAACATTTTACACAAACATATGAAGTACCTAGGGTACTATTAAAAAACACTTAATCAATCTTATAATTATCATTGCGATCAAAATAAACTTGAGCAACATTATAATAAACTTGAGCAACAATAGAAACTAATACAAACAATAGAAAATAAAGCCGTATTTTCACTGTTAAAGTAGCCCTAAAAATGTCAAAGTTATCCTTACTATCAATTCAACCTCGTTTTACGATACGTTCTTCATTTGACCCCGATGTGCAATTCAATACGAGGCACGACAATTTTGAAATATTATCACTATGCGATGACGCTTTTCTTCGATATCTCGGACAAATGTCGAACATTTTGGATTAACGACAACTATACGAACGGCGTAATAACAATTCTAATAACAATGATGACGATTATCATTTGAATAGGAATACAAATAAAAAAATTATGATCATTATGACAATTCACGTACAAGGAAATGCGATCGGGCATGGACATTCCGATGGATCGACCGATTTTCAAGCGTGACAAGTCTGCAAGGCTTCTCGAGGAGATTAATAGCCTGAAGCAATACATATATTCATACATCCATATATATATATATATATATATATATATATATATACACATATATATTTATCTCCTGTCTTTGTATGTGTTTGTGTACATATGTATATGCACAGTTCTCACTTTCTTTGCTGAACTTGACCCGGTTTTCTAGTCCCTCCTGGCTGAATACCGCGAGCAGAGAACGAACCGTGTTACGTATTTACCCTTATATGTATATCGGAATATATGCCACACGCGATTGGCGAAGAAAGTATCCGCGACATGTGCCATTCATTCTTGTTAAATTCGTCAAAGACCAGTAAAGTTATCGGGAGTACAAATAAGTCTCCGCCGTTTGACAAAAGATGGCGCCACCAGGTGGTTATGGTTGAAATTGTCAGATGTTAAACGTCACATCGTAAAGTTGGACATGTGGCAAGACCATAATTTTGAAATATTAGCAATTTTGTACGAGCATCGCATAATTTGTTTCGTGCTTAAATGTCGAGTTTAGAGGCGAACAAGCGTCATTTGCGGCGAGTTTATAACTCTTCTTTGCTTCTTTAACTTGAAGAAATGTGCAGCTGAGGCGCGTCGATTGCTCGTAGAAGCATATGGTGAGGCTGCTTTAAGGTAATTCTTTCAGCAGGCTTCAATCCATAGGATTTTCATAATTTTTTTTTTTTTGAGCTTCGCTAAATATATCGATAATCGTCTCTGTAAAATTGCAGGGTCGGTTATCGACCTAATTACAGAGAAAAAAGATATTAAAATTGCGTATTTTTGCGAAGGAATTCCGAGGGGACATGCAAAAACCCAATTTCCGGTCGCTACAAAAGTGTATATAATAGTGGGAATCCGTCAGATTCTTAAAAATAATCAGATTTACATACGTAACACTTGTAGTAATTCAGTGGTCTGGGAAAAAATTACGCTTATTGACCTAATTTTTATACAATATCAAGTTTAATTTGAACTTCCGGTATTGGATTTTCTTACCACTTGCTAGGATAAAGAGACGCGACAGCAAGGCAACAGCTGACTAGTCCTAACCTCATCTCACTCATTCGAATTTCCACACGTATTTCATTTTCAACCGACACACTTCGCCGACACAAATTTTCCACGCTTTTTACCAGTCGTGGCCCTTATACTATGCTTTATATTTTCCCGCACCTGACATTGTTTTGACAGATCGACATTGAAAAGCACGAAGGTTAAACTCGCCTGGTTGAGTCAAAAGAGACAGAGACAGAACCAACGTTGCCAAATGTCAAACCTAGAGATACTGCGCGAATCATTGGAATAACTATTTTTTCATTTTTCCAATTAAATGTGAACATACATTAAGGGAGACTTTGTCCTTGGAGTGCCATATTTCAGGTGTTTACATTCTATATTTTTTAAAGGAAACGAGTAAAGCTTTTCGAGCGCGGTTTTTTTCTTGCTTTTATTCATGATATGGGGCCGTCCATATATTACGTCATCGATTTTTGCTGATTTTCGACCCCCCCCCCCCCCTACAATCATCCTATCGTCATTGCCTAATGACCCCCCCCCCCTCTCGCAAAATTGACGTCATTACCAGTTTGGCAAAATTAAAACATTTGCGGATTTGAGAAAAATTGGGTAACATTAAAACATTTTGTTATAGAATCATCTTTTATTATTTTGTACTTTGGCAATGTTTATTAATATAATAATATTATTCTTCCCTATTCTTTAGTTTTCTTTGGATAGCTCCCACATTTTGTTATAGAATCATCTTTTATTATTTTGTACTTTGGCAATTTTCATTAATATAATAATATTATTCTTCCCTATTCTTTAGTTTTCTTTGGATAGCTCCCACGGAGTTTTCACCCATTCTTGCAAATCCTGGATCACGGGTAATATCTCCGTATCCTCCCCATATTCATTTTGGCTCGATCGAACTATTTTCATAGGTACGCTGTTATTTGAAGTTCTCGAATATAATGTAGACAAACCTTATGTAATAAATAAATAAATAATGAGTTGAATAATTAATACCATTAGGTACTTGCAAAATATTTTTCATCACTCATGCGGGGAAACCACTCTAGTTGTATAATATACTATTGTACATTTTGAAGTAACTGGTATCACAAGAATGACGTCAATTTCGAAACGCCCCCCTCCCCCCCTATTTTAAAATGACGTAATTTATGGACGGCCCCTATACAGAACATTAAAAAAAAATTTTTTTTTGAAAAAAAAAACCAAAATGGCGGCCGTTGCAGTTCCGCGAAAACAGGTCCTCAAATCGCGGGAGGTAAACGGCTGACATCACTGCCCCCTCGTTGTTGATCTGAAACACAAATTCGAAGCATATTATCAATCTGTGAACCTTTGGTCATGGAATGACGGATGGGTTTTTCGTTTAGTACATATTTCGGAAAATGGCGGCAATTTAAAAAAAAAATCGAATTTTCGCGTTTTTTTTTCGCATAAAAAGATACATAATAAATGCAAAAATGTATCTATCGAAAAAACGATCCGTCATTCCGTGAAGACATATTTTCTGAGTATGCTCTCCAAATTTCAGGTCGATATGTTAATTACAGCGGTCAGGAGAATGTCAGCCATTATTAAAAACGTGTTTTCGAGAAAAACGCGTTTAAAGTTTTGTAATGTGTTTACACAAATGTGTTTATAATTACCGCTAATCGGCAATGCCTGCTTACGTTGAGCCGCTAACATTTCCCGCTAAATTTCAAAGACAAAGTCTCCGTTAAACAGTTTACACATGGAACATTTTAGTTATTAAAAATGATTTTTTTTTGCGTATATTAAAAATACCAACTCTACAAGTCTCAAGTACGATCAGTGGTATGACCTCAAAAGTTTAAGAACGGTGAGTTTGACGAAGACGTAGACGCGGAATTGGAAGTATTTTTGGATTGAGATTCGTGTGAAACGCAAGAGTTCCCGCAAATAAACGGTTCAGCTCAAAATTCGACATTTTCGAACGAAAAAAATTACGCGATGCTGATACAAAATCGCTAATATTCCACGTTTATAGTATTGTCAAATGTCCAACCTTACAATTTATTTATTTTACGCGCAAGTGGCTGCAGACTCAAATTCATTAAAGTACCGTTTTTTTTGGGCGAAGAAAATATAATGATGACGAGGAAGAGAGGAGGTGGAGCAAAAAAGAATTGACACACGAGTCATTGGACACGTAGGTCGCTATATATGGATGTATTTTTTATTATGCGTACATATATATATATATATATATATATATATATGTGTGTGTGTGTGTGTTTGTGTGTGTGTGTATGTATCTATGTATGTATAGCTAAAGAGAATATGTGTACGTTTTACGGGCAACTCTCGCTAGGAAAGGAGACAAGTGACTACCGGTTCTTTTCTTCTTCTTCTTCTTTTTCTTCTTCTCCTTATTTTTCTTTTTTTTTTATCTTTATTTTCGTCGGTTCAAAGACCCCATCATCGAGACAGGTTTTTTTCATTCTTCTTCTCGACGGTCGCCAGCGCGGACTACGCCGGCCTTTCTTCGATTTCGATCGCATCGTCCTCGCGTTCACGCACCTCCAGATCCTCGTTTCTCCACTATACGCGCACCACACACCACACACACACGCGCGCGCACGGTGCTAATTCCTCTCTTCGCAACTCTCCGTCGAAATTGCCGTTGAACTCTTCTCAATTTGATCACTCTTGTTGCAGTCAATTGGATAGTGGCGTTTTTTTTAAAGGTGTAACAGTAGTCCAGAGGAACAAAAATACGTGTAGCTTTAAGGGGAGGTACCTGAGTGAACGGCGAGAAAATCGGGTAAACTTTGGGAATTTTTGTCTCAAAAATTAATGTTTCGATTGGATTCGGGTTTTTTTTATTGGTAAATATGTACATTGAGGTGTGTTTAGGAATTTTTTAAAATACATTCGTTGACTGGAAGCGATTCAAACGCGATTATCTCGAAATATAGTTTTCAAAGTCGGCGCACAGATGTATCTCGAACACGACTTGTCCGATTTTGTCCAAATTTGGATACGATATTTCTTCGATAGTTTTTCTCGGACGCCACGAAGGGGTTTTTATCGTTTGATCGAAGCATTGCTTTTTTTTTATGCAATGTGTATGCAATCCAAAATCGTCGGAAATTGCGAACGAAAAACGAATGTTAAATTAAAACGGTCGCAATTCCGTCAAAAATGAAAATTTCAAAAAAATCCTACGTGGCGAACGAGAAAAACTATCGAAGAATGTTGCATCCAAATTTGGACGAAATCGGACAAGCCGTTTTCGAGATACATCTGGCACCGACTTTGAAAACTATGTTTCGAGATAATCGCGTTTAAAATCGCTTCCAGTCGACGAATTTATTTTTAAAAATTCCTAAATATACCCCAATGTACGTATTTACCAATAAAAAAACCCTGATCCAATCGAAACATTAGTTTTTGAGATAAAAATTCCCGAAGTTTACCTGCTTTTCTCGCCGTTTACTCAGGTACGTCCCCTTAAGGGATTAGGCTACTGCGATAACACGAAAATCATATTTATTGAATTGAATTTATTCAAACAATAAACAATTGTCCAAACAATTGTTTATTGTTTGAATAAATCCAAAAATTGTTGGATTTGATTTGTTGGATTTCAAACAATTGTTTCAATTGTTTGAAAAAAATCCGAAAAATCCAAACAATTGTTTATTGTTTGAATAAATCCAAATAAATCCAATTGATTCAAATAAATAAATGTTCGAATCCAAACAATTGTCCAAACAATAAACAATTGTCCAAACAATTTTCCAATAATCACAATCCTTCAAAATGAATTTATTCAAACCCCCTAGGGTTTGAATAAATTCATTTTGAAGGATTGAGATTTTAATTTATTCATTCATCAATTTTATTCATTTATCATCAAATTTCATTATCATCATTTCATTTCATCGTCAATATTCATTATCATCAAATTTATTCATTCATCAATTTGAATTTATTCAAACCCTAGGGGGTTTGAATAAATTCATTTTGAAGGATTGAGATTATTGGAAAATTGTTTGGACATCCATTTGTATGTACATTAACAAAGTTGTGTATTACATTTAATTGAAAAAAAATTTATAGTTGGAGAAGTTATAAAAAAGCTCGCGAAGGACCTTTGGACGTGAGGGGCTCTTTTATCGTCTTTTTTTTACCGTTTTTCAATCAACAAAAAAAAACAATTCTAATTTTTGTGCGATTTTTCAACGAAGAAGACATTATCGTTGATAACTAATAAAACAAAATCTTAAAAAAATCGTCGGTCAAGACTAGAGCCAAACTATTATTACACTGAATAAGTGTACGAAACTCCTAGACAATCCATTTATTGCACTAACGAGAAAATTCCATTGATATTAACTAGATACGTCTATTTGATTTTTCAAAATGTGAATTACCTAGATTTTTCGTGAAATCCATTTTTTCCTATTACATTGTATTATTGGAATGATTTATTTTAAATATATTTATTTATTTAAGTCAAGATCTATTTAATATCGTCTATTAACTAAATATTTTATTTATTGCTAATAAATCTGGGATTAAATGTATATATTTAATTGTTTAAAATTTTTAAATACATTTTTCGTAGAGTCAAACATTTGTCTATTTGATCAGGTTTGGAGGGGGGAAATAAAGGGAAAAGATCCATTTTTGTATAGGCTACAACTTTTGCGGAAAACATTTTTCTCTAAGATCAACATTTATGAAAATAAAGTAGAAAAAGTGTTGAAAAATCATGTTTTTGTGAGTTTTGACCTTGAAAATAAAATTTGCGTGTATTTTTACTATCATATTCGTGATCAGCGAGTAAAAATACACGAAATTCCAAATTAATCAGAAGTATGTCCCTTTCAGAACTACAACCATTTTTCGCCCCCCCCCCTTCCCCCTGCTCGTTCTCTCTTGTAACAAGCGTTGAGTAGCACCAAGTTTTTATTTTCACTGGAACCGTGTACGAACAGCTGTCATCGTGGTGGGGGCACCGAAGGGGGAAGCGTATAGCTCGCTCAAACGTGACTGGTCGCGTGTGTTACTTGGCGAATGAAGCACTCGTTTACCGAGAAACGCATGAGTCGGTGGAATCATCCCGGAAGCAAAAGTCATGAAAGTCGATTGACACTTGGGAATTCGTCAGAATTTTACTTTATACTTCCGGGATCTCCCTTCAGCGTTCCTCATACTTCGCCATTGTCGTTATTATTCTCATTGTTGTTTCTCCAACAGCAACGACCGTTGTTCTTTTCGTTGTTGATACTGACAATAGAAGACGAACGATCAGCGATTTTTTTTTTTTTTTCGCAAACTAGAATGAGTCGTATAATTCTCATTTTCGTGATGATTTTCAGGTAATTGTGCAGTTTCACAATTTTATTTTTATTTTAAGGAACTACATCTACCTAGAAGTCCGAAAAAAATAGTCAAATTACGATTTTTTTTTCTGGTAAACGGTTGGTGATAGAAAAATGCATTTTTTTACGCAAAGGTACATTTACTGAGCGCCTTTAAAAATATCACTAAAAAATACAGAAAAAAAGATATGGTCGCATTTGCAGATCAAATTTTTTTCGCGAAGTTTGGCGGTGGACGCTCTTCAGCTTGAACGGTCCATCCGAAAGCTAAAAACCAAACGGGTTATTCTAGTCAACAATAAATACAAGTCGTTGACGATCGTCGATTTTGAAAATAATTTTTTTTAACAACTTGGCGACGAATTGAAAATCGAGCATACAAAATCTATGAAAGAAATTTGGAGTATATTCTGAGGTATAAAAAAAAAAAATTCTGAAAATGTTATGCCCGTCAACGCAATGGTTTTAGAAAAATGAATTTTTTGAAATATCAAAAAAAAAAATTCCGGAAACGGAACAGTGGATCGTTTTGATTTTTTTTTTGGTACTTGTTCCGATCAAATGTGTTACGAAATAAAATTATAGAACATCTTGCGAAAGATTAAGGTTTGAAAAAAAAAATTATGTTCCTTCCTTTATTATTTTTTAATATAATCCACTTGGGGTACAATAGCGAAAATGTTTTCTTATAATCTTTGGGCACCTTATTAGATTATATAATTTTTTCAAAATGATCGGTTTGGTACGCCACAGTGAAAAAAAAAAGGAACACACTTTATTGATATATTTTAGTTAAATAGATATATAACTAAAATATAGCAATAAAGTCTGATATGCGACTAAATGATCGGCTTGGTACGCCCCAGTGGAAAAAAAAGAAACACACTTTATTGATATATTTTAGTTATATATCTATATAACTAAAATATATCAATAAAGTCTGTTTCTTTTTTTTTCACGGTGGCGTAACAAACCGATCATTTTGTAAAAATTATCTAATAAGGTGCCCAAAGATTATATGAAAAAAAATTCGTTATTGTACCCCAAGTGGATTATAGTAAAAAAAATAAAACAAGGAACATTATTTTTTTTTAAACCTTAACGGCGGGGTAAAGTTAATTCGGCGAAAAAAGGCATGTTTTTAGGATTTTTTTTTGGCGTAACGAATAGTGTTCGTTTATTGAAAAATTTACATATAATAAAGTAACATTTGAACAACATTCTCCTAAATTTGCATTGCAAAATATTCAAAATTGAGCGAGTGAAAATTAAACCCCGGAGGCGCCTCGAAAAAAAGTTGGTTTGCGGTGTGCACCATAACTCGCAACAGAATCATTTGAAACAAAAAAATCAAAATGCATTTGTTAAAGGAGATGTTTCTCGAGGTAATGACGGGAGGATTTTTTTTCTTTCGATTTTTCGATTTTTCGTAGCACTTGGGTGCGAAAAACCCGATTTTCGCTAACAAAATCGACTAATTTGTTGTTGAAAAATTAGCAATTATTAAAAAAAAAACAAAAAAGCTCTCGACAATACCTGGTGAATTATGTGAAGAAGTACTGTGCAAAATTTCAAAGCGATTGGTCCAGTAGATTTTGAGTTATCGTGCACACGGACTTCAAATATGACAAGTCTCAGAAAAACGGTTTGAAAAACGCAGAAGAGAAGAGAACGGCATGGAGCAATAGACGCTCAAATACTCATAACTTCGTCAATTTTACTCCGATCGACTTGAAATTTTAACATTCGCATTAAAAAATTAAAAAAAATAGCATTCGTTTAAAAAATTAAAAAAAAATGAAAAAAAAAAAAAATTTCAATACTTTACCCCGTCCTTAATCTTTCGCAAGATGTTCTATCATTTTATTCCGTAACACGTTTGATCGTAACAAGTACCAAAAAAAAATCGAATCGATCCACTGAAGCGTTTCCGGAATTTTTATTTTTTTTTAACTAAAAAAAAAATTTTCTAAAACCATTGCGTTGCCGGGGATGAAATTTTCAGAAATTTTTTTTTTTTATACCTCAGAATGTACTCCTAATTTCGCTGGAGAAAATGCGGGGGCACCTCTATATTCTTTAAACAAAAAAAAACGATGTATCGAAAAAAAATTCCTTTGTTCAAGCACTGCATTTTGATGTTTAAAAGAACCTTGCAACATTTGAAGTTGATCAGTACAGCGATTTTTGAGATAGCGTCGTCACTGATTAAAAAAAATAATTTCGAGAAAAACGCCTTCGAAGTTCGCCTGTCCGCAAAAACTACCTATAAACGCCCATAATTCTCTCAATTTTGGGCGGTTCGAATTGAAATTTTCAGGGAACATTATTGAAATGTTATATTTTGAGAATGCGTCGAAAATAAAAAGGCGATATTTTCGAAAATCTCAACTAAGTGTGAGCCCTTAAGGGATATGCATAACCTTTGAAATTAAAAAAATCAATTTTTGGTTTATTTTATTTTCTTATTGCGTAGAGTCTTGCGAAAATCGACCTTTTATTTAAAAACCGTGCAATTTATGCAATTCTCAAAATTTCAAAAATGTATCCGGTGAGTTCGTAGCTTTACCATTATACTAAAAGTATATTTTTCCATTTTTGACTTTAGATCGAGCCGTGCGGAGGCTACAGCCCTGAGATTAAATAACAATGATAACGTTTATATATATTTTGCAATAAAAAAAAACACGGTGAGATGTCGAGACTATGTACTATCTGTGTGCGAAAGATCGACCTGATCATCCCAATACCTGAGACGAAAAAAAAAATTGAAAATCGATCTGTTTTTTGAACTTTAAGGTTATGCATACCCCTTAAGTAAAGCATTCAATAAAGTATTGTTTTTACGCTTCTCTGATACTGTATTCTCACAATCGATTGTTTTTCTTTTCTTCCCGCAGTAAAGTTTCACGTGGCACATCTTTACGAGGTGCAAGGAAAATACAAACTTGCCAAGGAACACTACGAGGCTTTGCTCAAGGAAAAGTCACTGCCGTCCCATCTGAAAGCGGATATCTGCCGGCAATTAGGTAACGCGAAATAATTGTTATCCTTTTTCTTATTGTTAGGAGGTTGAATAAGTTCTCGCTGTTCGTCCAAGTGTCAACACCCTTTTGTTTTTATAGGGTTGAACATGTCAAATTTCGTGTACGAAAATGAGTATTTGCGGGGAATTTAACTGCCCTACTTTATTTTAAGAAATCTCTGGGGCTCCGCAAGGCCTTTGCTAAGACTCTGCCGAAAAAAATAACTTCATTTCTCCCAATAAATGAAAATAATTTTATCTATTTACAGTGGAATTAATACATTAATTCCAATGGGTATGTAAAGCACCCATTTTTTGTACGATTTTCGGCAAGAGTACGATATCCGGGGCGCCAAGATTTGACGGTCAATTTAGGGTTATCGAGTCAAAATCAACAAACTATGAAGAGTGGTAAAAGTTGATATTTCGCTTATTTTGCATTCAAATTAGAATTTTTCAACAGTTATCGAAAATGACGATTTTTTCGAATTTGAAAATTTCAAGCAACATCAGGCAAGGTAACTTGGAAATGTATAGGTTCAATAGTGTCTCAGAAGCCAAAAATGTATTTTAAATACCACTATAAAGTAATACTTTTAATCGCTACGAGTTCGAAGAGGGATTAAAAGTGTACGGTACATCCCTCTTCGGACTTGTATGGCTCTAAATTTATGTAAAATATATCGTTTAGTAATTTGGCATAGTAATTATATGGAACAATTCTTATTGTTATAAATAAGCAGAGATTGTGAATACATAAAGCATTATAATCTTGGGATTTATGCTGAAAATCATATAAATACTACGTTTAGTGGTATTCATACGATACCACTAAACAAACCCAAACAAAGAAATACTTTTGAAGCTCGCCCGGTCAATTTCCATTATTTGCGATAAAAATAAAGATATTGCACCCATGAGCCAAGAACAATCGTTGAATTTTGGCATATTTTCAATTACCGCTGAAAGCGCTCATAATTCCCTAAGGAAGCCAAAACGACACATTTTTTATTCTTGAAATTCTCATTATTTTGGTCCAAATATCAAGAACCAACGATCAAAACTTGGGGCCCCGATATATCGTATGATGCCCCGATTATCATTAAAAAAAATAAGCATAAACCAGACTTCGCTTATTTTAGGGCTCCGGAAAATATTTAGTGTGTCAAAACGGTTCCGTCGCAAAAAAAGTTTGACAAACCGGTGGTTTAGACGCTGTAAAAAAAAATAATTTTTACATGTTGAATCGTTGCATTCCAACAATGCAATCTTCAACGTCATACTTGTACAATCATTAGGAGTTGATCACACAACAGTTTCGAACGATTGA
>CAXFZQ010000004.1:0-27013 GCA_964007375.1 Ophion obscuratus | reverse complement strand
CGAACCGAGTCTCGAGTCTTCGACTCGAGTCTTTCCAACGACTTGAATTTTCAACAGTAGCTTCTTAGATTGCTTTAACAGTCAAGCACGAGCGTTTTTTCTCGACTTATTGAAAATTGTAAAAAAAAATATTTTTATATGAAAATTATGGTCGAAAAAAACTTTTTTTATTTGCCCCCGTACTTGACTGCTAAAACTAATATAATTAACGAAAATATTTTACTCTTAGTTCCAGGATTGAATTTACGACAGTTCTACTGCGTGCCGCGGAGAGGGTTGGCTGAAAACCAGTAGAGCTATAGCGACTCGTGCGAATTTTGTATTCTTTTGACAAATCATTTTTTTTACATACTTCAATATATACCTAATAAAACTTCAAAATTCTTTTGACCATGTATTTTATTCCTTTCTTTTAAAATAATTTTAAAAAGGTCGAAAATGGGCTATTACAGTGGTGTCCTCCCTTAATTTAGCAGAGGCCTAGTAGTCGGTCGTTCTCTATATGAGCTCTGTATTGATTTTTTATGAAAGCGAGTTTGAAAAGATAACCTTTTGAATTTGCAGTTCGCGAAAGGAATCTTTGGACACAATGCTAAAATGACAAAAGTATTTGGAAAAACTGATATTACTACTGATATAAAAAACTGATATTACAACAATATAGTATACCTTGTCGATTATCATCTTTCACACAGTTTGAGCAAAAAGATTGGTGCTCTTTGATTCTTCTGCTTTGGCAAACGATCGAAAGAAATCAGGTTCGTTCATAAAAGATTCGTTCAAATTCTCACTATATGTATCGATTAATTTTTCCGCACAATAAACAATATTGGTCGCATGAATTAAATTAATTTTATATAGGGTTTTTGAGAGATGGAGATTGGCAATATTAAAACACCCGTGATAAAAATTAATACGTCGAATATTATGATTGCCAGCATATTGTTAATGAAAAATTCGAAGTCATTCAGATGATTTTGGTGGTAAAAGTAGAGTAGTGCAGAAAAGAAATTTTTTAACGTTTTGATGCATGTCGCTGTAACCTGGTGCAACGGTTCGAAAAATGTCTTTGAACTGGTTTAAAAACTTGTAAGTGATGATTGGAGCCCCTCCCACCTCCCCCCACACCCGGCCCACCAAGCACGGCCCCGCAAGCCCGATAAAAAAATGTTCGAATGAAACTTACAGGATTTTGGAGAGGTCAATGGTCATATTGTAAACTTTACCGGTTGCCCATCACACTGACAAAATGACATTTAATCATATGATATGGTTAAATGTATGGTTGAAGCTCGGTTCTGATTTTACATAAATTGAGACAATGTGCAAGAGCATAATAAACCGCGTCGTCAATGCCTCCGGGAACATTTCTAGTCTCTCTCTCTCTCTCTCTCTCTCTCTCTCTCTCTCTCTCTCTCTCTCTCTCTATCTCACACACACACACACACACACACACACACACACACACACACACACACACACACACACACACACACACACACACACTCTGCACGGTGCAACTCGCCTGTTCAACTCGCCTAAGCGGGCAACCCTACACAGAGCCGAGTCGCCACCGTAGCAGCTCGACATTTCCCCGACGCTCGCGTATCCCCACTCTTCAGATGCGGGCCGGGCAATTCGCTACCGTGTCAACTCACACCGTGTCTCAACTCGCCACAGCGTAGCGTGCTCAACTTACATTTACTAGCGGCTGTACTTTTTCGAATCACCCGGGAACGAGAAATATACAAGCAAAATGTTTTCACATGTACCGACTACCCGTACTATCAGTTCTCTAGTTTATCGACTGATTTTGAATGGAACTTTCACGAGCGGCATTTTGTTATTACTTTATTCTTTAATAATGCCACGAACATATATTTAGTCTCCTAACATTTTAATTCTTCCGTAATTCGCGGGAAAAAACGTCATTTTTGAGTACTTGAGAATAACGATAAGCAATACTAAGAAAACTGAAAACTCATAATAATCGTGTGAAAAAAAAAAACTGGTGGCCTCGTACAGTTGGACAGTTTTTCGTTGCCGTTGAATATAGGATTATGTTCTTCAAGAGCATGTTCAATTTTCTTATGAATTTCATTTCTTGTGGCTCTTGATTTATTCTTAAAAATCATTGTGTAAAGTCTAAATTTTATAATCAACATTTTAATCATCAAAAATGTCGCTGAAAAAATCACATGCATTTACAAGAAATTAATATCATGAAAAGATTGGAAATAATATTGTTGTCAATATTCCTCATATATGTTCCTTTCATTACAGATTGAAACGTCCACATTATTATTATCCATGTTGTTCAAATACTTAATGCCAAAGAACACTGCATGTCGGATAGATTTATGTTTCATTAATGTGAGACATATTGTCTACTATATATTAAAAAATTGAATCATCGTATAACATGAATACGCTGTGTTGAAAAGCGCAGAATCATTTCGGGTAAGGTTAATTTGCTATAAAAGAGCATGTTTTCGATATTTTTTGTTGACGACACTATATATATATTTATATAATTAGTATAAAATAAAAGGACATTTGAAGAATATTCTGTGAAATTTTCGTTAATAATTGTGCAGAAATGAGCCAGTGACAGCAAATCTTCCCACAAAAAAGTTACATTGCGGTGAACTGCATAACTCACCACTGGATCATCAAAAAAAAAAATCTAAGAAGATTGTATTAGTTAATAAGTATCTTGAAGTAACGCTGTCGAGTTTTTATTTTTTTTTGTTTTCCATTTTTATTCACACTTAGAAGACAAAATAGCGATTTTTCATTTTAAAAAATTGGAACCTTTATGATTGTCAAATGAATTAAAATGATTAAAAAAAAACTCGACAGCGTTACCGCAAAAAACTTATTAACTATTGTTGGATTTTTTTTCGGATGATCGAGTGGTGAGTTATGCAGTTCCCCGCAATGTAACTTTTTTTGTGGCGTCTAAGAAACTTTGCTGTCACTGGCTCATTTCTGCACAATTATTAACGAAAATTTTACAGAAAATTATTTTACAGAATACAGAATTCTACAATATATAATTTTACAGAATACAGAATTCTACAGTTACCGCAATGTAACTTTTTTTTGTGGCATCTAAGAAACTTTGCTGTCACTGGCTCATTTCTGCACAATTATTAACGAAAATTTTACAGAATATTCTTCAAATGTCCTTGTCTTTTATACTAATTATATAAATAAATATATATAAACAGTGTCGTCAACAAAAAATATCGAAAATATGCTCTTTTATAGCAAATTAACCTATCCCCCCTCCCCCCGCCTGTTTAATGATTCTGCGCTTTTCAACATAGCGTATTCATGTTATACGATGATCCAATTTTCTCATATATAATAGACGATATGTCACACTTTAATGAAAAATAAATATATCCGACATGCACTGTCCTTTGGCATTGAGTATTTGAACAACATGGATAATAATGATGTGGACGTTTCAATCTGTAATGAAAGGAACATATATGAGGAATATTGACAACAATATTATTTCCAATCGTTTCATGATATTAATTTCTTGTAAATGCATATGATTTTTTAGTGATATTTTTGTATACAGCGGGTAGTCGGTCATGTGAAAACATTTTGCTTGTATATTTCTCGTTCCAGGGTATGGGTGTCGAGAAATGATGAAATGTCGAGCTGCTACGGTGGCGACTTGGCTCTGTGTAGAGTTGCTTGCGTTGGCGAGTTGCACCGTGCAGAGTTAACACCCTGTCCACACACACACACACACACACACACTCAATACAGCAGAAACTTTGGAAAGGCGATATTATTATATGTACGAGTCGTGCGTCACATGCCAATTCAATACTGCAACCGCTATGTTATAAAGAGTCTAGAGTAATAACTTCCGCAATTTTCAAATTTTTTTTTCTCGTTGCACTTGTTTTTAATTTGACTCCAATAGTGCGGCATAAAAAGTATAGATTTCCCTTTAATGAAGCGATGGTGACTTTTGTGCTAGTTTGACATCGCTGACCGCTAAGTTAGAAATATAACCATCGTATAACCGCCCTCTAAACCGAATTGTTTCTTTCGTGGGATACATTCTTGAGGTAACTCACCATTCTTATTCAAATGGAACACCCTGTATATGAATACATTTTGAAGTATAAATTAGTATTGCCCCAAGACTGTTAACAGAAAAAAATGTAATGCAGAAGTGACGCGAGATTATATCACTGTCAGCTCAATTCGTTTTTAGGCTTCCGGAGGCAAACAATGAACCGTTAGGGGTCGTACATATATTACGTAATCTATTTTTCTGATTTTTGACCCAACCCCCCCTAAAATCAGCCTAACCGTCCTATCGTCATGATCTAATTATCATTACCGTCATCCACCGAGCAACCCCCCCCCCCCCCTCTATTTTAAAAGAACTTGATTTATGGACGGCCTGTCATGTTATTGAAGACCGGAGAAGACAACTGATAATGAACAATATAATGAATTTTTATGCAATCTTCTCTATCATTAATTTCACGTCCTTGTTCAATCAGATAGGCGCCTATTCGCAATTTCAAGCAAGAGATAATAAAAAATAAGACTTGCATTTATCATTGACAATTATAATTACATATATGTGAATTAGCATAGATTTTATGATTTTTATCCCGGGATTATTTATTTATTTTTTTATAAATAATCACCTATTGTTATATATAAATAATATATGATCATATATGAGAAAATATATAATTATATATAACTATAATGAATTTTGTACATAAATAACTATATATGGATTTTGTCCATATATAAACATATATAGATATATTATATTAATTATATATAATAATATGTGATTATATACAACAAAAATTTAAATGACGGAAGTATGCGAATTTAAAAAAAAATGAAAAAAAAAAAAAAAAAAAAAAAAAAAAAAAATCGAAGTGAGACTCGAACCAGCGACCCCGCGATTACTAGACTCGAGCGCTACCGGGTACGCCACGAGCCCGGTTCGAATATCGTTGCATCTTTGTGGGATAAGAGTGCGCTCGAAAACTTCAAAGTCAATTTTCTCGAAAATTTCTGAATATGGCGTTGAACTGCTTTGGGATATTAATATTCGAGCTCTGAACTTCACGTACATGAGTACGAAAAATTACAAAAATCCGACTGCCGTACTGTCCCCTTGTAAGACCGAGCCCAACCCTCGGGGGTAGGTGAATGTTTCCCAGTGCAAACTGAGGAAGTGCATTGCCCAGAGCAATAAAGTCCATTATAAAAAATAATACCCAAACAAACCCAAACAAACTAGATATCAGTTAAACAAATGATTCTACAGACAAATAACTACGGAATCCTACTTGATGCGTGGTCTGACACGCACTTGGCAGGCTTTTAACGATTATAAACTTCAACACACGAGTCTCTCGTTCATATGTTTCGATCCAACGATTGTCGCGAGTGAAATAATTAAAAAAATCTCCGTAATTTACATTCCGTATAAAATGTAGGAAAACACCGAAATTTATTCACATACAAAGGCTTTGATCGACAATGATTAAAATTGAAAATTGTTGTGATGCCCTGTAAGGGAATTGGGGACCGATGAAATCATGTACAATGGTTTGTTTCGCGTTTTGCAGTTCGTTATGAGTACAGAAGAAAGCACGTTCACAGGGAAAAGATGACACCGCGACGACACGTCCTCGCTGGATTGCGAAGGACGATCATCGCAGCGGGTGTTCTCGTTCTTATCATACTCGCCCTCTCCAGCCAGGACAGTGGGAATAACGTTCAACAAACGGGACCGTCGGAGGTGAGACCCAATTTTTCAATCGTACCAATCGCCGCCTTGGGCCAAATACACTAGTCACAAAAATTAAAGGATACAAACAAATTTCTATATTTTTTGATGAATTTCAAAAGGCCATACCTTGGCGAAAAATAGTCCTAGAGCAATAAAAATAAGCAAATTCACGCTTAAAGTCTCTAATTTTGAGGCCCAGAGGTCAAATATTTTTATCGTTGACCGTTTCTGAGTAAGCTTAAAAAAATCAATGGAACATTTTTCTAATGTGTGCTTGCCTTTCAAAAGGTCCACAAGCTTGAAGAATTTTTTGTTTTGCAGTTGAACCTTAATTTTTCGCCGAATTTTCGTCGTTCAAAGCGAAAATCACCTTTGGGGCTTTGATAATTCATTACTCGGGAACTAATGATCACACAGAAAATAAAAGGATGGTTTTGAAAACTTTAAAGTATCCCCTATAAGGCGTAATTATTGATTTTGATAAACAATTTTTTTGACGCAAGAACCTTGATTCAAAAAAAAAAGAAAAAAATTGCGTTTTTAGGAATTTTTACTAAACTTGAGATAACTTTACAAATAATGGATAGACTAAGGATATTTTTGTTTTTTTTTTCTAACCTCAAAGTATCCAAAAGAAACTCTCAAGGATTCAAACCGCTGCGATTTTTTTTCATTGTGATTCGAATGATTGAAATCGTCACATGTGCTAAATGTCAATTAAAGGATAAATTTTGCATCTTTTATTAATATTTCTTTTATTCGTTTTCAGTTTTTCTTTCGCAAGAAATCAATATTTTCATTAAAAATGTTAAATTTCGAAAAAAAATCAAAATAAATAAAAATAAGAAAGTTCGATTTTTTTCTACGCCATTCATAATGCTACACAATCGACAAAAAAAATCGTTCGTTTTTTTTTCTTGATGGCTCTTTCCGTCTTGTGTTTGATTGTCAATTTAAAAATTAACTGCAACTGCAGTTGTTTACCCCCCAATCAAACGCCGTATTTTCTTCCGTAAATATCTAATACTGGTAATTATGCAGAAGTGGGGCACCACGCTAATTTTGGCGCCAAATTTTTTTTTTGGTACGAACGTCTTCCGTAGGTCACCACTAGTGAATTTGAGTAGCGGGAGACTGAGATTTTTTTATTATTTCCATAAGTTATGGGCTTTGGAATTCGCGAAACACGCGATTTCAAAAACGTGCCCGACGTCATATATGCACACCTGAACGCGTGAACACAACAATGATTGTAAAAATGTGAGAATGTGTTATTTCTCTGGCGTTACGGCTTGTTTACATACTTGACTGATTTGGTCCTTTACAAACTCGTGAGTTTGTTTCGGTTTATTGTTTTAAAAAATCACATTTTTGAAAACAATAATTTTGTTTTGGAAACCCCATAACTTATGGAAATAATGAAAAATCTCAGTCTCCCCCGACTCAAATTCACTAGTAGTGACTTACAGAAGACGTTTGTACAAAAAAAAAAAAAAATTGTCGCCAAAATTGGCGTGGTGCCCCACTTCTGCATAATTACCCTAATACTTAATGGTTTTTTAACGCACGAATCATTTTAAAAATATTCGAATTTTTTTTTACAATATTCAAGATGTTATACAGTCGTCAACAAAATTATACGTTTTTTATTGGTTATTTCCGCCTCGTTTTTAATTTGGAATTAAAGAATGAATTGCAAAAAGTTGTATACCCCCCAATCAATCGCTGCATTTTTTTCATAAAATCTCGAATACTTAGGGGAGACTGGGGACACTTGATATCCCCTTTTGTTTTTTACCCCAAATTCCCTTCAATTTCATATTTCAAATGTCTTGGCATTGAAAGACGTGTAATTTCATTGGGAAGAATCAGTACAAAAAAGACTAAGGTTAGTTTAGAAATATTGTAAATATCCCACCAAAACTAGAGGAAGAGAAAGGTGTCAAGTGTATCATATAAATGGATGAGTTGATCCGCGGGGAGCAAAATCTCCCATATATAGGGGGCACATAATACCATTGCCTACATCTTCGGGATTAGCAATGTAGTTATGCAATATGGTTCGGCTATACGCCAAAGTTTTTAAATTTCTCGCTCACCGCCCGAGTCGAAATTTTCGAGCCGCGTTCAATCCACAAAATGAAGGCGAGCAGAAATCGGCGTGAGCGGATTATTGGGTATCTAAAGGAGGGTACAATGTTTGAAAGTACCATGCGTTAGAGCCTCCGATGAACCTCCGGCATGGCAGAAAGTAGACTTTTTGACTCAAAGGAGGTCAGTGAGGTTCATAATTGAACCTACGGAACCTCAGGTCGGCCTACTTCAAGCGCTCGCACAGAACCCACTTCCCCCCCTTTCGGCCTACTGTACACTGTTAAACAACAAAATTAATTTATATAGAATCTATTTAAATAAAATAGGTTCTTTCCTTGTCTCACAGCCTACTACGATCATATTTCTTTCAAAGATATTTATATATATTAATAAAGATGAGATTCCAATTAATCTTTATTTGCTTACAATGTACACTGTAAAGCTAAGTGTACTATATGCATAAAATATTTCATAAATCGAAAATAAAATGAACTCCTTAATTGAGAGCTTTACCACAAGGATTTTGCATCGTAATTCGTCATTCCCTGGCCTATAGAAATGATTTTTTTCGAAGAAAATATTTGCCCTATATGCGCCTTGAACCTAGTCCTACCTACTCACAGCTACGCTCCGCTGCCCCTATGCTACCGAGTGCTTACAACATTTTGGTCGCTGATATGGCATAAGAGACCAAATGAATACCTCTAACTATTTGTTGTATCACATAAGCTATATGAATTAGTTAATATGATTGTGATAATTAGAGAGTTTCATCGAATAACATGCTATAGATTTTTCAAACAAACACACATGTACATATACATATATATAAAATTCCTCTCTCTCCACCTTCTCTGCCCCTCGCCCCTTTTATATGAGTGTTGCAATAAAGATGGACCATTAGTTCAATCAAATAGAACAATGGTTAACTCTAAGAAAATTCGATTTAAGGTAAATTAAAAAAAAATAACTAGATCCATTCAGTGAACTTAACTAAATTGTTTTTTTGAACAGATAAAGATGTTGAACTGATGAAACCGAATCACATATTTGTTAGGATCAAATAAAATATGTAGTTATTGGACGTTATTAAATAGATTCATTTTCTATAAATAAACATTTTTGAAATCAATAATTTTAATAATGGAATGCAATAGGAAAAATTTGGATCTATGAAAAATTTAGCTAATTAAAATAAAAAAGAATCAAATAGACGCGGTCAGTTAATATCATAATTATTTAGCGGAAAAAAATAAAAATATGCTTCATACATACACGTGGAAATATTTTTTAAATTTTCGACGTGCTAAAAATGAAAACAAAGAAAAATCAAACATTTTATTTAAAATCGACGGTAATCGGCCGTCGCCATTTATCAACTCGTTATTGAATAAACAAAAAAAAACAAAACGAACAAAAACAAACAAAAATCGAATGAGGTTGAATTCTAAACCGACAATTTTAATCCTTTAAAACATGAAATAGATTATAATTAACACCCTAACGTTCCATATAGATATCAACATTATATGTTATTTAGATCTACACTGCCAGCCAAAAGTTTTCGGACACTCCACATAATCGCAAAACTTTTGAGCGCAGGATAATTGCCAAATAATGTTAGAGTAATATAATTCATTTCATTTATTATTTCACGAACATACTATAAAGATCTATATAATTAAGTAATTATACAGAGCTTTATAGTATCTTCGTAAAATAATTATTATTCTACCATAAGTTTGCAATGATTCAAAGTGATATTAAGTTTTGCAGTTATCTGAAGCGTCTGAATACTTTTGACTGGTAGTGTATATTCGAATATATTAATGCAACCACATATTTCGAGTATAATATATATATAGTATTATATAATATATACCGTCGCTTAAAAGTTTGGATACACCAGTCGATATTTCTTGCTGCACGAAAAGTTACATAGCTTCGTAAAAAAAGATAACCAAATTTACCGAACGGCGTTTTGACGGGAATAAATTCAACTTTATATTGCTTTTCTGAAATATTTTTTTATAATTTTCTTTTCGACCCGGTATACACTTTTATACGTGACTGATTTTCGGCTTTTTTTCGACCATCGAGAATTGGGCGCATGACTTATGCAAAAAAAATTTGTTACGTTTATCCATGATAAACTTGAACGGGGTAGCAAGAACTCCATTTGCGTTTTTATAAAGTTTTGTACGATTTTTTTCGCAATGTTATTTCATTTTTTGCTAAAAAAAGACTAATTCTAGATAATGCAATGTAACTCAAGAACTAGAGGGTTTAAGAAGAAATGTCAATTTGATTGTTTTCGCATATTAATATTGCACTAATAATTTGATAAGGGGACGATGTATTTTTATTAATTTCGTATTATTTTCGTCATCGAACGGGTTACCGATCAGGCCACAATGGAATGATGATGGAGGAGATATCGAATTTGGGCCGAAAGCAGGTTAGGTGGGGTCGAGGCAACAGTTTGAGATTGAAAGCAGGTTAAGGAGGCCTGTGCTCTGCACGTTTCACTGAAACTGGGGTCGAGAGAAGGTTTGGGAGGTCTAGCAGAGGCTACCCTGGATCAAGAGGAGGTCTCTTCATGGTACTGAGCTCGACAAATGAGGTTTCGTAGGTTCAACGGAGGCTGGCGGCTTATGTATTACAAAAGAAATAGGTCCTGCGAGGGTTCAGAGGAGGCTAAAAATTTCGACTCGGGCGTATTTTCGCTTCTTGCTAGAGCCATGTTTGGGGTCTGCCCCCTCCCTTTTTTGTGACGTATCATCGATGCCGCCGGCGAACCACAGCGCTCGCAACACTCGGCATGGAAACAGGAAGAGCACGTGGTATCAAATAAAGAAATAATTAACAAAACCGTGTGTTGATCGAACGTTGCATACATTAGTCACACCTCATCATACAGCATTGACTCTACAACACAAGAAACGAAGTCAAAGAAAAAATACGTGCAAAGCGCCCAGCCGCAAGAGCCGCGTCTGAATGGTCCTTCGAGCCGGATTACTCCGATCGCCGGGTCGCATATCACGCGTGTTCACGGTGTCCACTGCGTGCGAATTCGAGATATATTACTTCTAGCGCAGCGAGCACAAACATCGAGGCACAAAGGGAGCGACGGCGTATCATTCCGAACAATTCATCGTATCATCAAGATTGATGGAGCTTCACCACGTCAAGAAGCATCTTCATAAGCACCCAAGGCATAGTGCAGCCAGACTTGGTTTTCGCGAGCCGAGACTGCAGTCCATTCCTTTCAAATACAGTTAATTCCCTTATATATACTAAAACAAACCCTAATCGCGGTTCGATCTGTAAAAGCCTTAAAAAACGACGAGTGTAGTCGACGAGGCTGCAGCTCGGCGGCGCAAGGAGTTAAAAAATCAGCGAAAAATAGCGAAGGCAGTATGCACCCGGGCTAAAACTTATGTCGATAGTCTAGAGTCGCGCGTTTTGAATTAGTACAAAGACAGGAAAAATTCCGAGAATACTGGCAGACCTTTGAGGAGGCGCAATCGGCTATCGAAACTTTCCAGACGACGGAAGAACAAGAAGCGACGCACGATGTCGAGCGTTGTGAATTCGAAGAAAGTGGTTCTCAGTAGCCGCAAAATTTGACCAGCTCATCGCGACGAGGGAGGCGGGCTCCGTCGCGGCGGGCGCGGTCGCGATGAGGCCTAGTCCGTTTGGCCACCTCGAACAGCTAGGTCGCGTCGACCTTTATACATAAAACACGCGTATGCGTTTACCACAGATCGAGCTCCCGAAATTCTCGGTTTGTTGCGAAGATTGGCAAGCCTTTTACCACGTATTTCACTCCATGATACACGAGGACACTGCTTTTCCGGCAGATCAAAAAATGCATTATTACAAGGCATCTCTAAAAGGCGAAGCGAGCGACGTAATAAGCGCGCTCAAGATATCGGCTGATAATGATGTGGAAGCATGGGTCATTTTGAAGGAGCGGTACGACAACCAGCGCGTCATCGTCCAGAAGCACATTAAGGCTACCTTCGACCATCCTCCTTTACATAAGGAAAATCACATTGAGCTTCGACAGCTATTGGATACGATCCTGAAGCGTCTGCGCACGCTCAAGGTAATGAAAAGAGCTACCGACAATTGGGACGACCTCATCGTCCACGTGATCACGAGCAAGGTGGCACCTATCACAAACAAGAAATGGGAAACTAACTTTAATGATTCAAACATACCAACACTCAAGGAGTTAACTGATTTTCTCTCCCATAGATGCCGCGCTCTCGAAGTTATCGAACGAAAACCGCAACCCACGCCTTTAAGCAATGCCGATAAAACAGGTCCGAGAAAAGCTACGTCCACGAACGTAGCAACAAAAAGATCGCCTTGTCATTTCTGCAAGGGTGATCATTCGATTTTCCATTGTAGCAAGTTTCTCAAATTGTCAGTCGATCAACGTTTTCAGGAAATAAAATATGTCAAGCTATGAGTAAATTGTTCGCGGTCTACCGAGCATCGAGCAAGGCAATGCAACGGAGGATCGTGCAAGAAATGCAACAAAAGGCACAATACCTTGTTGCACATGGAAACTGACCAACAAGCGAATGGCGTGGACTCGACCCCTGCAGATTCATTAACAAGTACGCACGCAGCATCAACAGGCGCGCATCATACAGCGCATTCTAAGGAACATTACGTGTTTCTGTCTACTGCGATCGTACACGGTCGAGACGCGGAAGAAAAGTACACGCGTGTCGAGCCCTTCTCGATAATGGCTCGCAATCGAATTTCGTAACAACGGAACTCGTAAAAAGGCTCGGGCTGCGACAGATCCTAACCTGCGTACCCATAAATGGCGTCGGGGATTCAAGATCGAAAACTCATAATTCAGTCAAAATATCCATTCAATCGCGTTTCGATGGTTTCAAGGCCGATTTCGATTGTCTCGTTTTGCTGGGGCAGGTGGGTACATCCGTGAAGACCCGCGTAGGTTCGGGCACCGCGGTGAGTAGCGACTCCCAAGCCGAAGTGCTGGTCGACCAATGGCGATGTGGGCACGGACACGTCAATTGGAAGTGGAGCGAGTAACCATGCGCACGAGGATCCGACCAATGATCCTGATTGATACCATGGAGGCTAGTTTGCCCGCCGTCCTACGGGGCGGTTACTAGCCGATTGTGGTTGGCTCCGTGGTGGCAGTGGTTGGGCCGCATGCTGGTCAGGGCAGCTACGGGTGCTAAACGTGCTAAACGTGCTAAACGTGCACCCGACGGGTGAGCTACGTTTTTATTAGCTCGGGCAGCAGCCTGCAGAGTTGTTAGAGTATTGGAAAGTCACTCGGCTTGACCAGTAGTTGCATTAGGATCTGCCTCCCAATGTGAACTGGAAGGCCTAGGGTGTGCGTGCACATACTCGCCGCAGTGGTCAGCGTTCTCCGACCCCGAGGTCGCGGGGCCCGTGTTGTTAGGGCTACAGGCTAGGTACAGCACGTTAAATCAAATTGGCATTGCATATCTCATTTTGCGTGAAATTACGCATAACCTTCCGTCCGTATCTCTGAGTCAGACGGACATTAAGGTCCGTCCGGGAATTGCCTTAGCGGATCCAGGGTTTCTCGACTCTTCGAAAATCGATAAGCTTATTGGGGTGGCAATTTTCTGGGATATCACGTGCATAGGTCAAATAAAGGCCACAGAAACTCAACCTTGCTGGCAGAAAACGCCACTAGGTTGGATATTGGCCGGAGAAGTTGTCACTAGATTTCCCCGTACAGGAGGAACAGTGTGCAACGTTGGCGTGAGTGACAATCTGAACCCCTGCATTAATTTTTTTTGGGAAATCGAGCATGTCGTGCGGAAAAACGAGATGTCAAGTTGTACTGTCAAGTGTACTGTGAAGGTATACTGTCAAGTTGTACTGTCAAGCGAAACTGGGAAGGGCGCTTCATCGTTCAGATTTCGGTTAAATCGGAAGAACTCTCGCGTCTCGCTGAATCCAAGGAAACCGCAATACGACGGTTCTAGAGCATCGAGCGGCGTTTCAGCCGTAAATCTGCGCTCGAAAGGGAAAATGCAGATTTCATGCACGAATACCAATCTTTGGGCCACATGAGACAAGTCCAAGGCGAGGATTCCGTCGCAAAACCTCACTATCACTTACCCCACCATTGTATACTAACAGAAGAAAACGCGACGAGCAAGTTGAGGGTGGTGTTCGATGCATCGTGCAAGACGACGTCAGGAATTTCCCTCAATGATGCTCTCATGATCGGACCTGTACTTCAAGAAGACTTGTTCTCGATCATCGCTACATTTTGAACTGTCAAGTACGTGCTGATCGCGTACGTAGACGAAATGTATCGGCAAGTGCTTGTTGACGAATCTCAAGTAGCCTTGCAGCGCATCATTTGGCGCGATCATACCAACGAAGAAGCAAGGGAGTTCAAGCTTTTGACAGCCACGTATGGAACGGGCCCTGCTTCGTTTCCGGCTATCAAATGTTTCAGAACTCTCGCCGAAATTGAAGTGGACAATTTTCCTATCGGATCGCAAATCGTTCAACGTGACTTTTATGTTGACGATCTACTTACAGGCTCAAACTCTAAACATTAGGCTTTATAAATTCGAGAAGAAACAACGAAACTCAAAGACAAGGAGACTAGCTTCAAAACCCTGGGCATCCAGTGGAATCCTATCAACGACGCATTAATCGATAAGACCGTCCCTACCTTGGATTTACGGGTACAGTCTATATATTGTTGGACTGATCCTACAATAGTCATCTATTGGATTCGGTCTCCAAGTCGCAAATTCAACACGTTCGTCGCGAATAGGGTCGGTGAAATCCAAGAGCTAACGGGCATTGATGCATGGCGACACATAAACACTGACGAAAACCTGGCGGACATTCTTTCGTGCGGTGTCGATTCTGCGATTCTCATGGATTCCCAAAACATCTACCCGAGCAGAAAAAACTCGTAGTCGCAACGGTGATTGTGCAAAAAGAGTTCGATTTGCTTGATAAATTCTCATCGTATGAGCGATTGGTCAAGATTACTGCGATGTGTCGCCGTTTCGCGTGCAATGTGCGTTCGAAGGCAGAGCATCGAATCTCCGGCTTAATTACAGCGCAGGCGTCGGAGGCAGCTCGAAAAATTATCGCCAAGAAGGTTCAAGGCGCGGCCTTTTCTACGGAAATTGAAGCCACAAAAAATGGCCAACTCATTAAGAAAAATAGTCGTTTGCTAGGTCTGAATTCGTTCTTCGATTGTGAAGGACTTCTAAGAGTAGGTGGCTGTTTGACGAATTCAGAACTCTCATACACAGCCAAGCATCCGTTGTTGCTGCCTGCTCATCATCGCTTTACGCAACGCATCATCGAACACGAACATAAAAAATCGTTTCACGCTGGGCTCCAAGCTACTTTGGGTGCCGTTCGAACTCGATATTGGCCGCTGGGCGCTCGGGGAATGGTTCGTAGCGTCGTGCACAAATGCACCACCTGCTTCAAGGCAAGACCCCACTGCTCTCAATCGCGCATGGGCGATCTCCCCGCGCACCGCGTAACGCCAGCCCGACCTTTTAGCATCACGGATGCCGATTATTGCGGCCCAATTTTCGTTCGAGAAGGCAAACGTAGTAATACAAAAAATCTAAAGCACGGATTGCAATCTTTGTTTGTCTCGCTACCAAGGCCGTTCATATTGAGCTCGTCTCTGATTTGACGGCTGATGGATTTCTAAATGGATTCAAACGCCTTATCGAAACAAAAGGAAAGCCTTCCGACGTGTACTCTGACAATGGCACCATTTTGATAGGTGCGAATCGGGAACTAAAGGAGTTGCGACGCTTTTTCAACCAAGAGGCAGTGCGACGTCGTATTGTAAACGAGACTGCGTTGGAGCACATAACGTGGCATTTCATTCCACCACGAGCCCCGCCATTTGGGGGGCTATGGGAAACCGCGGTCAAATCTATGGAACATCATTTTTCTCGCAAGGCTTCAGACGTATCGCTAACGTTTGAAAAAGTGTCTACTTTACTTGCGCAGATCGGAGCGATATTAAATTCCCGGCCGTTAACCGGTTAACCCCTATCCTCCGATCCTAATGATTGTTTCTTTCTTACATCTGGACATTTCTTGATCGGATACTCCCTTACATCATATCCTGAGACTAATCTGCAACATTTGCCAATCAATCACGCGTCTTGCTGGAAGCGAATTGAGCAAATACGTCAGCATTTTTGGAAAAGGTCGTCCAGGGACTATCTGCACCAATTTCAGCAACGTTCAAAACAGAAAAAGGATGAGGGTCCCACTCTGCAGTTTGGGCAATTAGTAATTGTTCGAGAAAACTTGCCTCCTCATTCATGGTTGCTTGGCCGTGTTGTCGCCCTGCATCCTGGAACCGACGACATCATCAGAACGGTCGCCGTCAAGACATCTCGAGGAGTCTTCAAAAGACGAGTTGTCAAACTGTGCATATTGCCAATTGAAACCTAAATTTTGTTTCCCTTATTGTTATGTTCTTTTTTTTGCATATTTCTGTGTATTAATTCTCGCTTTGGGTGTTTGTTTCACATATGTATGAACGGGATAGTTCTAAATATTATTTGTACCATTCTCTTTGATGCGTCTAGTCACATCAAGGCGCGCGGTATGTTTTGGCTGTGCGCCAGTTTTTAAATTTCACGCTCACCGTATTCTCGCTTCCTGCTAGAGCCATGCTTGGGGTCTACCCCCTCCGAAACAAGAAGAGCACGTGGTATCGAATAAAGAAATAATTAACAAAATCGTGTGTTGACTGAACGTTGCATACATCATTCACACCTCATCATACATCATCGACTCTATAGCACAAGAAACGAAATCGAAGAAAAAATACGTGCGAGTACCCTGCCACAAGAGCCGCATTTACACAATAAAAGATGTTAAAATTGTTATATTTTCATTTAGTGTTCATTAACCCTTCGTTGTCACACTTACCTGGAGAAACATGCTTGTCATACTGGATCTAATTGACCCACTGACTTTTATCAACAGTTTCATCGTAGTGGAATTATAGCCGTTTTCGTAATCTAAATCAACAAATAATACCTCTTACTGCTCAGTTCAGCTCCCTTCATTTTTAAATCGACTCAAGTATTTTATTTTTATTTTTATTACGTTAGTCTTTTATTAACTTTAAGTTGATGAGTTTAGCTTTGGAGCAGGGAGTTTCTTCACAACGCGATATTTAGCGATTGCACTAACATCATTTTGAATAAGCCACTCGAAACGTTTTCTGAGAGAATTTCTTAAAGAAAAGAAAAACAATAACTAAGGGACACTTGATCTAGGGAATTAACTCTCCCATAAGAATGTGTACCAAGTGTCCCCTACCGAGGTTGAAAAAAAAGGTATTTAAATTCAAGTGTTTTTCTGTGCAAAACTCTAAACTACATCTATAATCACTTGTAATGATGACTAAACGCCTAGAACAATTTTTCCAAATAACAGTATACTCGAAATTAGAGCTTACGAAAAAAATGTATCTGCAGAAGGCGAGTGCTGTAACCACACGAGTATGAGTGAGAAATGCACCATAAGTCAAGGCGAATTCGGCAACTTACGCGATGTAATTCGTTTTTTCTCACTTGTCACATACATTTTGTTTTGCAATGACTGTCTCGAAAGTGGGATTCGAGATTCAACAAAACCAATAACAATTATATTCAAATACGACTGTGATAAGTTGACGTTTCATATCATGAATTTCGCTACATTCAAGTTTGTTCAATCGGTCCAAAATTGTAGAAGAAAAAACTATCAACCGTGAAAGAAAAAAAAAACCATTTTTTCGTGAATCAATGCGGTAAAGTGAGCTATAAATAGATTTTTTCCGCAATAGCGTGAGAAAGTCTCCCATTCCCGTATTAGTGCGGAAAAGTAAGCATCGTTGAGAAATAAGCCACTTTCCGCACGCTAAACACCAATCGAAAATCGCACTTTCGGGGCAGGCATTGCAAAAAAAATGATCCATGTCGCGACATTCGTCCGAAGGTGATATTACTCGTGTTGTTACTCTTCTTCAAGACAGCTACAATCAGGGTCAAGTTGCGACTACTATGGGAGTGAGCCAATCTGTTATCAGTCGTGCTTATGCCCAATTTAATGAGGCCTGTGTAGCATTGTGAATATCGTAAAAATAACGTTTTTCGATCATTTTTTTCGGTATAAAACTTTTTTTTATATTAAAAAAATGCGAAAAATGCGAAATTTATGCGAAAAAAACGTTTTCAATGAAAAGAAATTGATAAAAAATGCAAAATTGACTATCTAATTGATTGTTAGCGAAAGTGTCAATTCCAATCACTCTGATCATCATGAAAGAAAAATCGCAACGTTCCGAATTCTTGAGGCTTTCGTTTGGATACTAAGAGGTTAGAAAAAAACCAAAAATATCCTGTCTATCCGTTATTTGTAAAGGAATCTCAAGTTCAGTAAAAATCCCTATAAAATCCAATTTTTGATTTTCTTTGGAATCATATTTCTTGCATCGAAAAAAATTGTTTATCAAATTCAATAATTACGCCTTATAGAGGATACGTTGAAGTTTTCAAAACCCTCCTTTAATTTCCTGTACGATCATTAATTCCCGAGTAATGAATTATCCAAGCCAAAACGATCATTTTTCATCGTACAAAGCTCATGAACCGTTCACATTGAAGAGGACGAATCAGACTAAAAGAGCTCCAAGATGAAATTGCTGAACATTTTTTATTCAAGCCCGTGGATCTTTCGAAAGACGAGCAAAGAGGATGATTTTTTCCGCTGATATCTTTAAGCTTACTCAGAAACGGTCAACGATAAAAATATTTGACCTCCAGATCTCAGAACTCAAGACTTCAAGCTTGAATTTGCTTTTTATTATTGCTTTATGCGCTTTTCCCGCCAAATTATAAGCTTTTGAAAATCACCTAAAAATTTCGATTTTTTTGTGTGCTTTCATTTTTTGACTTGTGTATGTATATTATGTTTTCTCAACGAGCCAAGCGAATTGCACTTACATTATCAACTGCCCCGATAGAACAATTTCGATACGTAGACAGAAACAAAATTGTTGTATTCTTCTAAATTTACGATCGCAGATGCGCAATTGTATTACGCGCCTCTTCCTCGAGATCAGTGTGTAGTACCCCCACTATGTGCTGATGTCGCCACAATCTTTACAGTTATTTTTTTTTTTTCGTTTCTGTTCCGTGTTTACTCCGATAGGCAATTCATTCTTCTTCTTTGTGCCGATCACGTCACACGTGTCATTCAAAAATTCTAACAGAAAATGGGAAAAAGGAAACGTAAGCATTCGTCGGAAGACGAAGATCGAGAAAGATTGAAAAAACGAGTAACATGGTTGGAACAACAAATTCTTAAACAAAGAGAGGAAAAACACGAAAACAAGCGCAGTAGTATTAAAGGCGAGAGAAGACGTATAGCCCGGCTTGTTTTCTTTTGTACAACTCGATATTGTACGAAGGGGATAATAATGGTTTTTTTTGGTCCAACCATAAACCATAAATGTGTCACAACGATGTTCCACAACGTATGTGTACATAACCCCGTACATTATGTCATGCAGATTCTGTCTCGCGATCGTCCAACGGTCGTAAGTGTAAGATCAGCAGGCCATGCAACATTTCACGTAGCGGTGCAACCGACTCGTGGAAAGAAGTAATTTAAAAAAAATGTTTTTAAACATATTTGATTTTTTCCGATTCAATAGCCAATCGGAAACACGATTCGAGACGGAGTCGATCGCGTAGTGAATCTCATAGAAGAGATCACGACGATTACGACTCACCCAGGTCGCATCGACGCCACTACCGCGAAGGTTATCGGAGTAATGATGGAAGTCACGACAATCCTGCAAATTGTCGAGACAAGGATCAAGGCGTAGTCGTTCCCTTCGACGAGAACGAAAGTTGGTCGTATAGAGATCATGCGAGTCGTTGCGACCGCGGTGGACACAGCTGGATTGAATCGTCTCTGGATCGCGCGAGAAACTCGAGGAGCGAATCACCAACCGAAAATTATGATTCGCAGGTACAAAGGCACTCGATATCTCCCACGATCGACCCACCGGAGGAATACGATAATAACTCCGGCGGCGAAGCTAACGTTGCACAGCCAGATACACAAGCGGCCGCGGATGCCCCAGCCATTACGACTTGCGCGATTGCTGTCAATGCAAAACCAGGTCCGGAAAAGGTGTCGGTAGAGACACAAGAGATCGAACTGCAAGCAGACGTTTTGGAAGTGTTCGGAGAACGTATCAGACCGGAGCGAGTGCTAGCACCGGCAGTGCACAGTCATCTCGCGACGCTTTGGTTTGAGATTGTCGAGAAGGGTCTTCCGGCAGAAGAACGGAGAGGATTTTTAAAACAGATTTCGTCTCCGCAAAACTGCGTTTTCATCGATCCTCCGAAATTGAATTTGGAGGTTAAGGCGGCCTTAGATAGTACAATCGTTAAAAGAGACGAAAGAATTGTTGAAAAACAAGAGAAGGTCGCTGCTTCGCTCGCCGGTGTGGGGAAAGTTATAGATCTGCTAGTAAAATCAAATCCTGCAGATAAGAAGCAATATTTAGAACCACTCAACGGCGTCGCGAAACTTCTGGCGAACCTACAGCACGACGAAACCTCGATTCGGAGGAGTTTAATCCTAAAAAATATCAAGGCACCGTTCAGAGATACTCTGAAGGATTTATCGTCAGGCGAGTTGCTATTTGGAAAGGAACTGAGCGAAAAAATTAAGGCTGCTAAAGTTCTGCAGCAATCATCGAAGGATTTAAAACAACCCTTCAACAACAAGCGGATCAAGGAAATAATTCAAAAAACTTGAGGGGCCCGCCTCAACAAAACCAGTATCGGATGAATACTGATTCGAGAGGGGGCCGGTACAGAGTCGCAACAATTACAGTCGCAACAACTGTTACAGTCGAGACAACAAGTCCGCTTTACGAGGAAGGAATTATTATCAGAAACAAGAGCATCCACCTCCAAAGAAGAACAATTAAATGTAGGTAAATTTGCCGGTCGTCTAGCTCGTTTTAAACGCAGTTGCCTTGAAGTGACCTCAGACGAAACCATCTTGAGCTGGATCACAGGCTATAAGATACCATTCACATCGGAGGTGTACCAACACACACTACCTGCCGAACCTCGGTGGTCGGATCAGGAAAGAGATCTAATGCGAGAGCAAATCGCAGCGTTATTAGGAAAGAGCGTGATACAAGGGTGTCAGCCTGAGGCCAGACAATTCATTTCAAAAAATTTTCTTGTACCGAAACCGGATGGTTCTCATCGTTTTATACTAAATTTAAAGCAGTTAAACGAGTTTATAACTACAGATCATTTTAAATTAGAAGATGGAAAAACGGCAAGGCAAATGATAACTCGCGGATGTTTTATGACATCTATTGACCTGAAGGAAGCATATTATCTAATCCCGATTGCAAAATCTGACCGTAAATTTTTACGTTTTATCTTCGAAGAAAAATTGTACCAATTTACGTACGTGCCCTTCGGGCTAAACAGAGCTCCATACACATTTACCAAACTGATGAAGCAGGCAGTCTTGCACCTCAGAGACCGCGGATTGTTGTCAGTAATATATTTGGATGATTTATTGATACTGGGCGATTCATATGAAGAGTGTTGAAGGAACACTCATATAACGAAAGAGTTATTCGAGAAATTAGATTTTATTGTCAATGTTAAAAAGAGTCAGATAATCCCCTTGAAGACATGTAAATTTCTCGGGTTTATTTACGATTCTGAAAGAATGAACATCAGGCTTCAAGAAGAAAAAGTGGCCAAGACTGCAGAAAAGATCAAAAAATTTTGTAAGATGAGCCATTGTACAATCCGGGAATGTGCAAGTTTTATATGAACATTAGGTTCGAGTTGCTCAGCAATCAAGTACGGCTGGGTCCACATGAAGAGCTTTTAGAGAGCAGAATTCTTGGCTCTAAGGGCAAATCACGGAAATTTCGAGGCGCGCATGGACGTTTTAGACGACTTGCAGCTAGATTTCGATTGGTGGAAAATTCACATCAACAAAGCAGTGCGTTCGATAATACCGTTTAGAGCAGCCCTCGAAATATCCTCCGACGCGTCGCCCTCGGGATGGGAGGCGTCCTGTGAAGGCAACCAAACGCACGGTCATTGGAGCCAAGAAGGACAAGTTCATCACATTAATTATTTAGAATTATTAGCGGCCTTGTTTGCCCTGAAATGCTTTGCAACGAATATAAAGAACTGTGATATATTATTGAGGATCGATAATACTACCGCGATCGCGTACATCAATAAGATGGGCGGCATTCAGTTTCCAGTGTTGAGTGGGCTAGCGAAAAAGATTTGGAAATGGTGTGAAAAAAGGAATATTCACATTTGCACATCGTACATTTCGTCTCGGGATAATTACGAAGCTGACTTCGAATCGAGACGACTTGAGCCAGAAACAAAATATGCCCTATCAAATTCGGCTCACCGCGAAATTCAAGATAGATAGGCGATATATTTCTTGGTTGAGAGACCCGGGCTCAATTGCGGTAGATGCATTCACGGTAGATTGGAGCCAATGGTTTTTTTTTATGCATTTCCGCCGTTCGCCGTAGTTTTACGCGTTTTAAGAAAACAAAGACGATTGTGCTAAAGGTATCGTGGTTGTACCGTACTGGCCAGCTCAAGTTTGGTTCCCCGTCTTCGCTGGCATGCTGGCCTGCGAAACGATTTATTTTCAGCCAAACGTCAACCTTTTGCACTCTCAATAGCACTATAAAGCAGAAAAAAGGGAAGCACTAAAAAGGAAAGACGTGCCGGAGGAAGCGCTTACTATTATGCTTTCCTCGTTGTCAGATTCATCGCTTAAACAATGTGACAGCTGTTTAAAAAGGTGGTGGTTATTTTGCCGTGGAGAGGTCATAGATCCTTACGGACGCAATATATTACAAATAATAAGATTTTTATCTATCCAGTTTGATAAGGGCGCATCTTATAGCACATTAAACTGCTGCCGATCGGCGATTGCGCTGCTGCGCGGGCCAGAATTATGAGAAGACGCCAGAGTACGCAGGCTTTTTAAAGGCATCGCGAATCTTAGACCGGCAAAACCCAAATACGAGTCTACGTGGAACCCGCGACTTGTGTTACATCATGTTGCACAATGGGGGCCTAACGAGAAAATCTCCTTAGAAAAACTTACTCTCAAGCTGGTCACATTGTTGGCGTTAGTCACAGCACAGCGTACGCAGACACTCGCGTCAATCGACATTCGGGATATAGAAAAATCAATGGGATTGATTTAAATTAAAATTCCGGCGCGCTTAAAGACTTCAAAAATAAATAAAGCGCAGCCAGTTTTGAACATCCCCTTTTATATCGAGAATGGATGCATCTGTTTAGCATCCGCGTTGGAAAAGTACTTAGATAAGACGAAAGATTTACGAGGAAATGAATATCGGCTTTTCATAGCCCGGAAAAAACCGCCCAAAGGAGTATCCACACAGACCTTGAGCAGATGGATAAAAAAGACCCTTATGAAAAGCGGAGTAGATACAAATGCATTCGATGCTTACAGTACTCGTCATGCGTCCACCTCGTCCGCAAAAAGGAGTGGGGTCAATAAGACGCTATAAGAAAAGCTGCAGGCTGGACAGAACGTTCAGGTACCTTCGCTAGGTTCTACGATCGTCGTGTTGAAACGAGTAAAGAAATATTTGCAAAAGCGGTTTTGGATAGAAGCATGTATAACATTGCATCTTATGCGTCATACTTATATGTTAAAATAAGAAAAAGAAATATATTAATAAATAAAATAATAAATATATTAAAATATCGAATTTCTGAGTAATTAAATATGTGCCGTAACGAACTTTAAATAACTACACACTGATCTCGAGGAAGAGGCGCGTAATACAATTATAGGATCAAACGAGCTTACCTGTAAGTGAAGTTCCATCTTAATTATATGAAGCGCCTTTTCCGAAAAGATCAGTCCCACCCAACAGATTCTCCCCTTTTCTAATTATATTGTACATATCTTAGAAACCCTGATGGTTACGGCAGCACTTTGAATAAATGAATTGCCTATCGGAGTAAACACGGAACAGCAACGAAAAAAAAAAAAAAAAGAAAAAAAAACTAAAGATTGTGGCGACATCGGCACATAGTGGGGACACTCCACACTGATCTTTTCGGAAGAGGCGCTTTATACAATTAAGATCGAACTTCACTTACAGGTAAGTTTGTTTGATCCTATAATAGAATGTTGGTCCAGGTGGCAATTTTGTTCGTTGATTAGAACTTTTAGTTCTTCCTAGGCGCGAAAAATGATTGAATTCATTCGTATATGCAACAATATTTTTTTCAGTGTATAAATATGAATACACATGTCAATAAAAAATTCTCCTTCTGTATATAAACTGTCCTATGGCGAAGAGTAATCAAGGGCGCAAGAAAAATGGACCGCCAAGGAAATACGAGAAATTTATGGAGAACTAAATCGCCTTTTGGACGATGGGGTAGTAGAAAAAAGAGAAAGTTATCCATCGTACGAGGATTATCCCTTGGCCAAATTTCGTCGTTCAAGAAAAGAGATTCTTAGTATTCCGTAGGAACGAAACACGTTTATAAGTTCGTTGTGTTGAATATTCGTGGACTCGTATCGAAAAATACATTTCATATATGGGCATGTACGTCGCTTTTTCGTGTGCCTATGCATACATGGAAAATGTGAAGGGAAAAAAGATACCGCGTTAAGAAGTACCCGGAAAGTACAGATCCTCCGTAAAATTCAAGTTTCATAGTTGGAATGCAATGACTTTATCTTCTCATATTTTTTTCGTCAGATTTAAGGTATTCGTCGAATTATTTTTGAAAGGTGGGGGGAGAAACCGAGTTCCTGTGCTAATACATTGCGCGGTGTCATCAGTGCCAACTTATTGTAGCAAAATATTAATGATGTACTTATACGTTAGTTTGAAGGAGTTGGGATTATCGGAAAACTCATTTTTAATGTTTGAAAATCCTATGAAAATAGAAATGAGCTTTGGCACCATCGCACGGTTATCTCGTAATTCGCGGCAGTTAGGTTGACTGCAGTGACCGTCACAGGTCATTGCTGTATTACGCGCGTTTAGTGCCGTCGACGTTTTTAGAGATTATGTCGGAGTAAAAAGAGGCAAAGAATGATTCAGAAAACAGTTGCACGCCGCGAGGTTTCCGATGGAAGACGATGCTTGTGTGCTTGTGCCCACAAGCATCGTACTATGTCCAGAAGCGAGAAGCTAAAAAAGAGAATACTTCGTAATAAATAAATGAGTAAGTTCCTTTTACTCGCTTTGACTTTAACATATTTGAAATTGACGCTTTAGGTCTTCGATTAGTTCTGCTATTCTCTTAGTTCTGACGTTGCCACATTTCTCATAATTAGGTATATTGGGTCTATGTACAATTCCGTAGCGAAAATCGAGTAAATTTTTAACGGAAACGATTTATCAAAACAAGGTATTTTAAATAAACTAAATATGTTCCATCCTGTTCAATGACTTACTGCCATCTCTCCACGAGCCTTATTACCCCTCTTTCATACAAGTCCTGTTTCGGTAAAAAAGTTATCCAAGGAGATTTTGAGGATGTCCAGGGAACTCAAGATTTGATTATTCGAATTGTTCTGTACCGCCCTGTACCGCCCGGATAGACCGAAGGTGCAGGGTCCGGACCATACGGTGGATGCACCAAAACATCTAACCCAAGCTGCAGTCACTTTTTCAGGGTCACCAGAGAAACGTGTGGTCTAGTGTTGCCCTGTTGAAATACAACGCCCTTCCTACTCGCCTTAATTTAGCCAACTGTGAGCAGTACTTGGTCAAAACAATCGTTTCGTTGGGTGGCAGCAGTTCATAATAAATGATCCCTTTCCAACCCCACACCCCTTTCCACCCCTTTCCAACCCCCACAGAGCATGACCTTCTTCGGGTGTAACCCCCCCTCCCCCCGCTTTTGGGACCATCTGAGCAGCCGCCCCGCGCTTCGACCATGATATTTTTCGACTGACATTGTTGTAGACAATCCACTTTTCATCGTCGATAATAATTCACTTTAAGGCCGGAGCCTGAATTAGAAGGTCCGGAAAAACGTTTTCTTTATTGCTTAAATAGATAGATAAACTATCCAAGAATACATTGACAAAATTACAGAGGCCAATTGTAAATATTTTCGAAGATACAAGGCGTGCTCCACTCCTCGATCGTCTAAACCGAATTTTTTTAAGTGGAGACAAGTTTTAGAGAGCTTTTACTTAAGATATGACGCTTCATATGTTTGACGCACGTGCGAGCAGAGAAACAACTGCAAAAGATATCCGTCGGAATTTCGCTACGGACTCATACATAGACCCAATACATGCATACATTCTTATTAATTAGATAGATCGGTAGACTGCCCTTTTTCGGTAATAGTGTTCTGTACGCTGTCCTGCACACAATATTCGTTTCTTGGGTCACTTTTTATATACGCGGAAGCTGTACGCGATGAACTAAAATAGTAACGATGTTGCATCATACAACCGATGCGAACAAGTGGAGATCGGCGTGAAATAAAAAATGTAATATGTAATAAACGAGTGTAGCGGAAAGCATCATTCTCTTTTTAGCAGTATATTCAGAAAATATACTAGTTAAATATTCATCAATATCTATTCACCCCAAGATATTTAAGCATCAACGTTAAACTACAAAAATCACCCAAACCTTTGAGGATATTTATTTGTAAATACACAATCTAAATCTGCGGATAAACAATTTTATATAATAATGCAAGCCAGGAAATATAATCATACGTCGGCTGTGAACATTCAAAGTCGTTTGGTCCGGCTGATTTTAAGAAACCGTTCAGAACGTAAAATCGATAACTTGACTGGTTGTGTCATATGCCACTTTCCCTTGGGCGCTTTATTTGATAAAACACATAACTTTATTAATCCGGAAGTCCTGAATATGTCAAATTCGAAAGAGTTTGAAGGCCGATAGAAGTGATCGGATTAAAAGATTGAGATGTGTCTACGAAATGGCGGAAAAGTAGGTAC
>CAXFZQ010000003.1:0-10395 GCA_964007375.1 Ophion obscuratus | reverse complement strand
TCTCTCTCTCTCTCTCTCTCTCTCTCTCTCTCTCTCTCGTTTCGAAATGACCAAAGCTCGCTATTATATACTCGGTGCTTTGACGACAGTCGACTCGACAAGCCCTCGAGAACCTTGCCGAGGACGAGCGGTAAATACAAGAGTGGCCTGCTTCACTTCCTTCCAACTGACCCACGTATATCGCCGCCTCTCGTTCGTCCAGGAGCTAGTCATCTATACAGCCACCCTTCGCTGACCACCAAACACACGATCAAGTTGGATGGACGGCTATTTCCCGTTCCCTTAGCCTCTGGAGCCCCCTCCCCCCGCCACTCGACAGCCCTCCAGCTTTGGGAGCCAATTCGGCTTCATCCTCTTTAGGTACGTTTTTCACCTTGGACCTGAGGCTTGCAGGCTAGTTAATTTTTTTTTTTATTACATGCTGGGAAACGGTTTTTGTTTAGGCTGAACTCATTTTTCACTTTCGATTTTTAATTGGGAATTTTTTTATGTTTAATTTTTGAACGTGGTTTGAATTTTTTTAAATAGTGATCGTAAATTTAGTTGCTATTTGAAACATTTTAATTTTCTATTTTGATTGGAAAAGCTTGATTTTGTCATTTTGATTTTAGAAATTTTTATTTAAAAAAATGTAATTTTGAATTTGAATAAAATAACGTATTTGTCAATTTTTATTTTGTAGATTTTAATTTTCAATTTCTATTAAAAAAACATTTTAATTTAAAGGGTGAATTCCGAAAGTGCATCTTCCACATTTTAAATAGGTCGTCTACACCGTTGCTATAACATTTACGATTGAAAAAAAACACTATTTAAAATCGGGGGATGTTTACGCTCATCGCTGAATGGCAGTTTTTATGCGCGAAATGGTGTGAAAAAAATGTTTAAAATGTTATGGAAAAGTGTTAAAATACTCAGTACGTCATGAAAATTTTGTTATCGGTGTTATAATGTCAAATGCCCCACGTTGAAAAGTGTTTTTTTCGATAGTAAATTTTATAGAAACTGCGTAGACGAACAATTTGAAATTTGGAGGGTGCATTCAGTGTATGACAAAGAACTTACTGTATAAATTTAAATCAAATGGTAACATTTCGTCAATTATCGCGAAACTCGTTAATCTAAAAATTTTAATTTTTAGTTTTAATTTGAAAAAATGTCTTTTAAAATTCACTTATAAAAATTCCAATTTTAAGTGCAATTGTTATATTTTTCAACACTGATAAAAAAGTCTTAGTTTTAACTAGGATCTATTTAATTCAAACAATTTATTTCGTTGCCGCGGCGCCTACTACGATTCCATTTATCATTTTATTTCTTAAAATCTGAATGGGCCCTTTTAATCTATACGACGAAATATTTTTTCGACCACATAATACCAAATACCAAAATCATCATGAGCACGTACATTTATTATTACCCAAATCGGTTAAACAAATCTCGATTCAAACAAATAACAACATTTGGAATAAATCTCCCGAATCGTAGAATCAAATCCGACAACATTGATTTTACGAAAATTTGAGTTAATTCATGTAAAAGATCTACAGATATTACACAAAGTGCAACTATTTCATGGCATTGAAAATATAATTGTACTTTTTAGGTAACAAAAAGAAGGTACACGTAAATAATATGAGTTTGTTAGAATTATTTTTCAAAAAATATCGATACTACGAGGTATATGATTGGGTTTGTTTGGGTTTGTTTGCGTTTGTTGCGGTTTGTTTGTAGAATAATTCTTATATAATTCGTGTAATATATTTGTTATATAAGTAGTAATATAATTTTTTAAATAACGAGATTAGAATTGGATGGGGAAAGGGCATTTTTCAACCAATCACATGCAGTCGCGGCTCCCCCCACTCTACTACAACGGAGTGGGGGTAGCGTTAGTATCGTGTGACATCCAGCTAACTCGGACCCCTATACCCGGCCTACCTCAACGAACATATACAGTTTTAAGGGGTTAGGCCACAGTAACGGGTATAAAATCATGTGCGGATTCAACAATTTTTTTGTATGAAAAAGTGATTCACTCATAAAATTAATTACACATCTATTTAGTATGAATATCAAACTGTTAGAATTTTTTTTCTTCGATGTACAAAATGGCTGGCCACTCGAAACTTCTCGAAACAGTTTTTTTCCAATTGGCGTGACAAATAACTTCAACAATTTTCACTCGATGTACTTCAAATTTAAAAGTTATGCTCCTAATTGCATTTCGCAGAGAAGTACGTACGAAATTTCTGGTTAATCGAAAACTTGTCATTTTATCAGCAGTTTATGAGCAGTTACAACGACATTTTTCACTGAAAATTCGCCTTCAAACACCTACAAATTTTGAATAAAACAATATTTTTGAAATTCCTTTTGTTTTTCGTTCTCGGTCAAAAATGGTAGATTGTAAATGTCACTCCGCGGAGTGCCTAAAAAAAGATAACAAAAGAACATTGTTCTGTGCCTCAAAAGTGCCTAAAAAAAGATAACAAAAGAACATTGTTCAAAAAGAACATCGAACAAAAAAAAAATATTTTCTAACAGCTTGAAATTCACACTAAATTGATGTGTAATTAATGTTATCACCGAATCACTTTTTCATACGAAAAAAAAAAAAAAATTCGCACATAATTTTAAACTCGTTACCTAACCCTTTAAAAGCATTTTCCATGCTTAAAATGGACCACCCAAACGCATTCGGGTGATATCAATAAATCCCACATTGTCGGAGTTCCACTGTTCTCTTCGTCTTGCCGTGACTTGCTCCATGCTGTCAGACCTATCCGAGGTCTCCGTACATCGATGATTACAGTTACCCAGACGCTGCACCGATGCAGCTCGGTGCATACGTGCGTTCTCATAATCGCGAACTCTCAACGTCCATCTCCCCCTCCCCCCCGTCTATTCTCGACTATCGGCAAACAAGTCCAGCCATCACAGCACGAACCAGGTGACGTCGTTACAGTAGCACGAGTTGCTCCTGGGGCGACGACCGTCTCGCCATCAGCCATTGGCAGCATCAGCCTTATGCGCAAGTAGCCTGGCTCGGAACTTTGCGCTCCCCTCGTGCATCCAAACGCCTTCAGAGTTCGCATCGTCTCTGATGTGAGAGATTGCAAGACGCAGGGGGAGGGGGGAGGGGGGAGCTGTACTATATTAAAATTCTTACTCCGGATCGTTAACTTTTCTGTGGCGTTCGTATTATTCCGTTTGCTCGTACGAAAACAGAGAGGAACATTCATCGCCTCGTGTTCTCCCTGTTCGCGTTCTCTTTTTCATCCTTTTATCCACAGCGCACTTGCTCCCGAGCTCGGAGATTGCAATAATTTTCGAGGCTCGTCTCGGCATCGTCGATCAATGGTCTTCTCATTGGACTATCATCACGGATGTCCCCGAAGCCCCGGATCGAGAAAATACCTATACCCCCGCGATTCCATTGTGTGATCCGGTTGGTTCGCGAGATTAGTTAATCAAATACGAACCCGCGGGGCCCGTGTGTACAAAGTTTGGAATTTGATCGAGTTTGTCGTGCGCATTGGACGAGCCGATCTGATCCAATTTCGATTTTGACAAGTACCGCAGAGTGAGAGAGAGAGAGAGAGAGAGAGAGAAGGGGGTGAAAGAGTGAGTGAGTTGGATGGAGGTGCAAACTAGCCTGCCTCGTGTTATGTCGTATACGTATGCACGTGACATACATTTGTTTTGTTGCTGGCTCTGGCCTTGTATATAGATTTGTGATCGTCGAATAAATGCTCATATACACGTATATGTGTATATATGTGTATATATATATATATATATATATATATATATATATACAGACATACATACATACATACATACATACATACATACATATATACATATATATATATATATATATATATATATATATATATATATATATATATATATATATATATATACACATGTGTGTGTGGTGTGCGTGTGTGTGTGACGGGCGGTAGAGCCGGGGGGGGGGGGGTGTATGATGATCAACCGCACGAGATATGATTCCGTGTAATACGTTGTCCGCGGAACTGATGAAATTCGGATCGTCGAATCGTGTTAACCGTAGACTTGGACAAATGCGATTTTCCCATTCACGGCGAATTCATCCCCGTGCGCATATATGGGGAATAGGAAATCTGCAGGCTCGTAGTTTTTGGTGTGCATTTAGTGGTGGAGTTTAAAAATAAAATATTGTGTATATAGTGATACACGTTACGTACATGGTAATAATAATAATTATAGTACAATTAAATATGAATCATTATTTATTTATATAATACTACGATATATAAATATAATAATATAGGTATATAATAACAGGAGCGAATAAATTGGAAAAATAATAATAAAAAATGGGCAAAAACACGTTATATATCAATGAAAATGGAATAATGATAATTATAAAAATGATAAGTAAGTAGTATCACGTAAGATTATTTCTAATTTAATTGTATAATAATATTATATAAATGTAATAACGGCAATAGTGATAATACTGACAATATTGTAACAGCAAATAAATCATGAAAATAATAATGGAAGTTGAGTTAGTAAAAACAAATCGAAAAAGGGTCGATATCAAGCGAATATTGGGCTGACAAACAAATGCATTTAGTAAATTGTATTTATTTGCTCGCTATAAAAACTGACTGTACTTATTTGCCAACCTAATGGTAATAAATTATAAGTATGTGTGAATGTATATATGTCTTTTTAAAATCCGACATCTATTATTTGTTAAATGCTCACTCAATTATTAATGATAACGGGGGAAGAACGACGATCGAAGAAATGCTCCAAAGAGGAGGCGAGACGAGTGCTAAATCGGAACCCAACAAAACGAGGAGTGGAAGTTATATATGCACTGGTGGACGTAGGAGAGAGAATCATATGGAGATCGATTGTAAACGAGGATAGAGGTGAAATGGGAAGGATAATAGGGGTACGAAAAGGAAAGATGACCAAGAAATCCAACAGGATACAAAAGCAGGAAGAATAGCATGGAGACAGTAAAGTATTGGATTTAAATATATAGACTTTTAAATATATAGAAATACATAGAATTTAAATATATAGAGAGATTAAATATGGATTTGAATATATCAGGAGAAACAAAAGAAACTTGGGTGAGATTGGATGTGGAAATGTGGTGAAAAAAGGAAATAAGGGGTATAATGAAAACAAGTGCAGAATTTGTGGAAAAAAAGTAGAAAACCTAGTGCAATTATGTGCAGAAAAGCTAAGGAGAAAATAAAAAATGTAATAGTAGAAAACCTGGACAAATGGATAGGGGATAAAGAGGGAGAAAAAATCAACAGAAAAATATAGATTGTGCCCAAAAAGGACCCTGTGGCTGAACTGTGTGTATTTATTAAGCACTTCGAGAAAATAATTGGAAAAATTGTAAATGAGGAAACGAACGTGAGAGAAAACGAAAAGCGACAGTAGAGTATAAGTTCAGAAATATGAACATATTTTAAGGGGTGACATATATGTAGGGGGGGGGGGATCTTCTGTATAAACACCCTAAAGGGGTATACCTGAAATGTACTCAATTATTTAAATATACCTGAAATGTACTCAATTATTTAAATATTAACTATAAAGTCAATATTTATTACAAATATTTATTACAAATATTGAATTAAATACAAATTAAAAAATAGCTATGAACTCAATATTTATTTTAAATGTTCATTATATAATATTGAGATAAATAAAAGTTGAACATTAACTGTAAACGCAATGTTTACTATATAATATTGAGTGAATATGAACGAATTTTTGAATAATGATAAATATTAGGTAAAAGAGGGGCCAGGTTGAAATTCCGAACTTTTAATGATCAGAACGCTCGAAACTCCGAAAGAATTTTGCACGAAAAACCAAAACTCCGAAAATCTGAACACCGTCAAAATAATTCGATTATGCGACTTTTAAAAGTTTCAAAATTTTCAAAAAATCGACGAATTATTTCAAGAACTTTTTTTTTTATCAAGAAGTGATTTTACGTCGATTTTAAAATTTGTCTAGACAATGTTATACGTTCTACATCATTTACAGTCAACTGTGTAGACTTTCGCTGGCATAATTTTGACGAACCTTGTAATTTAGAAACATTAAAATTAGGAATTTTAACTTCGGAATTTCAACCCGGCCCTCATGTCAAGATCATGCCAGCGAAAGTCTACACAGTTGACTGTAAATGATGTAGATGATATAACATTGTCTAGACAATTTTCAAAATTGACGCAAAATCACTTCTTAATTAAAAAAAAAAAAATCTTGAAATAATTCCTCGATTTATTGAAAATTTGGAAACTTCAAAAACTCCCATAGTCGAATTATTTTGAAGGTGTTAAGATTTTCGGAGTTTTGGTCTTTCGTGTAAAATTCTTTCGGAGTTTTGAGCGTTCCGACCATTCAAAGTTCGGAATTTCAACCGGGCCCTACCTTGAATTTCGGAACGTTAAAATTCGGAATTTTGAATTTGGAAAAAATGGTTTTTCTTTTGCGACCCGTGTCACAGATTGCCAATAATATTGCAATTTTTTCGACAATCGAAAGCGAAAAATGAACAAGGTGTCGGGCTGTTCCGAACGGCGGCCTCGGAAGGCCTGAACGACACGAACGACACGAACGCGGCTACGTCAAATGTTCGCGTTACGTTTGGCAGCGCGTGTAGGAGGAAGGGAAAAAGGGGAATGAAAATGTTTTCGTCTGGTGACGACGTGCCTTGATAAAGAAGTTTTTCCGCACGACTCCTCCGGGGGTATCCAAGCGCCCGCGTGCACTTCGTGCTTTGTCGTTTCTTTTTGTTTTCACGCAGCTTCGGATTTGCGTTTTTTCCAGAGCCTTGTCGCGCAGAAATCGTACTTGGCGTTTTGACAGAAACAATTCGTGTATACGCGTGGATACACGTTACTCACCGTTCAATGATTGCATAGGGTGTCTCAAAATAACCCGACATTTTGTTAAATTTTGAAAATTTCGAAAATTGCAAGTGGCAGAAAAAAATTGATTTTCAACAAACAAAAAAACAACTTTAATCGTTTGTTGCTGACAAATGGATAAATATTTCCAAAATGATCCGATCAGACGATTGAAAATGTTACAAAGTATGGTCTGTCCGAATTTGACGTGAAAAGGAAGAGTAGGTTTGAGATACGACTTGGACCGTTTCATAAAACATAGTTTCGAGAAAAACGCAAAAAAGGGTAAATCCGATCGGTCACAAATATCGTCATAACTCGGTCAATTTTTGGAACTTTTACACAATTTTTTTTTTCAAATTAAAGTTAAGATCCTAGGCTATAAATCTAACGACGATAAAGTTTCCATCGTTGGAATGGAACAAAATATTTATTTTCTGAATTTCCCAAATTTCCTTTGGCAGATTGAAGCTATAGAAATCACGCGAATATTCTTTAGGATCCTTATTCAGTGACCTACAACCTAAATGTATAAAATAATTCGAAACATCGAAAAGAATTTTCGGTGCACACCAACGATGCTAACTTCAACGCATTCCCGTGCATACATTTTGGCAGGGATACAGCTGGATTCTGACTTGTATCCCGGGCTCCCAGTTGGGATCTAGTCCGATATCGGATCAGATTCGAAGACTAAAGGTATGATCCGTAAACTGGATTCCATTAGGGATCCAGAACCGGATCCGTTAAGGAGTAAGGCCACTGTAACGGCCCAAAAAAAAAGGTTTTTTCACTAATTTTTTGCTCCCGAAATTGAAGGTATTTGAAAAAAAACTTTCAATGGTGTTATCGGGCATACATTAAACTTTATTATAAAATTTTTTTACAGTAAAAAAAAAACAAAATGGCGGTTCCACAGCTATCTTCCCGGGACATGTTTTGCTTCCAGGGCTCCGCGGTACGCAGCACCACTGGTGCACTTTTGAATCTAGAACAAAAAAAAAAACCATTAATCTAGAGGGCTATAGCTAGAGAATGTCGATCGGATTTTAAAAAGTATCAATTTTTGTGGATTTGGCGTGCGTTTTTTGTTAGTAAAAAATCAATAAATAAAGTTCTTGAAAATTCCGATCGACATTCTCAAGATAATGTAAATGTTCACATCTGGTTAAAATTTCAAGTAAAAAAAATGAAAATTGTTCGAGTTATGCTGCGTGCCATTTTGAAAAACCATGTTTCGAGAAAAACGCGTTTAAAGTTTTGCGAATAGTTTTTTATTGGAAAAAATTTAAAAAACAAGTTAAAAGGATTTAAACTATTTTTAAAGTAGAGGGTTTAAACTATTTTTTAAGCCAATAAAAAAAAATCGATTTTTCAAAAAATTTACAGTGGCCTTACCCCTTAATGACTCTACATAGATTCCCCATTGAATCGTTGAGGAATCTAGGAAGGATCACGGGTGAATACAGGCTGAAATAAAATGTCAAAAATGGAATTATGACATGTCAAATTTATTATAAAAATAAATAACATTTATAAAGTTTTGGTGCATTAAACTATCAATAAAAAAAAATTTGTCCAAAGATTCAAATGGCAGATCGCGCTCATCGCGAGATTTTGATGTGAATTAAAAAAAAATTCACATCAAAATCTGTGAATGTATTGTCAAGAAATTATAAATACAAAAAAATTCACAAAATTAGTGTATTGACCATGTATTGACAAGAAATTATAAATACAAAAAAATTCACAAAATTAGTTGTGAATTTTTTCGTATTTAAGACAAATTAAAATCAAATTCAAAATGATTAGATAAAAATTTGCGCCAAAAGTGAGTTCGTACGTATTTTGAGAGAAAACATTGCCTCGAGGCAAAGAAATTTTTGCACATAACTTTTTGTGCGAACATTTCTTTGCCTCAACACAATGTTTTCTCTCAAAATACGTTTACACTTGTGGTGTAAATTTTAATATAATTGTCGTGAATTCGATTTTTATTTTCTTCAACTTGAGGAAATTCACAACTCATTTTGTGATTTTTTTCATATTTATAATGTAATATTTGAAACTCACAACTTTTTTTGCAAAAATTTCTTTGCCTCGACGAAATGTTTTCTCTCGAAATACGTAAGAAGTCACGGTTGGTGTAAATTTTAATCTAATCATTGTGAATTTGATTTTAATTTGTCTTAAATACATGTTTATACCCACCGTCATGTCGGTGGGTATAAACAGAGACTTATTCCCCAAAACCGGTATCCCGGTTAGAATCCAACTTGCATCAGTATCGGCATATGTACGACGACGATGGCATCATTTTGAAAATTTTGGCGTACCGTGTATTTTCTGTATTACTGTGGAATTCCTATCTATAGATAGGAATTTTAGAGATAGGAATCTATAGACAGAAATTCCTATCTATAGATAGGAATTCCACAGTAATACAGAAAATACACGGTACGCCAAAATTTTCAAAACGATGCCATCGTCGTCGTACGTATGCCGATACTGATGCATGTTGGATTCTAACCGGGATACCGGTTTTGGGGAATCCATGACAAATCCTGATCGGGATTTGATCGGACATAGGGTATCCAGGTCAAACTTTTGCACGGGTTGGTGGCGCTTTAAAGCTGCGCAATAAAAAACGTAGTAAAAAATTGCAAGCTAACGCACACCCTTAATCCAATGAATGAGTAATGAAAATATGAAAAAAGTAATGAAAGTATGAAAAAAGTAATGAAAATATGAAAAAAGTAATGAAAATATGGGGCGGGTTTGAAATTCCGAACTTTGAATGGTCAGAACGCTCGAAACTCCGAAAGAATAGTACGCTGAAAGATCGAAACTCCGAAAGAGTTTTACACGAAAGAACAAAACTCCGGAAATCTTAACACCGTCAAAATAATTCGGGTATGGAAGTTGTAAAAGTTTCAAAATTTTCAATAAATCGACGAATTATTTCAAGAATTTTTTTTTATCAATAAGTAATATTGCGTCAATTTTGAAATATGTCTAGACAATGTTATACGCTCTACATCATTTGCAGTCAACTGTGTAGACTTTCGGTGACATAATCTTGACGAACCTTGTAATTTCGGAACATTAAAATTAGGAATTTTAAACCGTCAGGGCATTCAAAGTTCGGAATTTCAACCCGTCCCTCATGTCAGGATCATGCCAGCGAAAGTCTACACAGTTGACTGTAAATGATGTGGAGCGTATAATATTGCGTAGACAAATGTCAAAATTGACGCAAAATCAGTTCTTGATTAAAAAAAGTTCATGAAATAATTCGTCGATTTATTGAAAATTTTAAATCTTTCAAAACTTCCATAGCCGAAGTATTTTGACGGTGTTAAGATTTTCGGAGTTTTGGTCTTTCGTGTAAACTTCTTTCGAAGTGTTGATCTTTCGGGGTACTATTCTTTCGGAGTTTCAAGCGTTC
>CAXFZQ010000002.1:0-25354 GCA_964007375.1 Ophion obscuratus | reverse complement strand
GAGTTCTATGTATTTTTTTATTGATAGCTCAGTTATGACTAACGGTTTTTTCTTCGATGGGGGGCAACGTCTTAAAATGTTCTCTAGTGTACCGTTGTAAATATTTGTCTGATGAGGAAAAGTTGTAAAGATATTCAACAGAACTCTTGCGGGGGCAACCAGAACTCCGAAATGAAATTCATTTTTCCGAAAAAAAAATTTGGTTTCACACAAAGCATTTCATCGCGTCATCAATCTACTGCTGAATCAAAGGAAAAAAAATCAGTCCCGGTTACCTCTCACATAGTTCTGCATTTCTATGCAGTTTATATTGATAGTTCTGGTGACAGTACCGATTTTTTTCGTTAGGGCAGGGGGGTAACTTTACAAAATTTACTCGAGTGTACCGGTGTAAATATTTGTCTGATGAGGAAAAGTTGGAAAGATACTTAACAGAACTCTTGCGGCGGCAACCAGAAGTCCGAAAAAAAATCCATTTTTCCGAGAAAAAAAATTTGGTTTCATCTAAAGCATTCCATCGCGCCATCAATCTACTGCTCAGTCGAAGGAAAAAAATCCGTTCTGGTTGCCTCTCACGTAGTTCTGGAGTTCTATGTATTGTTTATTGATAGCTCAGTTATGACTAACGGTTTTTTTTCGATGGGGGGCAACTTCTCAAAATTTACTCGATTGTACCGTTGTAAATATTTGTCTGATGAGGAAAAGTTGTAAAGATATTCAACAGAACTCTTGCGGGGGCAACCAGAACTCCTAAATAAAATTCATTTTTCCGAAAAAAAAATTTGCTTTCACTCGAAACATTTCATCTCGTCATGAATCTACTGCTCAATCAAAGGAAAAAAAATCAGTTCTGGTTACCTCTCACATAGTTCTGGATTTCTATGTAGTTTATATTGATAGTTCTGGTATTAGTGCCGATTTTTTTGGTTAGGGGCTGGGGGGGGGGGGAGAACTTCACACATTTACTAGAGTGTACCGTTGTAAATATTTGTCTGATGAGGAAAAGTTGTAGAGATATTCAACAGAACTCTTGCGGGGGCAACCAGAACTCCGAAAAAAAATCCATATTTACGAGAAAAAACATTTGGTTGGTGGCGCCATCAATCTACTGCTCAGTCGAAGGAAAAAAATCCATTCTGGTTGCCTCTCACGTAGTTCTGGAGTTCTATGTATTTTTTATTGATAGCTCAGGAATGACTAACGGTTTCTTTTCGTTGGGGGGCAACATCTCAAAATTTACTCTAGTGTACCGTGGTAAATATTTGTCTGATGAGTAAAAGTTTTAAAGATTTTCAACAGAACTCTTGCGGGGGCAACCAGAACTCCGAAATAAAATTCATTTTTCCGAAAAAAAAAATTTTCTTTCACTCAAAGCATTTTATCGCGTCATCAATCTACTGCTCAATCGAAGGAAAAAAATCATTTCTGGTTACCTCTCACATCGTTCTGGACGTCTATGTAGTTTATATTGATAGTTCTGGTGTTAGTACCGATTTTTTTCGTTAGGGCAGGGGGGTAACTTTACAAAATTTACTCTAGTGTACCGGTGTAAATATTTGTCTGATGAGGAAAAGTTGGAAAGATACTTAACAGAACTCGTGCGGCGGCAACCAGAAGTCCGAAAAAAAATCCATTTTTCCGAGAAAAAAATTTGGTTTCATCTAAAGCATTCCATCGCGCCATCAATCTACTGCTCAGTCGAAGGAAAAAAATCCGTTCTGGTTGCCTCTCACGTAGTTCTGGAGTTCTATGTATTGTTTATTGATAGCTCAGTTATGACTAACGGTTTTTTTTTCGATGGGGGGCAACTTCTCAAAATTTACTCGATTGTACCGTTGTAAATATTTGTCTGATGAGGAAAAGTTGTAAAGATATTCAACAGAACTCTTGCGGGGGCAACGAGAACTCCTAAATAAAATTCATTTTTCCGAAAAAAAAATTTGCTTTCACTCGACACATTTCATCTCGTCATGAATCTACTGCTCAATCAAAGGAAAAAAAATCAGTTCTGGTTACCTCTCACATAGTTCTGGATTTCTATGTAGTTTATATTGATAGTTCTGGTATTAGTGCCGATTTTTTTGGTTAGGGGTTGGGGGGGGGGGGGGGGAGAACTTCACACATTTACTAGAGTGTACCGTTGTAAATATTTCTCTGATGAGGAAAAGTTCTAGAGATATTCAACAGAACTCTTGCGGGAGCAACCAGAACTCCGAAAAAAAATCCATATTTACGAGAAAAAACATTTGGTTGGTGGCGCCATCAATCTACTGCTCAGTCGAAGGAAAAAAATCCATTCTGGTTGCCTCTCACCTAGTTCTGGAGTTCTATGTATTTTTTATTGATAGCTCAGGAATGACAAACGGTTTTTTTTCGTTGGGGGGCAACATCTCAAAATTTACTCTAGTGTACCGTTGTAAATATTTGTCTGGTGAGTAAAAGTTGTAAAGATATTCAACAGAACTCTTGCGGGGGCAACCAGAAATCCGAAAAAAAATCCATTTTTCCGAGAAAAAAAATTTGGTTTCATCTAAAGCATTCCATCGCGCCATCAATCTACTGCTCAGTCGAAGGAAAAAAATCCGTTCTGGTTGCCGCTCACATAGTACTGGAGTTCTATGTATTGTTTATTGATAGCTCAGTTGTGACTAACGGTTTTTTTTTCGTTGTGGGGGCAACTTCACAAAATTTACTAGAGTGTACCGTTGTAAATATTTGTCTGATGAGGAAAAGTTGTAAAGATATTCAACAGAACTCTTGCGGGGGCAACCAGAACTCCGAAAAGAAAATCATTTTTCCGAAAAAGAAATTTTATTTCACTCAAAGCATTCCATCGCGTCATCAATCTACTGCCAATCGAAGGGGAAAAAATCAGTTCTGGTTACCTCTCACATAGTTTTGGATTTCTATCTAGTTTATATTGATAGTTCTGGTGTTAGTACCGATCTTTTTTTGTTAGTGGGGGCAACTCCACAAAATTTACTCGAATGTAACTTGAGAATATATTTAACAGAACTCTTGCGGAGGCAACTAGAATTCCAAAAAAAGCTCATTTTTCAAACAAAAAAAAAACATTTGGGCCTACTCAAAGCATTTTATCGCGCCATCAATCTACTGCTCAATCGAAGGAAAAAAATCAGTTCTGGTTACCTCTCACATAGTTCTGGATTTCCATGTAGTTTATATTGATAGTTCTGGCGTTAGTGCCGATTTTTTTCTTTGGGGGCGGGGAGGGGGGCAACTTTACAACATTTATTCGAGTGTGCCGGTGTAAATATTTGTCTGATGAGGAAAAGTTGTAATGGTACTTAACAGAACTCGTGCCGAGGCAACCAGAACGCCGAAAAAAATCCATATTTAGGAGAAAAAACATTTGGTTGGTGGCGCCATCAATCTACTGCTCAGTCGAAGGAAAAAAATCCATTCTGGTTGCCTCTCACGTAGTTCTGGAGTTCTATGTATTTTTTATTGATAGCTCAGGAATGACTAACGGTTTTTTTTTCGTTGGGGGGCAACATCTCAAATTTTACTCTAGTGTACCGTTGTAAATATTTGTCTGATGAGTAAAAGTTTTAAAGATTTTCAACAGAACTCTTGCGGGGGCAACCAGAACTCCGAAATAAAATTCATTTTTCCGAAAAAAAAAATTTGTTTTCACTCAAAGCATTTTATCGCGTCATCAATCTACTGCTCAATCGAAGGAAAAAAATCATTTCTGGTTACCTCTCACATCGTTCTGGACTTCTATGTAGTTTATATTGATAGTTCTGGTGTTAGTACCGATTTTTTTCGTTAGGGGCTGGGAGGGGGGAACTTCACAAAATTTACTTGAGTGTACCGGTGGACATATTTGTCTGATGAGGAAAAGTTGTAAAGATACGTAACAGAGCTCTTGCGGAGGCAACCAAAACTCCGAAAAAACTCCATTTTTCCGAGAAAAAAAAATTTGGTTTCATGTAAAGCATTCCATCGCGCCATCAATGTACTGCTCAGTCGAAGGAAAAAAATCCGTTCTGCTTGCCTGTCACGTAGTTCTGGAGTTCTATGTATTTTTTATTGATAGCTCAGTTATGACTAACGTTTTTTTTTCGTTGGGGGGCAACTTCTCAAAATTTTCTCTAGAGTACCGTTGTAAATATTTGTCTGATGTGGAAAAGTTGTAAAGATATTCAACAGAACTCTTGTGGGGGCAACCAGAACTCCGAAATAAAATTCATATTTCCGAAAAACAAAATTTGTTTTCACTCAAAGCATTTAATCGCGTCATCAATCTACTGCTCAATCGAAGGGAAAAAATCAGTTCTGGATACCTCTCACATAGTTCTAGATTTCTATGTAATTTATACTGACAGTTCTGGTGTTAGTACCGATTTTTTTGTTAGGGGGCGGAGGGGGGCGACTTTACAATATTTACTTCAGTGTACCGGTGTAAATATTTGTCTGATGACCAAAAGTTGTAAAGATACTTAACAGAACGCTTGCGGCGGCAACCACAACTCCGAAAAAAATCCATTTTTCCGAGAAAAAAAATCTGGTTTCATCTAAAGCATTCCATCGCGCCACCAATCTACTGCTCAGTCGAAGGAAAACAATCCGTCCTGGTTACCTCTCGCGTAGTTCTGGAGTTCTATGTATTTTTTATTGATAGCTCAGTTATGACTAACGGTTTTTTCTTCGTTGGGAGGCAACGTCTTAAAATTTTCTCTAGTGTACCGTTGTAAATATTTGTCTGATGAGGAAAAGTTGTAAAGATATTCAACAGAACTCTTGCGCGGGCAACCAGAACTCCGAAATGAAATTCATTTTTCCGAAAAAAAAATTTGGTTTCACACAAAGCATTTCATCGCGTCATCAATCTACTGCTGAATCAAAGGGAAAAAAATCAGTCCTGGTTACCTCTCACATAGTTCTGGATTTCTATGCAGTTTATATTGATAGTTCTGGTGACAGTACCGATTTTTTTCGTTAGGGCAGGGTGGTAACTTTACAAAATTTACTCGAGTGTACCGGTGTAAATATTTGTCTGATGAGGAAAAGTTGGAAAGATACTTAACAGAACTCTTGCGGCGGCAACCAGAAGTCCGAAAAAAAATCCATTTTTCCGAGAAAAAAAATTTGGTTTCATCTAAAGCATTCCATCGCGCCATCAATCTACTGCTCAGTCGAAGGAAAAAAATCCGTTCTGGTTGCCTCTCACGTAGTTCTGGAGTTCTATGTATTGTTTGTTGATAGCTCAGTTATGACTAACGGTTTTTTTTTCGATGGGGGGCAACTTCTCAAAATTTACTCGATTGTACCGTTGTAAATATTTGTCTGATGTGGAAAAGTTGTAAAGATATTCAACAGAACTCTTGCGGGGGCAACCAGAACTCCTAAATAAAATTCATTTTTCCGAAAAAAAAATTTGCTTTCACTCGAAACATTTCATCTCGTCATGAATCTACTGCTCAATCAATGGAAAAAAAATCAGTTCTGGTTACCTCTCACATAGTTCTGGATTTCTATGTAGTTTATATTGATAGTTCTGGTATTAGTGCCGATTTTTTTGGTTAGGGGCTGGGGGGGGGGGAGAACTTCACACATTTACTAGAGTGTACCGTAGTAAATATTTGTCTGATGAGGAAAAGTTGTAAAGATATTCAACAGAACTCTTGCGGGGGCAACCAGAACTCCGAAAAAAATCCATTTTTCCGAGAAAAAAAATTTGGTTTCATCTAAAGCATTCCATCGCGCCATCAATCTACTGCTCAGTCGAAGGAAAAAAATCCGTTCTGGTTGCCGCTCACATAGTTCTGGAGTTCTATGTATTGTTTATTGATAGCTCAGTTGTGACTAACGGTTTTTTTTTCGTTGTGGGGGCAACTTCACAAAATTTACTAGAGTGTACCGTTGTAAATATTTGTCTGATGAGGAAAAGTTGTAAAGATATTCAACAGAACTCTTGCGGGGGCAACCAGAACTCCGAAAAGAAAATCATTTTTCCGAAAAAGAAATTTGATTTCACTCAAAGCATTCCATCGCGTCATCAATCTACTGCCAATCGAAGGGGAAAAAATCAGTTCTGGTTACCTCTCACATAGTTTTGGATTTCTATCTAGTTTATATTGATAGTTCTGGTGTTAGTACCGATTTTTTTTTGTTAGTGGGGTCAACTCCACAAAATTTACTCGAATGTAACTTGAGAATATATTTAACAGAACTCTTGCGGAGGCAACTAGAATTCCAAAAAAAGCTCATTTTTCAAACAAAAAAACATTTGGGCCTACTCAAAGCATTTTATCGCGCCACCATCTACTGCTCAATCGAAGGAAAAAAATCAGTTCTGGTTACCTCTCACATAGTTCTGGATTTCCATGTAGTTTATATTGATAGTTCTGGCGTTAGTGCCGATTGTTTTCTTTGGGGGCGGGGAGGGGGGCAACTTTACAACATTTATTCGAGTGTGCCGGTGTAAATATTTGTCTGATGAGGAAAAGTTGTAATGGTACTTAACAGAACTCGTGCCGAGGCAACCAGAACTCCGAAAAAAAATCCATATTTACGAGAAAAAACATTTGGTTGGTGGCGCCATCAATCTACTGCTCAGTCGAAGGAAAAAAATCCATTCTGGTTGCCTCTCACGTAGTTCTGGAGTTCTATGTATTTTTTATTGATAGCTCAGGAATGACTAACGGTTTTTTTTCGTTGGGGGGCAACATCTCAAAATTTACTCTAGTGTACCGTTGTAAATATTTGTCTGATGAGTAAAAGTTTTAAAGATTTTCAACAGAACTCTTGCGGGGGCAACCAGAACTCCGAAATAAAATTCATTTTTCCGAAAAAAAAAATTTGTTTTCACTCAAAGCATTTTATCGCGTCATCAATCTACTGCTCAATCGAAGGAAAAAAATCATTTCTGGTTACCTCTCACATCGTTCTGGACTTCTATGTAGTTTATATTGATAGTTCTGGTGTTAGTACCGATTTTTTTCGTTAGGGGCTGGGAGGGGGGAACTTCACAAAATTTACTTGAGTGTACCGGTGGACATATTTGTCTGATGAGGAAAAGTTGTAAAGATACGTAACAGAGCTCTTGCGGAGGCAACCAAAACTCCGAAAAAACTCCATTTTTCCGAGAAAAAAAAATTTGGTTTCATGTAAAGCATTCCATCGCGCCATCAATGTACTGCTCAGTCGAAGGAAAAAAATCCGTTCTGCTTGCCTGTCACGTAGTTCTGGAGTTCTATGTATTTTTTATTGATAGCTCAGTTATGACTAACGTTTTTTTTTCGTTGGGGGGCAACTTCTCAAAATTTTCTCTAGAGTACCGTTGTAAATATTTGTCTGATGTGGAAAAGTTGTAAAGATATTCAACAGAACTCTTGTGGGGGCAACCAGAACTCCGAAATAAAATTCATATTTCCGAAAAACAAAATTTGTTTTCACTCAAAGCATTTAATCGCGTCATCAATCTACTGCTCAATCGAAGGGAAAAAATCAGTTCTGGATACCTCTCACATAGTTCTAGATTTCTATGTAATTTATACTGACAGTTCTGGTGTTAGTACCGATTTTTTTGTTAGGGGGCGGAGGGGGGCGACTTTACAATATTTACTTCAGTGTACCGGTGTAAATATTTGTCTGATGACCAAAAGTTGTAAAGATACTTAACAGAACGCTTGCGGCGGCAACCACAACTCCGAAAAAAATCCATTTTTCCGAGAAAAAAAATCTGGTTTCATCTAAAGCATTCCATCGCGCCACCAATCTACTGCTCAGTCGAAGGAAAACAATCCGTCCTGGTTACCTCTCGCGTAGTTCTGGAGTTCTATGTATTTTTTATTGATAGCTCAGTTATGACTAACGGTTTTTTCTTCGTTGGGAGGCAACGTCTTAAAATTTTCTCTAGTGTACCGTTGTAAATATTTGTCTGATGAGGAAAAGTTGTAAAGATATTCAACAGAACTCTTGCGGGGGCAACCAGAACTCCGAAATGAAATTCATTTTTCCGAAAAAAAAATTTGGTTTCACACAAAGCATTTCATCGCGTCATCAATCTACTGCTGAATCAAAGGGAAAAAAATCAGTCCTGGTTACCTCTCACATAGTTCTGGATTTCTATGCAGTTTATATTGATAGTTCTGAAGACAGTACCGATTTTTTTCGTTAGGGCAGGGTGGTAACTTTACAAAATTTACTCGAGTGTACCGGTGTAAATATTTGTCTGATGAGGAAAAGTTGGAAATATACTTAACAGAACTCTTGCGGCGGCAACCAGAAGTCCGAAAAAAAATCCATTTTTCCGAGAAAAAAAATTTGGTTTCATCTAAAGCATTCCATCGCGCCATCAATCTACTGCTCAGTCGAAGGAAAAAAATCCGTTCTGGTTGCCTCTCACGTAGTTCTGGAGTTCTATGTATTGTTTATTGATAGCTCAGTTATGACTAACGGTTTTTTTTTCGATGGGGGGCAACTTCTCAAAATTTACTCGATTGTACCGTTGTAAATATTTGTCTGATGAGGAAAAGTTGTAAAGATATTCAACAGAACTCTTGCGGGGGCAACCAGAACTCCTAAATAAAATTCATTTTTCCGAAAAAAAAATTTGCTTTCACTCGAAACATTTCATCTCGTCATGAATCTACTGCTCAATCAAAGGAAAAAAAAATCAGTTCTGGTTACCTCTCACATAGTTCTGGATTTCTATGTAGTTTATATTGATAGTTCTGGTATTAGTGCCGATTTTTTTGGTTAGGGGCTGGGGGGGGGGGGAGAACTTCACACATTTACTAGAGTGTACCGTTGTAAATATTTATCTGATGAGGAAAAGTTGTAGAGATATTCAACAGAACTCTTGCGGGGGCAACCAGAACTCCGAAAAAAAATCCATATTTACGAGAAAAAACATTTGGTTGGTGGCGCCATCAATCTACTGCTCAGTCGAAGGAAAAAAATCCATTCTGGTTGCCTCTCACGTAGTTCTGGAGTTCTATGTATTTTTTATTGATAGCTCAGGAATGACTAACGGTTTTTTTTTCGTTGGGGGGCAACATCTCAAAATTTACTCTAGTGTACCGTTGTAAATATTTATCTGATGAGTAAAAGTTTTAAAGATTTTCAACAGAACTCTTGCGGGGGCAACCAGAACTCCGAAATAAAATTCATTTTTCTGAAAAAAAAAATTTGTTTTCACTCAAAGCATTTTATCGCGTCATCAATCTACTGCTCAATCGAAGGAAAAAAATCATTTCTGGTTACCTCTCACATCGTTCTGGACTTCTATGTAGTTTATATTGATAGTTCTGGTGTTAGTACCGATTTTTTTCGTTAGGGGCTGGGAGGGGGGAACTTCACAAAATTTACTTGAGTGTACCGGTGGACATATTTGTCTGATGAGGAAAAGTTGTAAAGATACGTAACAGAGCTCTTGCGGAGGCAACCAAAACTCCGAAAAAACTCCATTTTTCCGAGAAAAAAAAATTTGGTTTCATGTAAAGCATTCCATCGCGCCATCAATGTACTGCTCAGTCGAAGGAAAAAAATCCGTTCTGCTTGCCTGTCACGTAGTTCTGGAGTTCTATGTATTTTTTATTGATAGCTCAGTTATGACTAACGTTTTTTTTTCGTTGGGGGGCAACTTCTCAAAATTTTCTCTAGAGTACCGTTGTAAATATTTGTCTGATGTGGAAAAGTTGTAAAGATATTCAACAGAACTCTTGTGGGGGCAACCAGAACTCCGAAATAAAATTCATATTTCCGAAAAACAAAATTTGTTTTCACTCAAAGCATTTAATCGCGTCATCAATCTACTGCTCAATCGAAGGGAAAAAATCAGTTCTGGATACCTCTCACATAGTTCTAGATTTCTATGTAATTTATACTGACAGTTCTGGTGTTAGTACCGATTTTTTTGTTAGGGGGCGGAGGGGGGCGACTTTACAATATTTACTTCAGTGTACCGGTGTAAATATTTGTCTGATGACCAAAAGTTGTAAAGATACTTAACAGAACTCTTGCGGCGGCAACCACAACTCCGAAAAAAATCCATTTTTCCGAGCAAAAAAATCTGGTTTCATCTAAAGCATTCCATCGCGCCACCAATCTACGGCTCAGTCGAAGGAAAACAATCCGTCCTGGTTGCCTCTCGCGTAGTTCTGGAGTTCTATGTATTTTTTATTGATAGCTCAGTTATGACTAACGGTTTTTTCTTCGATGGGGGGCAACGTCTTAAAATTTTCTCTAGTGTACCGTTGGAAATATTTGTCTGATGAGGAAAAGTTGTAAAGATATTCAACAGAACTCTTGCGGGGGCAACCAAAACTCCGAAATGAAATTCATTTTTCCGAAAAAAAAATTTGGTTTCACACAAAGCATTTCATCGCGTCATCAATCTACTGCTGAATCAAAGGATAAAAAATCAGTCCCGGTTACCTCTCACATAGTTCTGCATTTCTATGCAGTTTATATTGATAGTTCTGGTGACAGTACCGATTTTTTTCGTTAGGGCAGGGGGGTAACTTTACAAAATTTACTCGAGTGTACCGGTGTAAATATTTGTCTGATGAGGAAAAGTTGGAAAGATACTTAACAGAACTCTTGCGGCGGCAACCAGAAGTCCGAAAAAAAATCCATTTTTCCGAGAAAAAAAATTTGGTTTCAACTAAAGCATTCCATCGCGCCATCAATCTACTGCTCAGTCGAAGGAAAAAAATCCGTTCTGGTTGCCTCTCACGTAGTTCTGGAGTTCTATGTATTGTTTATTGATAGCTCAGTTATGACTAACGGTTTTTTTTCGATGGGGGGCAACTTCTCAAAATTTACTCGATTGTACCGTTGTAAATATTTGTCTGATGAGGAAAAGTTGTAAAGATATTCAACAGAACTCTTGCGGGGGCAACCAGAACTCCTAAATAAAATTCATTTTTCCGAAAAAAAAATTTGCTTTCACTCGAAACATTTCATCTCGTCATGAATCTACTGCTCAATCAAAGGAAAAAAAATCAGTTCTGGTTACCTCTCACATAGTTCTGGATTTCTATGTAGTTTATATTGATAGTTCTGGTATTAGTGCCGATTTTTTTGGTTAGGGGCTGGGGGGGGGAGAACTTCACACATTTACTAGAGTGTACCGTTGTAAATATTTGTCTGATGAGGAAAAGTTGTAGAGATATTCAACAGAACTCTTGCGGGGGCAACCAGAACTCCGAAAAAAAATCCATATTTACGAGAAAAAACATTTGGTTGGTGGCGCCATCAATCTACTGCTCAGTCGAAGGAAAAAAATCCATTCTGGTAGCCTCTCACGTAGTTCTGGAGTTCTATGTATTTTTTATTGATAGCTCAGGAATGACTAACGGTTTTTTTTCGTTGGGGGGCAACATCTCAAAATTTACTCTAGTGTACCGTGGTAAATATTTGTCTGATGAGTAAAAGTTTTAAAGATTTTCAACAGAACTCTTGCGGGGGCAACCAGAACTCCGAAATAAAATTCATTTTTCCGAAAAAAAAAATTTGTTTTCACTCAAAGCATTTTATCGCGTCATCAACCTACTGCTCAATCGAAGGAAAAAAATCATTTCTGGTTACCTCTCACATCGTTCTGGACGTCTATGTAGTTTATATTGATAGTTCTGGTGTTAGTACCGATTTTTTTCGTTAGGGCAGGGGGGTAACTTTACAAAATTTACTCTAGTGTACCGGTGTAAATATTTGTCTGATGAGGAAAAGTTGGAAAGATACTTAACAGAACTCGTGCGGCGGCAACCAGAAGTCCGAAAAAAAATCCATTTTTCCGAGAAAAAAATTTGGTTTCATCTAAAGCATTCCATCGCGCCATCAATCTACTGCTCAGTCGAAGGAAAAAAATCCGTTCTGGTTGCCTCTCACGTAGTTCTGGAGTTCTATGTATTGTTTATTGATAGCTCAGTTATGACTAACGGTTTTTTTTTCGATGGGGGGCAACTTCTCAAAATTTACTCGATTGTACCGTTGTAAATATTTGTCTGATGAGGAAAAGTTGTAAAGATATTCAACAGAACTCTTGCGGGGGCAACCAGAACTCCTAAATAAAATTGATTTTTCCGAAAAAAAAATTTACTTTCACTCGACACATTTCATTTCGTCATGAATCTACTGCTCAATCAAAGGAAAAAAAATCAGTTCTGGTTACCTCTCACATAGTTCTGGATTTCTATGTAGTTTATATTGATAGTTCTGGTATTAGTGCCGATTTTTTTGGTTAGGGATTGGGGGGGGGGGAGAACTTCACACATTTACTAGAGTGTACCGTTGTAAATATTTGTCTGATGAGGAAAAGTTCTAGAGATATTCAACAGAACTCTTGCGGGAGCAACCAGAACTCCGAAAAAAAATCCATATTTACGAGAAAAAACATTTGGTTGGTGGCGCCATCAATCTACTGCTCAGTCGAAGGAAAAAAATCCATTCTGGTTGCCTCTCACCTAGTTCTGGAGTTCTATGTATTTTTTATTGATAGCTCAGGAATGACAAACGGTTTTTTTTCGTTGGGGGGCAACATCTCAAAATTTACTCTAGTGTACCGTTGTAAATATTTGTCTGATGAGTAAAAGTTGTAAAGATATTCAACAGAACTCTTGCGGGGGCAACCAGAACTCCGAAAAAAAATCCATTTTTCCGAGAAAAAAAATTTGGTTTCATCTAAAGCATTCCATCGCGCCATCAATCTACTGCTCAGTCGAAGGAAAAAAATCCGTTCTGGTTGCCGCTCACATAGTACTGGAGTTCTATGTATTGTTTATTGATAGCTCAGTTGTGACTAACGGTTTTTTTTTCGTTGTGGGGGCAACTTCACAAAATTTACTAGAGTGTACCGTTGTAAATATTTGTCTGATGAGGAAAAGTTGTAAAGATATTCAACAGAACTCTTGCGGGGGCAACCAGAACTCCGAAAAGAAAATCATTTTTCCGAAAAAGAAATTTTATTTCACTCAAAGCATTCCATCGCGTCATCAATCTACTGCCAATCGAAGGGGAAAAAATCAGTTCTGGTTACCTCTCACATAGTTTTGGATTTCTATCTAGTTTATATTGATAGTTCTGGTGTTAGTACCGATCTTTTTTTGTTAGTGGGGTCAACTCCACAAAATTTACTCGAATGTAACTTGAGAATATATTTAACAGAACTCTTGCGGAGGCAACTAGAATTCCAAAAAAAGCTCATTTTTCAAACAAAAAAAAACATTTGGGCCTACTCAAAGCATTTTATCGCGCCATCAATCTACTGCTCAATCGAAGGAAAAAAATCAGTTCTGGTTACCTCTCACATAGTTCTGGATTTCCATGTAGTTTATATTGATAGTTCTGGCGTTAGTGCCGATTTTTTTCTTTGGGGGCGGGGAGGGGGGGCAACTTTACAACATTTATTCGAGTGTGCCGGTGTAAATATTTGTCTGATGAGGAAAAGTTGTAATGGTACTTAACAGAACTCGTGCCGAGGCAACCAGAACGCCGAAAAAAATCCATATTTACGAGAAAAAACATTTGGTTGGTGGCGCCATCAATCTACTGCTCAGTCGAAGGAAAAAAATCCATTCTGGTTGCCTCTCACGTAGTTCTGGAGTTCTATGTATTTTTTATTGATAGCTCAGGAATGACTAACGGTTTTTTTTTCGTTGGGGGGCAACATCTCAAATTTTACTCTAGTGTACCGTTGTAAATATTTGTCTGATGAGTAAAAGTTTTAAAGATTTTCAACAGAACTCTTGCGGGGGCAACCAGAACTCCGAAATAAAATTCATTTTTCCGAAAAAAAAAATTTGTTTTCACTCAAAGCATTTTATCGCGTCATCAATCTACTGCTCAATCGAAGGAAAAAAATCATTTCTGGTTACCTCTCACATCGTTCTGGACTTCTATGTAGTTTATATTGATAGTTCTGGTGTTAGTACCGATTTTTTTCGTTAGGGGCTGGGAGGGGGGAACTTCACAAAATTTACTTGAGTGTACCGGTGGACATATTTGTCTGATGAGGAAAAGTTGTAAAGATACGTAACAGAGCTCTTGCGGAGGCAACCAAAACTCCGAAAAAACTCCATTTTTCCGAGAAAAAAAAATTTGGTTTCATGTAAAGCATTCCATCGCGCCATCAATGTACTGCTCAGTCGAAGGAAAAAAATCCGTTCTGCTTGCCTGTCACGTAGTTCTGGAGTTCTATGTATTTTTTATTGATAGCTCAGTTATGACTAACGTTTTTTTTTCGTTGGGGGGCAACTTCTCAAAATTTTCTCTAGAGTACCGTTGTAAATATTTGTCTGATGTGGAAAAGTTGTAAAGATATTCAACAGAACTCTTGTGGGGGCAACCAGAACTCCGAAATAAAATTCATATTTCCGAAAAAAAAAATTTGTTTTCACTCAAAGCATTTAATCGCGTCATCAATCTACTGCTCAATCGAAGGGAAAAAATCAGTTCTGGATACCTCTCACATAGTTCTAGATTTCTATGTAATTTATACTGACAGTTCTGGTGCTAGTACCGATTTTTTTGTTAGGGGGCGGAGGGGGGCGACTTTACAATATTTACTTCAGTGTACCGGTGTAAATATTTGTCTGATGACCAAAAGTTGTAAAGATACTTAACAGAACTCTTGCGGCGGCAACCACAACTCCGAAAAAAATCCATTTTTCCGAGCAAAAAAATCTGGTTTCATCTAAAGCATTCCATCGCGCCACCAATCTACGGCTCAGTCGAAGGAAAACAATCCGTCCTGGTTGCCTCTCGCGTAGTTCTGGAGTTCTATGTATTTTTTTATTGATAGCTCAGTTATGACTAACGGTTTTTTCTTCGATGGGGGGCAACGTCTTAAAATGTTCTCTAGTGTACCGTTGTAAATATTTGTCTGATGAGGAAAAGTTGTAAAGATATTCAACAGAACTCTTGCGGGGGCAACCAGAACTCCGAAATGAAATTCATTTTTCCGAAAAAAAAATTTGGTTTCACACAAAGCATTTCATCGCGTCATCAATCTACTGCTGAATCAAAGGAAAAAAAATCAGTCCCGGTTACCTCTCACATAGTTCTGCATTTCTATGCAGTTTATATTGATAGTTCTGGTGACAGTACCGATTTTTTTCGTTAGGGCAGGGGGGTAACTTTACAAAATTTACTCGAGTGTACCGGTGTAAATATTTGTCTGATGAGGAAAAGTTGGAAAGATACTTAACAGAACTCTTGCGGCGGCAACCAGAAGTCCGAAAAAAAATCCATTTTTCCGAGAAAAAAAATTTGGTTTCATCTAAAGCATTCCATCGCGCCATCAATCTACTGCTCAGTCGAAGGAAAAAAATCCGTTCTGGTTGCCTCTCACGTAGTTCTGGAGTTCTATGTATTGTATATTGATAGCTCAGTTATGACTAACGGTTTTTTTTCGATGGGGGGCAACTTCTCAAAATTTACTCGATTGTACCGTTGTAAATATTTGTCTGATGAGGAAAAGTTGTAAAGATATTCAACAGAACTCTTGCGGGGGCAACCAGAACTCCTAAATAAAATTCATTTTTCCGAAAAAAAAATTTGCTTTCACTCGAAACATTTCATCTCGTCATGAATCTACTGCTCAATCAAAGGAAAAAAAATCAGTTCTGGTTACCTCTCACATAGTTCTGGATTTCTATGTAGTTTATATTGATAGTTCTGGTATTAGTGCCGATTTTTTTGGTTAGGGGCTGGGGGGGGGGGAGAACTTCACACATTTACTAGAGTGTACCGTTGTAAATATTTGTCTGATGAGGAAAAGTTGTAGAGATATTCAACAGAACTCTTGCGGGGGCAACCAGAACTCCGAAAAAAAATCCATATTTACGAGAAAAAACATTTGGTTGGTGGCGCCATCAATCTACTGCTCAGTCGAAGGAAAAAAATCCATTCTGGTTGCCTCTCACGTAGTTCTGGAGTTCTATGTATTTTTTATTGATAGCTCAGGAATGACTAACGGTTTTTTTTCGTTGGGGGGTAACATCTCAAAATTTACTCTAGTGTACCGTGGTAAATATTTGTCTGATGAGTAAAAGTTTTAAAGATTTTAAACAGAACTCTTGCGGGTGCAACCAGAACTCCGAAATAAAATTCATTTTTCCGAAAAAAAAAAATTTGTTTTCACTCAAAGCATTTTATCGCGTCATCAATCTACTGCTCAATCGAAGGAAAAAAATCATTTCTGGTTACCTCTCACATCGTTCTGGACGTCTATGTAGTTTATATTGATAGTTCTGGTGTTAGTACCGATTTTTTTCGTTAGGGCAGGGGGGTAACTTTACAAAATTTACTCTAGTGTACCGGTGTAAATATTTGTCTGATGAGGAAAAGTTGGAAAGATACTTAACAGAACTCGTGCGGCGGCAACCAGAAGTCCGAAAAAAAATCCATTTTTCCGAGAAAAAAATTTGGTTTCATCTAAAGCATTCCATCGCGCCATCAATCTACTGCTCAGTTGAAGGAAAAAAATCCGTTCTGGTTGCCTCTCACGTAGTTCTGGAGTTCTATGTATTGTTTATTGATAGCTCAGTTATGACTAACGGTTTTTTTTTCGATGGGGGGCAACTTCTCAAAATTTACTCGATTGTACCGTTGTAAATATTTGTCTGATGAGGAAAAGTTGTAAAGATATTCAACAGAACTCTTGCGGGGGCAACCAGAACTCCTAAATAAAATTCATTTTTCCGAAAAAAAAATTTGCTTTGACTCGACACATTTCATCTCGTCATGAATCTACTGCTCAATCAAAGGAAAAAAAATCAGTTCTGGTTACCTCTCACATAGTTCTGGATTTCTATGTAGTTTATATTGATAGTTCTGGTATTAGTGCCGATTTTTTTGGTTAGGGGTTGGGGGGGGGGGAGAACTTCACACATTTACTAGAGTGTACCGTTGTAAATATTTCTCTGATGAGGAAAAGTTCTAGAGATATTCAACAGAACTCTTGCGGGAGCAACCAGAACTCCGAAAAAAAATCCATATTTACGAGAAAAAACATTTCGTTGGTGGCGCCATCAATCTACTGCTCAGTCGAAGGAAAAAAATCCATTCTGGTTGCCTCTCACCTAGTTCTGGAGTTCTATGTATTTTTTATTGATAGCTCAGGAATGACAAACGGTTTTTTTTCGTTGGGGGGCAACATCTCAAAATTTACTCTAGTGTACCGTTGTAAATATTTGTCTGGTGAGTAAAAGTTGTAAAGATATTCAACAGAACTCTTGCGGGGGCAACCAGAACTCCGAAAAAAATCCATTTTTCCGAGAAAAAAAATTTGGTTTCATCTAAAGCATTCCATCGCGCCATCAATCTACTGCTCAGTCGAAGGAAAAAAATCCGTTCTGGTTGCCGCTCACATAGTACTGGAGTTCTATGTATTGTTTATTGATAGCTCAGTTGTGACTAACGGTTTTTTTTTCGTTGTGGGGGCAACTTCACAAAATTTACTAGAGTGTACCGTTGTAAATATTTGTCTGATGAGGAAAAGTTGTAAAGATATTCAACAGAACTCTTGCGGGGGCAACCAGAACTCCGAAAAGAAAATCATTTTTCCGAAAAAGAAATTTTATTTCACTCAAAGCATTCCATCGCGTCATCAATCTACTGCCAATCGAAGGGGAAAAAATCAGTTCTGGTTACCTCTCACATAGTTTTGGATTTCTATCTAGTTTATATTGATAGTTCTGGTGTTAGTACCGATCTGTTTTTGTTAGTGGGGTCAACTCCACAAAATTTACTCGAATGTAACTTGAGAATATATTTAACAGAACTCTTGCGGAGGCAACTAGAATTCCAAAAAAAGCTCATTTTTCAAACAAAAAAAAAACATTTGGGCCTACTCAAAGCATTTTATCGCGCCATCAATCTACTGCTCAATCGAAGGAAAAAAATCAGTTCTGGTTACCTCTCACATAGTTCTGGATTTCCATGTAGTTTATATTGATAGTTCTGGCGTTAGTGCCGATTTTTTTCTTTGGTGGCGGGGAGGGGGGCAACTTTACAACATTTATTCGAGTGTGCCGGTGTAAATATTTGTCTGATGAGGAAAAGTTGTAATGGTACTTAACAGAACTCGTGCCGAGGCAACCAGAACGCCGAAAAAAATCCATATTTAGGAGAAAAAACATTTGGTTGGTGGCGCCATCAATCTACTGCTTAGTCGAAGGAAAAAAATCCATTCTGGTTGCCTCTCACGTAGTTCTGGAGTTCTATGTATTTTTTATTGATAGCTCAGGAATGACTAACGGTTTTTTTTTCGTTGGGGGGCAACATCTCAAATTTTACTCTAGTGTACCGTTGTAAATATTTGTCTGATGAGTAAAAGTTTTAAAGATTTTCAACAGAACTCTTGCGGGGGCAACCAGAACTCCGAAATAAAATTCATTTTTCCGAAAAAAAAAATTTGTTTTCACTCAAAGCATTTTATCGCGTCATCAATCTACTGCTCAATCGAAGGAAAAAAATCATTTCTGGTTACCTCTCACATCGTTCTGGACTTCTATGTAGTTTATATTGATAGTTCTGGTGTTAGTACCGATTTTTTTCGTTAGGGGTTGGGAGGGGGGAACTTCACAAAATTTACTTGAGTGTACCGGTGGACATATTTGTCTGATGAGGAAAAGTTGTAAAGATACGTAACAGAGCTCTTGCGGAGGCAACCAAAACTCCGAAAAAACTCCATTTTTCCGAGAAAAAAAAATTTGGTTTCATGTAAAGCATTCCATCGCGCCATCAATGTACTGCTCAGTCGAAGGAAAAAAATCCGTTCTGCTTGCCTGTCACGTAGTTCTGGAGTTCTATGTATTTTTTATTGATAGCTCAGTTATGACTAACGTTTTTTTTCGTTGGGGGGCAACTTCTCAAAATTTTCTCTAGAGTACCGTTGTAAATATTTGTCTGATGTGGAAAAGTTGTAAAGATATTCAACAGAACTCTTGTGGGGGCAACCAGAACTCCGAAATAAAATTCATATTTCCGAAAAACAAAATTTGTTTTCACTCAAAGCATTTAATCGCGTCATCAATCTACTGCTCAATCGAAGGGAAAAAATCAGTTCTGGATACCTCTCACATAGTTCTAGATTTCTATGTAATTTATACTGACAGTTCTGGTGTTAGTACCGATTTTTTTGTTAGGGGGCGGAGGGGGGCGACTTTACAATATTTACTTCAGTGTACCGGTGTAAATATTTGTCTGATGACCAAAAGTTGTAAAGATACTTAACAGAACGCTTGCGGCGGCAACCACAACTCCGAAAAAAATCCATTTTTCCGAGAAAAAAAATCTGGTTTCATCTAAAGCATTCCATCGCGCCACCAATCTACTGCTCAGTCGAAGGAAAACAATCCGTCCTGGTTACCTCTCGCGTAGTTCTGGAGTTCTATGTATTTTTTATTGATAGCTCAGTTATGACTAACGGTTTTTTCTTCGTTGGGAGGCAACGTCTTAAAATTTTCTCTAGTGTACCGTTGTAAATATTTGTCTGATGAGGAAAAGTTGTAAAGATATTCAACAGAACTCTTGCGGGGGCAACCAGAACTCCGAAATGAAATTCATTTTTCCGAAAAAAAAATTTGGTTTCACACAAAGCATTTCATCGCGTCATCAATCTACTGCTGAATCAAAGGGAAAAAAATCAGTCCTGGTTACCTCTCACATAGTTCTGGATTTCTATGCAGTTTATATTGATAGTTCTGGTGACAGTACCGATTTTTTTCGTTAGGGCAGGGTGGTAACTTTACAAAATTTACTCGAGTGTACCGGTGTAAATATTTGTCTGATGAGGAAAAGTTGGAAAGATACTTAACAGAACTCTTGCGGCGGCAACCAGAAGTCCGAAAAAAAATCCATTTTTCCGAGAAAAAAAATTTGGTTTCATCTAAAGCATTCCATCGCGCCATCAATCTACTGCTCAGTCGAAGGAAAAAAATCCGTTCTGGTTGCCTCTCACGTAGTTCTGGAGTTCTATGTATTGTTTGTTGATAGCTCAGTTATGACTAACGGTTTTTTTTTCGATGGGGGGCAACTTCTCAAAATTTACTCGATTGTACCGTTGTAAATATTTGTCTGATGTGGAAAAGTTGTAAAGATATTCAACAGAACTCTTGCGGGGGCAACCAGAACTCCTAAATAAAATTCATTTTTCCGAAAAAAAAATTTGCTTTCACTCGAAACATTTCATCTCGTCATGAATCTACTGCTCAATCAATGGAAAAAAAATCAGTTCTGGTTACCTCTCACATAGTTCTGGATTTCTATGTAGTTTATATTGATAGTTCTGGTATTAGTGCCGATTTTTTTGGTTAGGGGCTGGGGGGGGGGAGAACTTCACACATTTACTAGAGTGTACCGTAGTAAATATTTGTCTGATGAGGAAAAGTTGTAAAGATATTCAACAGAACTCTTGCGGGGGCAACCAGAACTCCGAAAAAAATCCATTTTTCCGAGAAAAAAAATTTGGTTTCATCTAAAGCATTCCATCGCGCCATCAATCTACTGCTCAGTCGAAGGAAAAAAATCCGTTCTGGTTGCCGCTCACATAGTTCTGGAGTTCTATGTATTGTTTATTGATAGCTCAGTTGTGACTAACGGTTTTTTTTTCGTTGTGGGGGCAACTTCACAAAATTTACTAGAGTGTACCGTTGTAAATATTTGTCTGATGAGGAAAAGTTGTAAAGATATTCAACAGAACTCTTGCGGGGGCAACCAGAACTCCGAAAAGAAAATCATTTTTCCGAAAAAGAAATTTGATTTCACTCAAAGCATTCCATCGCGTCATCAATCTACTGCCAATCGAAGGGGAAAAAATCAGTTCTGGTTACCTCTCACATAGTTTTGGATTTCTATCTAGTTTATATTGATAGTTCTGGTGTTAGTACCGATTTTTTTTTGTTAGTGGGGTCAACTCCACAAAATTTACTCGAATGTAACTTGAGAATATATTTAACAGAACTCTTGCGGAGGCAACTAGAATTCCAAAAAAAGCTCATTTTTCAAACAAAAAAACATTTGGGCCTACTCAAAGCATTTTATCGCGCCACCATCTACTGCTCAATCGAAGGAAAAAAATCAGTTCTGGTTACCTCTCACATAGTTCTGGATTTCCATGTAGTTTATATTGATAGTTCTGGCGTTAGTGCCGATTGTTTTCTTTGGGGGCGGGGAGGGGGGCAACTTTACAACATTTATTCGAGTGTGCCGGTGTAAATATTTGTCTGATGAGGAAAAGTTGTAATGGTACTTAACAGAACTCGTGCCGAGGCAACCAGAACTCCGAAAAAAAATCCATATTTACGAGAAAAAACATTTGGTTGGTGGCGCCATCAATCTACTGCTCAGTCGAAGGAAAAAAATCCATTCTGGTTGCCTCTCACGTAGTTCTGGAGTTCTATGTATTTTTTATTGATAGCTCAGGAATGACTAACGGTTTTTTTTCGTTGGGGGGCAACATCTCAAAATTTACTCTAGTGTACCGTTGTAAATATTTGTCTGATGAGTAAAAGTTTTAAAGATTTTCAACAGAACTCTTGCGGGGGCAACCAGAACTCCGAAATAAAATTCATTTTTCCGAAAAAAAAAATTTGTTTTCACTCAAAGCATTTTATCGCGTCATCAATCTACTGCTCAATCGAAGGAAAAAAATCATTTCTGGTTACCTCTCACATCGTTCTGGACTTCTATGTAGTTTATATTGATAGTTCTGGTGTTAGTACCGATTTTTTTCGTTAGGGGCTGGGAGGGGGGAACTTCACAAAATTTACTTGAGTGTACCGGTGGACATATTTGTCTGATGAGGAAAAGTTGTAAAGATACGTAACAGAGCTCTTGCGGAGGCAACCAAAACTCCGAAAAAACTCCATTTTTCCGAGAAAAAAAAATTTGGTTTCATGTAAAGCATTCCATCGCGCCATCAATGTACTGCTCAGTCGAAGGAAAAAAATCCGTTCTGCTTGCCTGTCACGTAGTTCTGGAGTTCTATGTATTTTTTATTGATAGCTCAGTTATGACTAACGTTTTTTTTTCGTTGGGGGGCAACTTCTCAAAATTTTCTCTAGAGTACCGTTGTAAATATTTGTCTGATGTGGAAAAGTTGTAAAGATATTCAACAGAACTCTTGTGGGGGCAACCAGAACTCCGAAATAAAATTCATATTTCCGAAAAACAAAATTTGTTTTCACTCAAAGCATTTAATCGCGTCATCAATCTACTGCTCAATCGAAGGGAAAAAATCAGTTCTGGATACCTCTCACATAGTTCTAGATTTCTATGTAATTTATACTGACAGTTCTGGTGTTAGTACCGATTTTTTTGTTAGGGGGCGGAGGGGGGCGACTTTACAATATTTACTTCAGTGTACCGGTGTAAATATTTGTCTGATGACCAAAAGTTGTAAAGATACTTAACAGAACGCTTGCGGCGGCAACCACAACTCCGAAAAAAATCCATTTTTCCGAGAAAAAAAATCTGGTTTCATCTAAAGCATTCCATCGCGCCACCAATCTACTGCTCAGTCGAAGGAAAACAATCCGTCCTGGTTACCTCTCGCGTAGTTCTGGAGTTCTATGTATTTTTTATTGATAGCTCAGTTATGACTAACGGTTTTTTCTTCGTTGGGAGGCAACGTCTTAAAATTTTCTCTAGTGTACCGTTGTAAATATTTGTCTGATGAGGAAAAGTTGTAAAGATATTCAACAGAACTCTTGCGGGGGCAACCAGAACTCCGAAATGAAATTCATTTTTCCGAAAAAAAAATTTGGTTTCACACAAAGCATTTCATCGCGTCATCAATCTACTGCTGAATCAAAGGGAAAAAAATCAGTCCTGGTTACCTCTCACATAGTTCTGGATTTCTATGCAGTTTATATTGATAGTTCTGAAGACAGTACCGATTTTTTTCGTTAGGGCAGGGTGGTAACTTTACAAAATTTACTCGAGTGTACCGGTGTAAATATTTGTCTGATGAGGAAAAGTTGGAAATATACTTAACAGAACTCTTGCGGCGGCAACCAGAAGTCCGAAAAAAAATCCATTTTTCCGAGAAAAAAAATTTGGTTTCATCTAAAGCATTCCATCGCGCCATCAATCTACTGCTCAGTCGAAGGAAAAAAATCCGTTCTGGTTGCCTCTCACGTAGTTCTGGAGTTCTATGTATTGTTTATTGATAGCTCAGTTATGACTAACGGTTTTTTTTTCGATGGGGGGCAACTTCTCAAAATTTACTCGATTGTACCGTTGTAAATATTTGTCTGATGAGGAAAAGTTGTAAAGATATTCAACAGAACTCTTGCGGGGGCAACCAGAACTCCTAAATAAAATTCATTTTTCCGAAAAAAAAATTTGCTTTCACTCGAAACATTTCATCTCGTCATGAATCTACTGCTCAATCAAAGGAAAAAAAAATCAGTTCTGGTTACCTCTCACATAGTTCTGGATTTCTATGTAGTTTATATTGATAGTTCTGGTATTAGTGCCGATTTTTTTGGTTAGGGGCTGGGGGGGGGGGAGAACTTCACACATTTACTAGAGTGTACCGTTGTAAATATTTATCTGATGAGGAAAAGTTGTAGAGATATTCAACAGAACTCTTGCGGGGGCAACCAGAACTCCGAAAAAAAATCCATATTTACGAGAAAAAACATTTGGTTGGTGGCGCCATCAATCTACTGCTCAGTCGAAGGAAAAAAATCCATTCTGGTTGCCTCTCACGTAGTTCTGGAGTTCTATGTATTTTTTATTGATAGCTCAGGAATGACTAACGGTTTTTTTTTCGTTGGGGGGCAACATCTCAAAATTTACTCTAGTGTACCGTTGTAAATATTTATCTGATGAGTAAAAGTTTTAAAGATTTTCAACAGAACTCTTGCGGGGGCAACCAGAACTCCGAAATAAAATTCATTTTTCTGAAAAAAAAAATTTGTTTTCACTCAAAGCATTTTATCGCGTCATCAATCTACTGCTCAATCGAAGGAAAAAAATCATTTCTGGTTACCTCTCACATCGTTCTGGACTTCTATGTAGTTTATATTGATAGTTCTGGTGTTAGTACCGATTTTTTTCGTTAGGGGCTGGGAGGGGGGAACTTCACAAAATTTACTTGAGTGTACCGGTGGACATATTTGTCTGATGAGGAAAAGTTGTAAAGATACGTAACAGAGCTCTTGCGGAGGCAACCAAAACTCCGAAAAAACTCCATTTTTCCGAGAAAAAAAAATTTGGTTTCATGTAAAGCATTCCATCGCGCCATCAATGTACTGCTCAGTCGAAGGAAAAAAATCCGTTCTGCTTGCCTGTCACGTAGTTCTGGAGTTCTATGTATTTTTTATTGATAGCTCAGTTATGACTAACGTTTTTTTTTCGTTGGGGGGCAACTTCTCAAAATTTTCTCTAGAGTACCGTTGTAAATATTTGTCTGATGTGGAAAAGTTGTAAAGATATTCAACAGAACTCTTGTGGGGGCAACCAGAACTCCGAAATAAAATTCATATTTCCGAAAAACAAAATTTGTTTTCACTCAAAGCATTTAATCGCGTCATCAATCTACTGCTCAATCGAAGGGAAAAAATCAGTTCTGGATACCTCTCACATAGTTCTAGATTTCTATGTAATTTATACTGACAGTTCTGGTGTTAGTACCGATTTTTTTGTTAGGGGGCGGAGGGGGGCGACTTTACAATATTTACTTCAGTGTACCGGTGTAAATATTTGTCTGATGACCAAAAGTTGTAAAGATACTTAACAGAACTCTTGCGGCGGCAACCACAACTCCGAAAAAAATCCATTTTTCCGAGCAAAAAAATCTGGTTTCATCTAAAGCATTCCATCGCGCCACCAATCTACGGCTCAGTCGAAGGAAAACAATCCGTCCTGGTTGCCTCTCGCGTAGTTCTGGAGTTCTATGTATTTTTTATTGATAGCTCAGTTATGACTAACGGTTTTTTCTTCGATGGGGGGCAACGTCTTAAAATTTTCTCTAGTGTACCGTTGGAAATATTTGTCTGATGAGGAAAAGTTGTAAAGATATTCAACAGAACTCTTGCGGGGGCAACCAAAACTCCGAAATGAAATTCATTTTTCCGAAAAAAAAATTTGGTTTCACACAAAGCATTTCATCGCGTCATCAATCTACTGCTGAATCAAAGGATAAAAAATCAGTCCCGGTTACCTCTCACATAGTTCTGCATTTCTATGCAGTTTATATTGATAGTTCTGGTGACAGTACCGATTTTTTTCGTTAGGGCAGGGGGGTAACTTTACAAAATTTACTCGAGTGTACCGGTGTAAATATTTGTCTGATGAGGAAAAGTTGGAAAGATACTTAACAGAACTCTTGCGGCGGCAACCAGAAGTCCGAAAAAAAATCCATTTT